>CM053605.1:30242060-30293025 GCA_028646535.1 Procyon lotor
GGTATAGTGTAAACATAACTTTTATGTGCACTGGCAAACAAACAAAAAAAATCATTTGACTTGCTTTATTGAGATATTTTCTTTATTGTGATGGTCTGGAATTGAGCCCGAATATCTCCAAGGTATGCTTGTATTAAGTCATTAAGCCCCCAAACTGTAAGATAAGCACTACTCCTAGTCTCACTTTATAGAGAGGGAAAGAGAAGCAGTAAGAGGTTCCATAACTTGGCCATGGTCAGGTAGCTAAGAATTAAATGGACCTGGGATTCAAAACCAGGCAATCTAGCTCCAAACCCTCCACTTCTACCATTATGCAACTCTCCCCCTTGTTGATGATAGTTCTTCACTTTCTAAAATGAAAAGCAGAGTGATTTCAATGAAGATGTGATTATTTATGACATATGTAGTTTCTGCAATCGTCTGAAAGATTTGGATACTCCACCTTCTTCACTACCTTGTAAATAAAAATCTCTCCTTTGGCATTGTCCTCTGGATCTGTTTAAGGATAATCGGGCAGAGTACAGGCGTTCCGCTGACATAAGATCGAATGGTTTACCAGCATTTGCCTGCTACATGCCTTCTAGACAAAGCCAGCTGACACTATTTAGGTCTCTTTTTTAAAACTTTTTTTTTTTTCAATTTAACAAAACACATCTTGCCGAGAACCTAGATGCCAATTTCATGTGTATTAAAATATCAGAATTCCTTTGAAGAATTATAATGGGAGTGCTGGCAGACCCTTCCGTGCATCAGGTTTGGGTGGGTGGTACTACTGTATGGATCTGTTGTCATGGCATATTTGTGCAATAAAATTAAAATCTTGGTCAGGAATCAGATAGAAGCTTGATATTTTTGATTCACTCTTCTCTGTTATTGCTTATTTATCATCCTAGAAGATATTTTTTTTTTTTTTGGCATCTTGAAAACAAAGAGTCTGGTTCCTATTTCTTTAGGCTATATAAATATACCCTGTTTATAATAAAATGATAGGCAAATATACTTAAAGTTGGAAAACATGACCACAGAAAACATTTTTTTCTATCTTTACTAAATACCCTGATACACTTTTATTATTGCCAAACGTTTGCCCATGGTCAAAAGAACATTCTTCACATTTTAACAGACTCAGAGATTTCTTTCATGTGGTCTGAATATATTCCATTGTAGGTATTATTGTGGTTATAAAAATATCAAAGCTTATATTTTACAAACATACAATGCTGTAATATATGTTCTAGTACTTGTAGTAATATAACCATATTTTCCTTTTTTTTTTACAATTATAAGTATTTCAATGTTTTACCTTGTAAAACAATGAACTTTTTTTTTTAAGATTTTATTTCTTTATTTGACAGAGAGAGACACAGCGAGAGAGGGAACACAAGCAGGGGGAATGGGCGAGGGAGAAGCAGGCTTCCCACTGAGCAGAGAGCCTGATGCAGGGCTCGATCCCAGCACCCTGGGCTCATGACCTGAGCCAAAGGCAGAGGCTTAATGATGAGCCACCCAGGCGCCCCAATAATGAACTTTTAAGACAATAAAGTGGAAGGGAGAATCAGGAAGATACGGATTTGAGTCTAGGTCTTCCCATTTACTAGCTATGTAGCTTTGAACAAGCCTTTTAACCTCCCTAATTCTCAGATTGCTTACATTTATAGGGGGACAATAATATCTATTACCCAGGTAGGGTTGTGAAGTACATAGAAATGACAAAAATGAAAAACCTCACATACTGGATACTCAATAAATAATACCTCCATGCCTCATCTCTTCTCTCTTTCACCAACTCAGCAAGTTCAGTTTGAGGCAATTTATATGTGAGTGAATAGTTATTTGCAATCTTGAAAACTACATATAAATTACACTAAGAAACATGCTCTTTCTATTTTTAAAAAACAAACTTGTTTTTCATAGAGATTTAAAATTTTTCTATTTCTTCTCTACATCTTTTGACTAGTTTCATATTTTTGGAAGGCATTAGTAGTACCATGGCTTTTAGGTAACAGGTTCCTAGAGGACAGAAAGACTAATTCTAAATATTAAATCATAACATCCATGTATCAATTACTATTTTCTTCTACTCTTGGGTTTCTTGTGAACGATTATCTCTTAATTGCTATGATTAGATTATAATTTAGCAAATTATATTTACGATGTAAATGGTAGATGGATCTCTGATTGTAGCAGACACTCTTGGTGCCTGGAATCTTATCCCCTGGGCTACTTCTAATTTTAGCCATTATTTTAGATTTCTGCACAGTGTCCCACCTAAAGCATGTGCGCCATCTCTGCTTTCTGCCTGCCAGTCGGGAAAGACACTGGAACCTATTTGACTCGTGTACTTGCTAGGCTTTGAGGTCTACAAGAGTTATCATATACCTATTCCCAGGCAACCCTCAACCGGAGGGGAATGGAAACCATTTGATGCATGTCCTAGGCTTTTAGCCTTCCCAATTTATTTTGCACCCTCCTTAGCAATACTGACAGAATCAAGCCCCTGTGTCTACAGCAGCCATGTAACTCAATCTGCTCTTTGATTCATGTCTCCTCCTTCCCTATCTAGCTTTCTCTGCTCCCTCACTCCTACTTTGGATCACTTCCCAAATAAACTACTAACACACAAGTCCTTAACTTGGGCTCTGCTTTCAAAGGAATCTAGTCTAAGACTCTGACTTTGCAGCTTGTTTCTTAAAATTCTTAATGGTTCCTTTCTCCCTCCAGGATAACCCAAACTCTTCAAAATAGTCAAATAAAATTCTTCAGGATCTAACCTATACTTTTTTTTTTTTTAAAGATTTTATTTATTTGACAGCGAGAAACACAGTGAGAGAGGGAACCCAAGCAGAGGGAGTGGTAGTGGGAGAAGCAGGCTTCCTGCCGAGCAGGGAGCCTGATGTGGGGCTCGATCCCAGGACCCTGGGATCATGACCTGAGCCGAAGGCAGACGCTTAATGACTGAACCACCCAGGCGCCCCAGGATTTAACCTATACTTAATGTCCTAGTGGCTGTCCCATATGCCTCCTAAACTAGCAGCATTCAACAACTTGCCATTCTATACTCTTCTGTGTTCTTACATGTCATCGTACCTTTACAAATGCTTTCTTGGCCAAGAAAATTCTTTCCCCTCGTATTTGTCCTTTGTCCTCAGTTCACTAGTACCACCCCCACCAATGGCCCAATCACCTATTTCTATGCACACACATACTTCCATAGTATTCACCATTCTGTTATACCCTAATTATAGCTTCTGATATAGGAAATGGCAAAAGTTGGTTGACAAATATCATTCCTCAATTCCTGAGTACTAATTAATGAGAAAGGAATTCACTTTGAGTGGCAACAGCATTAGGTGGAACAAACTTGCCATTAGTAATAAACTGTGTTGGAAATGAGAAAGCATCTGTTGGTTGCCCTGCAGCTCTGGATGGGATGGAACCCAACTGGTGGATTGGTGGAAAAGTGGGTTGTCACCTGACCCAGTTTTTTAAATTAATGATGAAGTTCTGGGGAAAGGAAAGCTGTAATAGAAATTGAGTTAAATAAAACTATATCACTGGATATTTTGATAAAAACTGAGGGTACACAGCAGTGGGACGGGATGGGGTAGGAGATACCCAGGTAATATATATCTGATTATATTATATATATTATATATGTGTATATATATATTCATGTGTATATATACATATTCGTGTGTGTGTGTGTGTGTGTGTGTGTGTGTGTGTGTGTATATACATCAGCTAGTTTCATACATTGGGAGGGGCTGGTCACAGTCATTTAGCACAATGATCTGTAGTAGATTGCCAGATTTATCAAATAAAAACGGAATTTGAATTTCAGATAAACAATAATTTTTAAATTGTAAACTGCATGGGACATACCTATACTAAAAAAGTATTCATTCATCTGCAATGTACAATTAACTGGACAAAGTCTTGTATTTTATCTGGTAACCCTATCTGGAAGCCAGGGAAGCATGGGAATATTCATGTAGGAAAGAGACTCACAGCTCTAGGTCTCCAGTCTCTTATTTGGAGCCTTTGAGATAAAGTGCCTCAAAGAGGTCACAGTTCGAGCAATCTAGCTGATGGACTAGAACAAAGAGCAACCACTTGTGGGGTTTGTTTTTCTTTTTTTTCTTTTTTAGATCATATAATAATACCCAAACAGGCCTGGGAAATAACTCTGTGTTTATCCCTCCCCTCTTATTAGACTATGAACCCTTAAGAGCAAGTACTATGTGGTTTCCATTTCAGATCACCACCATCAGTAGCATGTTTGGCATGTAGTAGGTATTATTATATGCATATACAAATAAAGAAGTTGCATATTTAGTATATAAGTATTTATGTAAATATGTTAATATATAATGTGTAATAATTACTATCTCAGAGAAAAGAATTTAGAATGTGAAAATATTTTTGGTAAATTGTTTACTTGGCAAGAATTATTTATTAGCACTTAGTGTCAGGATTCAGATTTTTCTAGTTATTAGTCTCCATTGTAGCTCCTATATCAAAACATTTATTCTAAGAATTAAAAGGTACCTATTTTAAAACAAATTCTATATTTTTCCTTTTTATTCTTCCAATATGACTAAGTTAAATGTTTAAAAAAAATCATTTTGGCTTCACCTGGAACCTTACTCTGTAATAGGAAAAATCAACTGCATGCCTTACTCTTTTCCTGCCAGAGATGCATGCTACTGACTTGGGGAATCTTTTTTTTTTTAACATTCCGTGTAATTGTCTTAAAAAACCCACAAGAACTGTTTTCCAAACAATTAGCCAATATTAGAATAATAAAGTCATTAAGTGAGAGGCCAGACCAGAACAGCCAACAAAATATTGAAAGAGAACAAAGTTAGAGGACTGATACTACCTGACATTAAGACTTACTCTAAAGCTACAGTAATCAAGACTGTGGTATTGGTGGGGGGAAAAAAAGACAAATAGATCAATGGAACAGAATGAACAAAATGAAGAGTCTGGAAATAGACCCACATATAGGCACCTGGTTTTTGACAAATGAGCAAAGACAATACTCAATACAATACTCAATACAACAGAGCAAAGATAGCCTTTTCAACAAAGGGCTCTGAGACAACTTGATACCTACATGTAAAAAATTGAATCTTGACCCAGACCCTACATTCTTCACAAAAATTAACTCAGAATAGATCACAGACCTAAGATCTATTCAAAACTATAAAATTTCTAGAATATAATAGGAAAAAACCCAGATGCCCTTGGGTATGGTGATCACTTTTTAGATACGATACCAAAGGCATGATCCATGAAGGAAATAATTGATAAGCTGTATTCATTTAAATTAAAATCTTCTGCTCTGTCATAGACAATGCCAAGAGAATGAGAAGACAAACCACAGACTGGGAGAAAATATTTGCAAAAGGAACATCTGATAAAGGACTCTTATCGAAAATATATGACAAATTCATAAAACTCAACAAAAAGAAAACAACCCAATTTTAAAAGTGGGCCAAAGACCTCAACAGACACTTCACCAAAGAATATATACAAATGGAAAATCAGTGGCTCCTGGGTGGCTCAGTGGGTTAAGCCTCTGCCTTCGGCTCAGGTGATGATCTCAGGGTCCTGGGATCAAGTCCCGCATTGGGCTCTCTGCTCAGCGGGGAGCCTGCTTCCCCCTCTTTCTCTGCCTGCCTCTCTGCCTACTTGGGATCTCTCTCTCTCTGTCAAATAAATAAATATTAAAAAACAAAACAAACAAATGGAAAATCAGCTATGAGAAAATGCTCTATATCAGATATCATCAGGAAAATGCAAATTAAAACAATAGGATACCATTAGACACCTATTAGAATGGCCAAAATCTGCAACACTGACAACCTCAAATGTTAATGAGGATATGGAGCAACAGAAACTCATTCACTGCTGGTGGGAATGCAAAATGGCACAGCCTCTTTGGATTATAGTTTGGCAGTTTCTTACAAATCTAAACATACTCCTACTATGTAATCCAACAATTGCATTCCTTGGCATTTACCCAAAGGAGCTAAAGACAGGTCCACATAAAAACATGCACATGGCTATTTATAGCACCTTTATTCAGAATTACCCAAACTTGGAACGAATCAAGATATTCTTTGGCAAGTGAATGACTAAAAACTGTGGTACATCATGTAGTGGAATACTATTCATCACTAAAAAGAAATGAGTTATCAAGCAATGAAAACACATGGAGGGAAAAAAAAAAAGAAAACACATGGAGGAACCTTAAATGCATAGTACTAAGTGAAAGAAGCCAATCTGAAAGGCTACATACTGTATGATTCCAACAATATGGCATTCTGGCAAAGGCATGACTATGGAGACAGTAAAAAGATCAGGGGTTGGTTGGGGGGAGAGATGAATAGGTGGAACACAGGGGATTTCTAGGGCAGAGAAAATACTCTGTATGATACCATAATGATGGATTATACATTTGTCATTATACATTTGTCAAAATCCATAGAATGTACAACAAGAATGAGCTCTAAAGTAAACTACAGACTTTGAGTGATAGTGATATGTCAGTGTGGGTTCATCAATTGTAACAAATGTTACAATTGTGCTGTGAACCTGAAATTGCCCTAAAAAAAATGAAATCTTAATAAAAAGAAAGTTACAAACATGACAGATGGAAATGTGTTACAACCCAACTAACGAGTAATTCATGTAAGAATAGAGGTATTATTTCATAACTTGTAGATTATCTTGCATAAAGACAGACAAATGTACCCGTCTTTTTAATTGTTTTTTGGGGAATGATATCAGATTTTGCAAGGTTTCCAAGAACAACTCTGGTATTTTCAAAACTGAGCCAAGGTTTCGGAGAATAGGCTTTTGTTTTGAGATCAGTCACAGATACCACTTCACCTCTTGGTTCAGTTTTTCTTTGTTCTAGAAACGAGTAAGACATGAAATTTCACAAGTACAGTGAACACACAGAGGATTTAAAACCAGATTTCAGACAAACAAAGGGATGAACTGAAGAAAGATAGGGCATTGTAATAATTTTTTTTTACTTTCTTTGTAAGTACCACATTCTCATAAAGATAGTACTTACTTGTTGAAAAGTAAGAATAATCTTAAATAATTATTTGGTCTTATAACTTTTAAATTTTATTTAAATGGGTTATCATTAAACACTTGATCGATTGTGATCACTGCGGTTGAGTACAATTTAACTCACAAAAGAGAAAAAAGAGAATATTCCTTAGCAATGGATTATATGCCTCGTTCCTCACAAAATTCAACATGTTTGAGGCAGATACGATTTTAAAAATTTGATTAGAATCTGAAAAAAACCTTTCAAAATTATTTCCCCCAATTCGATCTGCTTAGGTTTGAGCATGTTTCCTATTAAAATCTGATTCTTCCGTTAACAGAACTTGGGATATCGTATCAGTTAAATCCTAGTAGTGAATCCTGAAATCAAAGTTAGAATGATATCTCAAATCCATCATTAGTGCTTCAAATGACAAAAGCTGACATTTTGTGCTCATTTGCAGTCAGCAGGAATTCAGCAGGAAGATATCAAGTAGAGGATTTCAGAAAGTCTTCACAGAACCGATGGGATGTCTATATGGTACTGTCTCTGGTGAAGAGCAAACTTTTGTAATCAGTGTGAACAGCAAGATTAAAGCCAATATGTGGCCCCTCAGATCCCTTTTTTTCCACCTAGAAAAATGGCAGTTATCCAGGATTATCTGCTACACGATCAAGTGGGCAAAATACCTGTAGTATCCATGTAGGTTTTATTACTTTATTTTTTGTACCGATTTTCTGTGTAGGATACCTTAGCAAGTGGGCAGATCACTTTCCCCCATACAAAGCCTCCTTTCTATACTTAATATCCTCTTTATAAAATGGACAGAAGACATCTAATGAGAGCATTGCTTTAAACATCTTTTTCTTGTAATTATCTTTACATGTGAAAACTAATATAAAACAAAATGTTATTTAAAAAATTTACTTAAAAATAAAAGTACTCACTACACATATACTCTATTTTTAAAAATAAAAAAGTACCTACTATAAAGCAAGCTTTTTTCTAGGTTATTGAGATACAGCAGTCAGAAAACAAGGCCTCTGCTCTTACCTACCTTTGGTGCTACTGGGGAGATACAGAATAGAAACAAAAAGCACACAAACAATGAGCTAAGTTGGAGAAGTGCCCTGATGAAAGATAATAAAGGGAAGGTGGGGGAGGAGATAGTAGAGAATAATGAAATAATGGTCACCCTGGCCTCTTTGATAAAATGTCTCTTGGGGAGTGAGTCTTGAGGCTCTGAGAAGAAAGAGCACTTCTGAGAGAGAGAAGAGCTACATGCACAGGTCCTGTGGCACAAATGGACTTGGATTATTTGAAAAATTGCATACATGGCCAGAGCGGGGTGAGGTGCCAGGTAGAAAGCTAGAAGATCGGGTTGAAGGGGTAATGGATAGTTAGATTAGAGAGGGATTTGAAGGCTATGATGAGGGCTTTAGATGGTACCACGGTCAGATGGAAATAACTGAAGTGTTCAGCAGAGATATGAAATAATCTACTTGTTATTTCAAAAGATTATTCTGTCTATTGTATGTATTGTATTCTGTATCATATGGAGCATAGACCATAAAGGGACAAGTGTGGAAGCAGGAGAGAGTAATCCAGAGGCATAGGATTGTGGCTTGGACCAAGGTGGGGAATGAGAGAAAAGAGGAGTCAAGGGTGTCTGTGAATTGTGTAAGACTGATGAGTCACAGACCTGTACCCCTGAGACAACTGATACATTATATTAATAAAAATTAATTAATTTTTATATTAAAGTTATATAATATAAAACATATATTATATAATATATATTATATATAAAACTTAAAATATAAAACTATATAAAACTATATATAACTTATATAATATATATTATATATAAAAAATAAAAAATTTAATTTTTATATTAAAATTAATAAAAAAATTAAAAAGTTTTTAATTAAAAGAAAAGAATGACTTGAACATTTCCGGCATGAGTAACTGACGGAATATAGTTGTTATTACACTGAGATAGGGGACAACCGGAGAACAGATTTAGAAAGAGCAATCAAAATTTGGGCTTCGTACATGTTAAATTTGAATTACCTGTTAGGCCTTCATGAAGTGATGCCAAGCTGGAAGCTGACATGTGAGTCTGTTAACTAAAGGAACTGGTAAGCCTGGAAATGCTCATGTGAGAGTAGTCAGTCTACAGAAGGTATTTAAAGACATGGGCATGGGTGAGCGTCCCTAGGGAGTGAGTACAGATGGACCAGAGAAGAGTACTGAGGACTGAGCCCTGAAGCATCAGTACTCAGAAGTTGGAGAGAGAAAAAGGAAATAGGTCTGGTGACCAAGAAAGAGTAGTCAGGAAAGTACCTGGAGAACCAAGGGAGAAAAGAGTCTTGGAGTCCAGCTAAAGAAAGCACTTCAAGAAGAAAGAAGTGATGAGCTATATCAGATATGAATGAGGCCAAAAACAAGTAATGCCTATTGGATTTGGCAGCTTTATGATCGTTGGTAACCAAAGGTGACTTCTCAGGAATGGAAGGTGGGCAGTGATGTGGTCATAAATTTAAAAGACTGACCATCTGAGCAAAAAAAGCTCTGAATTGAAGCATTTTCTAATTTCCATGGTGTAAACACTCCCATCATTGCCAATTTCGAGTTGCCAATGTGACATTACTGAACAGGGAGTTAGAAAATGATGTGCACAATTGGCCTTTGCAAGAAGGAGAAAACCAGCCTGGCACATCACTTTAGGTGTGGCTTAAAAAATTAAAAATAGAATTACATTAAAAATATGCATGTAACAATGTAAAAATAACATTAATTTTAAGGCATAGGAAAAGATCTGTAATATCTGGTAATAAAATGAGTGTCCCTAGGGCTGGTTACAAGACCTTGCCACTCAGGGATACCATAAATGGGATTAATATTCGGTAGAGCAATTTTCTAACTAGCATTATCATTAAAATGTCTTTATATATTTTCAAGGTTTCAAAAGAGAAAAAAAAGAAATTAATCTCTAGATTTAGACTTAACAATATACAACTTGATATGTATTTATTTACTGGTATCTGTGCAATGCACTCAGATTGTTAGTCCCTTTTCTGTTCCTGGGTATGTCAGTGCTGAGAACTAAGCTGTGTGCTGCTAATGTACTTATATATGAAAATTTACAATTGATACCATCATTTGCAAAAATTTTTTAAGTTTATTCTTTATGGAAAAAATCCATAATAAAAATAAGGAAAATAGAATATAATTGTACCCTGGGGTGCCTGGGTGGCTCAGTGGTTAAGCCTCTGCCTTCAGCTCAGGTTATGATCCCAGGGTCCTGGGATCGAGCCCCACATCAAGCTTTCTGCTCAGCAGAGACCTGCTTCCCCCTCTCCTTCTGCCTGCCTCTGTGCCTACTTGTGATCTCTTTCTCTCTGTCAAATAAATAAATAAAATCTTTAAAAAAAAAAAAGAATATAATTGTACATATAATACAAAGTGTTATAACATACCCACAATATATAAAGAACTTTTAGGAATCAATAAAAGAAAGACAAAGAACCAAAAGAAAGACTGGAACATTAAACAAGAATTTCATAGAAAAACAGCTCAAGTGGCCTATAAACATATGAAAAATGTTTAATTTAATTAGTAATTAAACGAATACAAATTAGAATAATCATGTGACAGGTTTACACTTATCAGATTGGCAAAAAAAAATTTAAGTGGGCAATATAAATTGTCAAGAATATAGAACAAGAAAAACTTTGATGGGGTATTAATTGATATACCCAAATTAAAAAACTGATGGGCATTAATCACTGAAGTTGAACACACACAAGTCACAATCCAGCATTTTCTATTTTCCAAAGAAATGCTTGTACATGGACACCACAAAATTTACATGAGAATATCTAAATAAGAGTATGTAATAAAATGAATAAGCTGTTTATAATGTATATATAAAATATAAATATATATATTATAAAAAATAACATATATGATATATATACAAAATAATGAACCAGCAGAATGGAGAAAGAACGATGGAATATTAGCAGCGAAGATAAACAAGGTATGGCTACACACACACATCAACTTAGATAAATCTCAAAAATGTAACATTAAGTGAAAGAAATAAGTCCTTGATGAATATAATTTTTTAAAAAATGAACAATATATTAAACATTGGTGCTTAAAAATATAAAGAAATGGAAAGGGCCGAGAGACCTAAAATTCACGATAATGTTTACTTCCGGGTGGTGGAGGAGGAGATGAGATTGAAGAGGGATACACAGAAGGTTTCTAATTTATTAATACTGTCCTAAGCCTTAACCTTGGTGGTAGAAACATGAATGCCCATTTTATGGTTTCTACACTATAAAATGCTTTCTACGTCATTTTGTGTGCCTGCTATTTCTCATGGTACAATATCCATATATATGTCCCCCAAATGAACAACCAAGGAAGAAGAAGAGTCTTAATTAGTAATGTAGATAACAACAAATAGATCTGGGCAATACTGGTAACAGTGGGAATGGCGAGGAAAGAAAAAAAATGCAAAAATCAATGGAATATAGAAAGTAATCAAAGCTATTGGCTTCAGGTCAGTTGCAATGCGAGAAGGGAGGCCATCCAAGATGTGTCCCCACTGGGAAGCCCCCTTGCTGTGAAGCCCGGAAGACAGCAGTGTTGAAGAGGAAATTACTTAAAATGCACAGAAGTAGAATGGACCTTAGTAAGAAGTAAGGTCAGAGACGGAACATAATCTTTAATAGTCATCTGGTTATTAGGATAATTGATGACACAGGAGTGGACACATTCTTTCAGGGAAAGAATGTGAAATAACAGCATAGGCCTTGAAGAATTTCCTTAACGGAGGAGAGGGAGGAAGCTAAAGAAAGGAAGTCTTGCCTTCCTCCAATTTATTTCTCACATTGATGCCAGCACAATATTTCTAAACCACAAATTGATCATGTCACCTCCACTGGCCAAAACTCTTTAAATCTTCAGGATGATTTCCAAACTCGCTAGCCTGCTCTTTTTGTTACCATCATATAGACAGACGGTTCCATCTACTGTGACTATAGGTCAGCGTCACGGAGAGACTTGCCACCTTCTCCCACTGCTGCACAACATCGAAATTACTTTCTCCACTGATTGGGTAAAGCCTAACCATCAACACAGACCCAGTATCTCCTCCTCTTAGAAGCTTTCCCTTACTTTTCTAAGTGGATCAGAGACGACCCCTCTTTTCATTCTTTGCAAGAACTTTCATGGCTCTACAACACATTTATCAAACTCTTCCATAATTATTTCACTTTTCATCTCCTACTTACCGACTAGGTTATTAACTTTCACATCTGTGTCTGCTTTTCTTAAATGTAATTGCACCACATGGGCCTCTAATGAGTTTGCTCAGTAAATTAGTGGATGATCAGATAGGTAACTAACAAATAAGTTAGTTGAAGAAGGAGTCAGAAAAATATATCCGAAGAGATTTTGGAAGAGGAGAGAATGGTTAATAGCATCTTACACCTGTGTTACAGGCTCTGGGGAATGGGAGAGGGAAAAACACTTGGTCTGACAATAAGGTTGTCCATGAGAGCTCTCAGGGTTAAGGTTCAGCAAGTGGTTTGACCCGAAGCCACAGGAAGGCTCAGACAGCATGGTCGGGGCCCTGAGGGTTAAGTGAAACATGGTGGCCTTGGATGTGATTAATTTGAGAAGTTCAGTGACAATGAGGAGCAACCATGACCTCAAGATCAAGCAAAGACTTCTAAAAGTGTGTGTGCCCATGTGCGTGGACACACACACACACACACACACACACACACACACTCACACAAACACGCCAGGAGAGAAGCAGTGATGGAAGGTTCGCTAAAGAGTCACTACAAAATAAAAGGGTTCCTAGGGACTAGGAAGTGGGCTTAGACCAATGGCACCAGGAGGCAAGTATTCTACAGATGGGATGAGATTCTGATTATAAAGCCCTGCAAAAGCAGGAGGTGGAATTGTCCCCCGGAGGGTGAGGGTCTGGCTGGAAACATCTGCCTTAGGAAATGTGCATGAGGCTGAACGGGGTAGGAGGCAGAGATTTAACTGGAGAGTGAGTATCCCGGAAGTGCAGTGTGGATTTACCATCACCTGAGTGCTTATGCTTTATTACCACAGCTCCAGGGGAAGAAAGTTAACAAGTTAAAGTCGAACCAGTGTTCGACGTTAACAAGGATAATCCTCCCAATCTCCCATTTGCTTTCCTTTTCAGAGCATCCCTAGCACCTGTGTAGCTTCTGTGTCTCGCAAATCTGGCTTGTAGAAAGTATCGGCACTTAACCCAGACACCTGCCTTTGCTTAAATGTTTAGTCTTCTGGGTTCACATCCCTTGACATAAACAGTAACGTGTCTGCCCCCTCCCTGCGAATACACACCAAACGCCACACATTGCTTATTCTGTTCCACAGTGATGGCTCCAAATTTGAAATGACATACATTTATGTTTCTTCCTTTTTATGTCTCTATGTTAAACTAGGTCAAGGTTGGGCTCTAACTTGCGACTTGGAGGGTAGCCACAAAATACTGTCTATGAATATTTTAAAACACCCTGTCCTCAATTTTCCACCTGTGCCTTCAGTTTTATAATATCTTCCCAAGATCCCAATAACTTATTTTGAAGCCGGAATGGGTAGTTGTTTCTCACAGCGTTCAAAGCAAACTCTTGTCCCCTGATGTCTGGTTAACCGGCACTCTGTAGTGATCGTTAATTCCTGGCATCAGACCGGCCTTGTTTGAATGCTGATCTATCACTTTGCAGTTGTAAGAGGTTCTGCATGACACCTACTCTCTCGGCCTCAGTTTCCCTATCTGTAAGGTGAAGACTAGAGTTGTACTAGCTCACAAAGTTGCTGCGAATATAAGTGAGCACAGTGCTGGCACAAAGAGTACTCAACACACAGTCATGAGCAGTAGAACATTAAATGTTGTGATTGAAAAGGCCACTTGCTTTTGTTTAGCATCACTTTTGTAATGGTTTTAAAATAACAAATAATATATATCCCTCTTCCTCCTCTCTTACCTGGTGGAATAACTGGTCACGTGGTGTGAGGCCAAGACCATCAATGTCTGATACGTTAAAAAAATCTGGAAAATGATGTTGGATATTTGAGAGTTTCTTTGAGAGTAAAAATCATGTGAACTGTCACATTCAAGGCATTCAGGATTCAGCATCACAAAGCTGGGGATGCAGAGCCTTCTTTTCAAGTATAGTTAGTAAGAACACACCGAAGGTATGAGCTGCCTGGCTTGATGTCATTTCTTTAGCGGTTGCCAAAGAAATGAAAGCTCTGTAATTTAGGGTGAGTGGGCCGGGGAAGAATAAGCAAACGAAAAATTGTTAGTTGATTTCAGGGAACGTAGCTGGTCCCCTGGAACTGGTTTCCCCTAATATTAAGTGACTCTCAGTTGCTGCTCCAGAAGTCGTGACAATGTCTTTGAATTTGGTTTCTGTGAAAAGGCTGGGACTTATTAAACCCACCACAGCCCCAGCTTTCAGGACCATATTAGGCATTCATGAGAGCCTTGCCCCACAGAACGTGATCCAAAGGCTGCCAGAGCGAATGGCCAAACTGCTGCGTCTGAGGATATCATTACCGGATTACTTCTATCTATAGATTATTTTAAAAGGTTATTTAAGCAAACTGTAATTTTAAGCCTATTTATGTGCCTGGCATTGAAAAGCAGTAAAAACCTGAGTCACCGTCAAACTTTCTAGAGAGAGCACAACATTTACAAAAGTATCAACAGAAAGTAGCCCATTGAAGTATGAATACATTCAGAGATTAGAGTGGTAGATCCTGAAATTTAGAGATATGTATAGGTTCTATAATGAAATTAACTTTAGTACAAAAACATGAATACGTCATGATATATGAATAGTCTCAAAACAACTGGCCAGATGATTTTAAAAAATAAGAAAACGTCCACTGTCCGGTGTGATGGAACATAGTTTTCTGACTCAACTTTCATCTACCTCCGCATTATTTTTAACACCAAGCTCATCATTACAGAAAAATTTAGAGTTCTCACAGAATTCTCTTCTCTGAAGAAATGGAACAATTTTTTTTTTCATCTACTGAATAGGCCTTTGATTTAGTATTACTATTGCTGCACTAAAAAAGAATTTAACTACTTTCGACTGTTGGAAGATGCTGAGGCAGATTTTACCAAAGGCACATGGTAAATATCAACTAGCTGCCTGTTTATCTTGGAAAACTCCCTTTTAGGCAACTATCAGGGAATCGTCAAATATTTATGGACTCCTACTCTGTCGAGCCCAGTGTGCAGCTTTGGCAGTTACAGACATAACAAGACAGGCCTGGTTCCTGCTGCCGTCGAGTTTATAACCTCTTGAGGAGGGCGTGCAAAAGCGAGCTGGAAGTCTTAACCGGAGTTGAGTCCGGAGCACCTTGGGAGCTCGGAAAAGGGGAATTAACCCATTTCCGGCAAAGAGATAATACCTTTGATGAGAAGCCCTTTAAAACCCTTTTAATGGGATTAGCGGATAGTTCTCTCCTGTACATTGCACATAAATATTTCAAAGCTGTAAAATTTTTACACGCCGCCTCCTCCCCAAAATGATTTGACCCAGCTACTATTTTAGCTAGCCAATTAGTCTGACGGATCTGTAAAACAAACACCGATGCTTTCTTTTCCCAATAAACTTGAAACAAGAGAAGCAACCCCGATCTTGGTTACTAAATGTCAACGCTCTAGGGCTTTCCGCTGATGAGAAAGAACAGCGAGTCATTCTAGAAGTGTGGATCCCCCGGCCTGCTCCCGTGGACTCACGCTTGATGTCCTGCCGTGGCCATAAATATTGTTCCTTTACCCCGTGACAAGCATTTAACTGGCAATCTGATAAATGCCACCAACAAAAAAGCCATTGGTTCTTTCTTCCAGAGTTCTATCATCAATTATCTTACCATTCAGAAGAGCCATAAAATATTCAGATCACTGTGCGATAAGAAGCTGGGGGTGTAAGTAAGCCATTGTGAGGTAGCATATGCTCGGCGGCAAATGTTCGGTGACCTAGGAAGTGCATCTTCCTCTCATAACACATGCCTTGGACAATCTTAACAGAAGTTCTGAAGTGGCAACCAAAACATACTTCCTTCTCGACAGATGACGCATCCTGTCATTTTTTTAGAAAAGTGATTTAATCGTTTCAATGAAATGTTCTTTGAAACAAAATTAAATGTTAGCAGTTTATGTACTTTCTACCTGCTTCTAGGCTTCTTGCGCTCCTGAGCTTTGGTAATGACAGGATATAGGGAAAGTATGTCAAAAGCTACGCTCCACTTCTCCACGAGAAGTATTTCAGAAATATATTTCTAAAGGTAAGTATAAAGTCATTTCTCCTTCCTGGCCTTCAGTTTCTTCGTCTCTCAAGTTTTTGGAAAGGAGTCAGGGACTTGGTGAGCTGACCTTCCAGGCTTCTTCAGGACTATTTTTATGTAGAATAGATAAGAAAAAAAAAATTACTTAACAGTCTTGCAGAAAGAAGATTGGACTTTGTCCTAGGAGTTTGAAAAGTTAAAAACTGAAGGGAACTATATGAATCCTGTGACTACTAAAGTTGGTACTCACAAACCCGTCTCTTATTTGCAAAGAAGATTGGTGGAAATTACCAGGTGATAAGGAGAACTAAACGAGGCAATGTGACAAAATTGGAACAAAGACAAGTCTCAGGAGTATGGGACCTTGGGTTCAAATGTGGCCCCGGTTGAATTCTGCCCTTTCAACTGCCCTGTCAGAGAAATGAGACCTCTCTCAAGGCTTTAGAGAATTACGTGGAAAGTGAAACGAAATCTTTCGTGAGAAAAAGGACAGGTAAGTTCGAATGCAATATTAGTAACAAAACCAACGAGCAGGACTCAGAACGCACTGCTGTAGTTCAGGACTTAAGAACTCAGGCAGCGACAAATCTGAATTCACACTTCAACTTTGCCACTTTGCTCTGTTTATTCCATTCACCTCTTTGTACCTCGCTTTCCTAAACTGTCAAAGGGATTTAATAATATTTACTGCATAAGGCTACTGTTAAGACTAATCAAGGTTGTGCATATAAAACCATTCTGGGGAGCGCCTGGGTGGCTCAATCATTTGCATCTGCCTTGGCCTCAGGTCATGATCCCAGGGTCCTGGGACCGAGTCCCACATCAGGCTCCTTGCTCAGTGGGAAACCTGCTTCTACCTCTCCCTCTGCCCCTCTCCCTCCTTGTGCACTCTCTCTCTTAATTAATAAAATAAAACAAAACCATTCTGGTAAAAAAAAAAAATTCTGGTATAGCAAAATAGTATACATATCAGCATCTAAAACTCATTCCTGGTGATTTTAAAACTTTAATCTCATAGTCTCATATTTAATTCAGACCCCAGCCTGGGTGGACCTTGTGTAAGCAGGAACGGAGCACAATGTTACACATTTTGTAGACTTATTTCTCCTTTTTCTGCTTTCCATTCCCAAACTCAGACTCTAGAGCCCACTCAATTCACTTCCAGCATCTCTCCTCCCCGATCCATTAGGGAGACAGGCCCGTTCTGCTCGGCGATGCGCCGCCTGCGGGTGTGCGGAGCCTTCATGCAGCCTCCTCCCGGCTCTGCCCGGTGCTGGAGGCCTACACCCACCCCTTTCTTCAGCCACACTGCTGCCTGTAAAGCCTGGGCCCCTCGAGCTCCTGGGGCTACCTGACAGAGGTAGAGGACTGAGATGTGGAATCCCTTGCCCTCTCACCTGCCTTCTCTGGGGAACTCTGCACCCTAATCACTCTCTCTCTCTCTCTCTCTCAAGATTTTATTTATGAAAGAAAGCATGCTTACACGAGCACAGGGGTGGGGGTGGAAAAGAATAGAGGGAGAGGGAGAAACACATTCCCCACTGAAGCAGGAAGCCGGTTGCGGGGCTCGATCCCAGGACCCCGAGATCATGACCTGAGCGGAAGACAGACGCTTAACTGGCTGAGCCACCCAGGTGCCCCATGCACCCTGGCCTCTTGAAGCACCTTTGGCTTTGACAATTCCTCTGGAGTCTCACCTTCTGAAACCTCTAAACTAGGAGTACATACCTCCACTCCTCAGGATATGTTAACCTGTTTCTAGCTTCTGTAAACTTGATGCTTCAACATCTGTCCCACTTGCACATGCCAGACATGTCTTGTTCCAGACAACCAGATAAAATATCTGAGTCACCTCGCCTTGGCCTCCTGCCTCCCTCACTCCCACCCTGCCATCACCTCCCCTCCTCCCAGAGGCATGCTGTTCAAGTACAAACCAACTGATCCCGAGTCCACATCCCCCAATTCCCTCCTTTATTGGGTTCCCACACTCTGGGCAACTAGACATCTGTCCTTGCTACCCCTGAGCCAGGTGCCGCACAACTAGGAACAGCCCCTCGGTGCCAGAGCCTGTAGAATTATTCCAACTAGCCCACCTAGGCCTAACTGCCCTACCTTTTCTCTTCCTTCCTGTGGAAACCACCATAAAGGTTTTCCCACACTTCCCCCCACTCCCTTGGCCCTGAGATTGACCCTAGTGCTTCCCCTTGTCTCCCTCAAGGGGAGCACGCCCCCTCCTCTTGGAAACTGTAACAGTCATTTCAATGGCAGTTGTCTCCCGACCTCTTGATTTTACTATACCTCCAATTTTTTATTCATGCACTATATTTTAAATCACAGGAAATGCATATCAAACATCCTTCCTCTCCATGCCGGGAATGCTAGGGGCACAAGTTTCTCCTACCCTCCGTGCATGTGGTTCCGGAGTAGCCCAGGATGTCTGAAAGTCTGAAAGCATTTCACCAGGGAATGCGGTGCCAGGCTCTCCTTCTTGAGGGAGTCTTTAATGGTGGCCCCTTTCATTTAGCTCTGGGTGGGAGGAACATGTCCCACTCCTTCCCACGGAAAGGTGATATAAATAGTACACTCCCCACAAGGTCAACAAATCTTTCAGACTCCACTGCAAGAGACATGGGTGGTAGATAGTGGCTGGAGATTGTGTTCTTACCAGGTCCTTCTGAAAAATTCCTGCAAGGCGAGCTGACTGCTAGAAGCTGCTTAAGCTGAATCTTACTCATATCTGTTGAAAACTTATTACATGACAGACACTCACTTTCCTAGTCATAGGTGATACAGCAGCGAGGCTGACTACCAAGAAAACATCCTTAGCACCCCCTCCTCCCATCCTTTGTGTTCTCCCTCTGAGGCTGAAAAATTAAAATACTTGCTATCTCCAGGCTGGCACCTGAGGGGACCTGTGTAACTTACTTCCAGCTCAGATATAACGTGACTTACTGGGTAGAGTTTCATTGGCTTTGTCTCTGGTATATAATACATCTCGCGGGGTGGAAGGCACCTGGCTGAGCTGCTCTTTCAGTCCCCGAGCTTGTTCACTCTCCTGGGCTCCCCTCTCCATCATCCCCATGCTGACCCACCCAGGCTTCCATAGCTGACGTTTCAGGGAAGCAAGAGAGCCCACACAGCGTCTTCGAAGCCTCCTGAGGTTTGAATCTGGAACTGGCCCTTCCGCCATATTCTTTGGTCTAAGCGGCCCAGATGCAAGGAGTAGGGTACCAGTGGATTCAGGGACGGTTGACTCATTTGTGGCCATTTATAACAATCTACCAAGGTTGTCCTCTGGCCTTGGTGGTGTGTGTCCCTATTACATAGTTATACTCACCCATCTTCTAACTTCCAGTGTCTTGTCCATTCAATGGTCTGTAGCAATTCCACAATTCAGCCATGAAGTGTTCTCAGTTACCACAACTCCAGAAGCAGGGGATGTACCTTAACTAAGGCCCAGATTTTGTTCTTGTTTTTGTTTTTTTACTTAGGAATGAATGGTTCCATAATCCAGTATATTATTATCTGTTGCTTCATAACAGGCCAGCCCCAAACTCACTGACCTAAGCCAACAATAACTCATAATTTATTATTTTCCATAGTTCTTTTCCTTGACAGTGTGGGCAGTTCTCCTCCTGGTCTTTCCTGAGTTCACCACGCAGCTGAAATCATCTGAGAGCAAGGGTCCAAGCGGGCTTCACTCACACATCTGGCAGGTGGTGCTGGCTGTTGGCTGAGACCCTGAGATCTCTCTGAGGCCTCTTATCCTTAGGTAGGCTTTGCTGGATTTTTTATGGCATGGTTTCTTAAGGGTCTCAAGGATTGGAGCAAGAGGCTGAAAGGTCTCTCAAGCCCTTTGCTCTAGAACTCATATAATGTCACTTTTCCCACATTCTCTTGTGAAAACCAAATCACAAGTCCAGCCCAGACTCAAGGGAGTGGAGAAAGGGACTCTCACCTCCTTATGGGAAGAGTGACATCACACTCGAAGGGGCATGGGAAAAGCACAGTGCAGCTCATTGAGGGCCATTATTATAAGGATCTTGGATGTCTTCCCTCTTTCCCTTTCTTCTTGTATGGAGTAAAAACCCAGTACTAGAAGAGAAGAACCACCTTGAAAACATGAAGATAAATGCTATATACTATGGATGATCTGGGTCCTTCATGACATTCTGTAGTTGCTTCACCAATCTTGACTTATTACTATTGGACTTCTTGTTTTATTTAAAAATCAACCCATGTCTATGGGGTTCCTGGGTGGCTCAGTGGGTTAAAGCCTCTGCCCTCAGCTCAGCTCATGATCTCAGAGTTCTGGGATCAAGCCCCACATCGGGCTCTCTGCTCGGCGGAGAGCCTGCTTCCCCCGCTCTCTCTCTGTCTGCCTCTCTGCCTACTTGTGATCTCTCTCTCTCTCTCTGTCAAATAAATAAATAAAATCTTTAAAAAAATTTAAAAAAATAAACCCATGTCTAATTACGTCACTGTAATGAGGTATTCTTTTTGCCACATGCGTAGATTCAGTTAGGAATGATCTGGTAGCAAGAAAAGTCCTTCCCCCCAAGGACTATGTATGGATGTGAAGGTATTTAACCCCATTTGTTCTCACATGTCTGGCACAAGAGGAAAAAACTTCGCTTATGTTCTGTTACAGATACACAGCAATTCTCCTTATGCCTAGCCCACAATAATTACCGAATAAATTATAGCTGTCATTATCATATCTTTTATATAGTATTAGTTATACAACTTGAAAATCCATCAATAGTTACATAAAATTCAATCCACTGTAAAGAAAACCTCATTTCTCCTGTTGGGTGTCTCTGCTCTACCACTCACAGAGGACACTTCACTTCTGATATTCCTGGTCACCAGATGTGTTGGGGTTTTCACACACCAAGCAATTCTGGGACACTGGCCGGATGTCCTGAAGCGTAACTCCCTGACACCAGAGATAGTATCAGATCCCATAGATGGAGGGATCAGTCCCACTGCCTGCCCTCTGATGCCAGTCACAAGTCCAAGGTTATGACCTATGCTTCTGAGCCAGCAGTTATAAATCAGGGGTTGCCACAACCTACTCCTTGGGTTTGATTAATTTGCCAGAGTGGCTTAGAGAAGTCAGGAGATGCTTACCTGCTATTTACTGATTTATTATAAAAGATTGTGATAAAGGATATGGACGAACATCCGGATGAAAGAGATGTGTAGCGTAAGGTATGTGGGAAGGGGCCTGAGGCTTCCATATCCTCTCCCAGAGCATCACTCTCACAGCACCTCCAGGTGTTCACCAACTCAAAACTCCCTGGACACCATATCCTTGGGATTTCTACGGAGGCCTCATCATGTAGGTATCATCAATCTTAAATGCCATTTCCAGCCTCTCTCCACAGAATGGGGGTGGGGCTGAAAATTCCAATCTTTCAATCATGGCTTGGTCTTTCCAGTGACCAGCCCCCATCCAGGAGCCCACCCAGAGTCACCTTGAACAAAAGATGCTCCCATCACCCAGGACATTCCAAAGGGTATAGGAACCCTACGTTAGGAACTCAAATTAATGATCAAATGTTACAACAAAACATGCTCCTAGTACTCTTATCACTTAGGAAATTCCAAAGGTTTTAGAGGCTCTGTGCCAGGAACCAGGACAGAGACCAATATAGACTTGCTCTATTACCTCACATCCATCATTTACCTCACCATAAAAGAGTGCCTAGAGTATTATTGAGTAAAATAATTCTATAAAATGCTAGAAACACTTTTGGTTTTTAGAATGTCAGACAAATATACAGTGTTGGTGTATTGATTTCCTTTCTTACCCCATTTGAGGGCACACTTTATAAATAACTTTATCTGAAAACAAAGTATATGTGGTTAAAAGTTCCAAACCCTAAACAAGTCTATAAGAGCACCATTAAACATTTCTGTCTTTTCACGTTAGTTTTAAAGAGCAAAGAAGCACAAATAATTCAAAGTGGTGGACTTTGCCTTACAAAAGTCAAATCAGTATGAAAAAGCCACAGAATCATTTTCTTATAAGGCTTGACTTGAACTAATACTTTTCAAACTTTCCCTAATTCCTGCTTGCCTCTCCCCACCTTTCTAAAAACACATACTTTTCCTTATGCCTAATTTTCTAGATGATGTCTTTAGGTCTTGAAGAATTTTCTTTTTTAACCTCCGGACTGAAAATAACAAAAACCTATTTCAGTTTAATTTAAGCAAAATAAGCTGGTCTGGGGCACCAGATCTAGGAATCCAATTCTCATTCATACATTCATTTCCTCTCTCCCTCCCTCTTACTCTCTCCCCCCTTTTCTCCCCTTCTCCACCTCTCTTCCACTCTCCCTCCCTCCTTCTCTATCCCCTTCTCCCCCCTTCCACTCTCTTTTTCCCTCTCCTTCCCTCCCTCTTCTCTCCCTCTTTCTACCTCTGTCTCCAGGGTTAGCTGTCCTTTCCTATCATAGAAGGGCTTTCCTATGTACCAGAAAAGATGGTCCTTTAGAACACTGGCCTTTCAGATCAATAACCTGAGAGGAAAAGTTTTGTTCTTGTTTTCTGCTTTTTGCTCTTTTCCTCCATCTCAGTTTCAGTTTGGAAGTCTAGAGAGCTACTTAGACCTAATTTACATCAGGTGTACCCCCTGGGTAGCATGACCAGGGCAGCCAACTATCTAGGGTAAGACACTGCGGCAGACTGTTTACAAACATGGCTGCCAACATGCTCTTCCATCTCTGCATGCATGGCACTCCCCTCATCTGGAGAGACACCTATTTACCATCCACTTGAATCTACACTGACACTGTGTCTTGCAAAAATGATACTGTGCCAGCTGCTTGTCTAGGTCTGAAGAGGTCTGGCACTTTCTGCTTTCACCTTCTTGGAAGCCCACTACCATGTAAAGAAGCTTGGGAGAGTCGCAAATAATGAGAAATCTAGTATTTAGAGGAAAACCAAGGAACACGGCCTCTCCAGCCATCTCGGCTGAGGTACAGGGTATATGACTAAAGCCATTTTGTGATATTTCATCCTTCATTAAGCTCCCAGGTTCATGCTACTGCATGGGTGACCCAACCAACTCCATCTACACCACTTAGAGCAGAGATAAGCTGTCCCCAGACCAAACTGCAGAACCTGTATCTGTGATTCAAGTCAGTAAGTTATAGAGTGGTTTGATACATAAGAGTAGATAACTGAAGCAGACAGTGTGGCCGGCCCAAGTCATGTGCTTCCCTCTCCAGGGCCGGGGAGCAGTATCTGTTACCAGCAGAAGGGTGAGGTGTGGAAAAGATATGGCCATTCCAAGACACAGCCAGCTTAATTTCTCCTTACCTCAACCTGACAGAAGACAAGAATAAAGTCTATGTTACGGGCTGGCATCTGAATGTGGCAGGATTATTAGAACTGTCTGAAATGGAGATGAAATGGGGTAGCCGTTTTGTCTGAGGCTGGCCCTGGATATGCTGCTACCTTGTTATTCATGTTGCCATAGATACTACTATGTGTCAGAAAACTTACCCGGAAGGCACAGATTTGAGAGGAAGAATATGGGACCTTCCAAAAAGTCTTTAAAGACACAAATCAGGATTTAAACTTTTTTTTCAACGTCTCCTATTTTTCTTTCACAAGTGTTTTAAATAATTATTAGAGAATTACATTTATTTGTTTGAGAGAAGTTAAGATTACTGCCTTCCATGAGTACCCACCTAACTTGGACAATAAAAAACTTAATAGTACTATGGATCACAATGCTTTCCTTGTTTCATTTTTAATTTGCTATCAAAAATACCAAAGACCTTTATATTTATGCTGATATTTGCAAATAAGTATCTTTAAAAGAGCTATAATTAATCTCACAGTACAGCCGCATATGTAGTCTGCTAGATTTAAAATCACGCCAAAATAAAACAACGAAACACCTGCTTAGTTTTTGTTGCAATTTTTTAGATTTTTTTCTCCTGTTCAAAGCAAGACACATGAGTTGCCCAAGAAATAAATATAATTGATAGGGACAAAGGCACCACCAAGAAGATAAATTTGGTTCACTATGTATAACGGCTCATAATTTTTTTCCATGATTGGAGAAAATTAGTAGTGTGTGTGTGTGTGTGTGTGATGGTTATAGTGACCACACAAAGTAGGTGGTAGAGAGATGTCTATGTACATCACAGAGAATAGAGTCTTCTCTGCTACCACAAGTAGAACTTGCCCTCTAAAAACTATTTTGCGAATAGCAAACCCTCCAACTTCTTGAGTTGGGTAGTGAAGAAATCAGAAAACTTCATAATACAGTAACCAGCATTCAGATTATTGGTCCAGGGACAGAACTCCTTTAGGTTTATAAGTCGTCTATTTTGAGGAAGACAGAACAGTATAAAATGACAAAGAAAACATAAAAAAAAAAGAAACATAACAGAAGGGGAAACACTTTTTAAAGAAAGTAGGAAAAGAATTTACCATTGGATATATTTTTCACATTATCTCAAAGGAAGACTTTTTGACAAAGCAACTTAGATTTGGCTCTTTTGATGTAATCACTTTAATGAATCCATGTCAAAAAGGTACCTTAAAGAAGTACTATTGCTTAGGAACAACTGCCATGAGCAGGTAGCATCCCTAGCTTGTGCTCTATCTCTACTTCTCCCCTGGCCCCAGCACTAGAGGGGATATTTTTGGGGGGTTTGTTTCACTTATTCATTTATGTTTGTGTGAATACTTAACAAATATGTATGCTTTTTGTAATTAGATAAAGCAATAAAGTCATTACACATCCCCCCTCCACACACACACACAGTGTTGTAGAACTGAAGTTGCCTTTAAGGGTTAATTTCTTGCCCCCCCAAATCATCATAATTAAAAGAGGTTTAGTAAGATTTTTAGTAATAAAATGTATACATATTGCTTAGTGCCAATGGAACTCTTCAAAACGCAAGGGAGGCTTTTCTATGTCGTTCAGATTGATGGAAAAGAGATTGTTATTGTTCAATGATCTTTGTCTCCTTCTTAATCTAACACCACCAATACACATAGACACGCACAGAATAATGTTTAATATATACCCAATTAAATAAGGATGACATATTCAGGAAACTTGCAAAATCGTCTAGACTGGAGATCCAGTCTCTTGTTCAAGCCCACTACTAAACAGAAAAACTGTTGGTTGAAATAAAAACCAGTATGACCATTATAACTTTAAGAGAAATAACCTCATGATGTGAGGGGCACACCATTCAATATACAAATACATTCTCAGAGGGTTCGTAAATGCTTTCCTTGCTCAGGGATGCTGGATGGCAGTTTTTGAGTCATTAATAGTAACGAGCATCGGACTTCAGCTAGACATAATTTATCTGTAAAAATGTTGCCTAACACCTACAACCAAAATGTGTGTGGATGGAGTTGGTTTTAAAAGTAGAAAGGATAATTTATCTTCTGAAGTTACACACATACACCTTTAAAACATTTCATGGCCTAATATTACACTTAGGATAAAAACCAGTTCCCTGCAGAGGGACCCACTCCAGCCTCACCTTCCCCTCATCTTCCCCTCACTTCTCTTCTATCTCCCCCTCACCTCCTTCTCACCTCCACCCCACCTCCCTCTCACCTTTCAACTGTGGCTGCTCTCCTTCAGCGGCAGACCCCTCATGCACACGCCCCTTCTGCCCAGGCCACACCCCTTGCACGCAAGGCTTCCTCTGCCCTGGCCACGCCCCTGGACTCATCACCTCCCCCCAACCATGCCTTAAAGGCTCTTCTGAGTTTAGCCCTATCCTCTCCACAGTTTATTCCCTTCCCTAGGCAGTTCCTTCACTGTGCATTCTCATAGCTCATTATTGCTGAGTTCACTATTGTCCTTTGAAGCAATTTATCACTGTGGTAATCTTACATTCATTTCTGTGACCATTGGCTAGTATCTGCCTCTCCCACAAAACTCTAATTTCCATGAAGGCAGGGACCATGCCTTTTGCTCATTATTGCATCCCCAGGGCCTAACATAGTGCCTGACACATGGTAGCCATTAAAAACTACATTAACTAAATGAATGAATTAATTTAAATAATAATTGCTGTTATTCTAGATTTTAGGACTCAGCCTACACTAAAATTAATGGTGTATTTGCACATTTCCACCCACCAAAGTTCTGTCTTCCTTCTCTTTTTTTCCTGACATCTGAGAATGTTTCATGAGATCTGTATACTAGGATTATCTTGCATTTCCCCATTTATTTTTTAATGGAGTCACAAAATTTAACTCACTCTACGATTTGGATTGTTAGAAAAAGGAGAGTACTTTTAATTCTGTCTAAATTTAATCTAGTTGTCCTCTGCCAATTACCACCACCCCCATCCTGAACTCCCACACATTGGTTAGCAGGAGGAAAAAAAAAGTCAAATATGGTTTAAAGTCTGATCAGATCCAATTATTTAAATAGTCAATTTAGACATCAGGCTTTCATGTAAACATGAGCAATCTCTCAGGTAGCCCCTGTCTTCTGTTTCCTTCCTAAAGTCTGAGTCTATGTGTAGCTTATCCAATTTTATAACAACAGAGATGAAGGACCACTCATGACATCCTGTGCCTCCAGTGGTCAGCAGGGCAATGCCCTTTGTCCACTAGTGTTTGCCTTGCTGGCATTTGGGCCTGGGGTCTGATGCATGGCTTAATTCATCATTTAGCTCATTGGCTGTGGCAGGGCCCAGCAGTGTTCTCTGACTGGTAAACAAAACACCTCCTCCCTTATGTGATGGGTATTAGGGAGGGCACATGTTGTAATGAGCACTGGGTGTTACACGCAACTAATGAATCGTTGAACACTACATCAAAAGCTAATGAAGGACTATATGCTGGCTAACTGAACATAATAAAAAAATAAAATAAATTAAAAAAAAAATAAAGGCCATTGACTGTCTGCCAAGACAGTCATCAAATAACTTGCTACCTTATTGACCGCCTTGAGTCAGATCTAAAATAAACATTCTTCTCTGAGAAAGGGTTAATATCTAAAACCTATAAAGAACTCATACAGCTCAATAGCAAAACCCCCAAACAATCCATGTTAAAAATGGGCAGAGGAATAGACATTTTCCTTCAGGAAGATGGGCAGAGGAATAGACATTTTCCAAAGAAGATCTACAAATGGCCAGCAGGCACATGAAAGGCTGATCAACATCACTAATAAGCATGGAAAGGGAAATCAAAGTCATAATGAAATATCACTTCATGCCTATTAGATGTCTAACAACAAAAAGACAAGAGAAAACAAGGGCTGGCGAGGATGTGGAGGAAAGGGAACCCTTGTGCACTGTTGATGGGAGGGTAAACTGATGCAGTCACTATGGAAAACAGTATGGAAGTTCTTCAAAAAAATAAAACTAGAACTACCATATGATCCAACAATCCTACATCTAGGTACATATCCGAATGAAACAAAAACAGGATCTCAGGGAGATATCTGCACTCCCATGTTCACTGCAGCATTATTTTACAATAGCCAAGGTATGGAAAGAACCCAAGTATCCATTGATAGATGAAAGCATAAAGAAGATGTAAAGAGATACAGATATGTAGCTGTAAAAATGGAATATTATTGAACCATCAGAAAAGAGATTTTGTTATTTGCAACAACATGTATAAACCTGGAGTACATTATGCTAAGTAAAATAAGCCAGACAGAGAAAAGACCAACATTGCATGGTATCACATGTGGAATCTAAAAAAAGTCTAATTCATAAAAACAAAGACTAAAATGGTGCTTATCAGGGGCTGGGGTTGTAAGTAGGGAAGGTGAGACGCTGGTCAGAGGACAAACTTGCAGCTATAAGATGAGTAAGTTTGGGGAACTAATGTAAAGCATAGTGATTATAATTAAGAATATTGTATTATATAATTGAAAGTTGCTAAGAGAGTAGATCTTAAATATTCTCACCACAAAAAAGAAATGGTAATTATATGGTCTAATGCAAGTATCAGCTAAGGCAATATCTAAGTGTATGAAATCATATTTTGCAATACATGAGGGTATCAGTCACACTGTATCCCTTAAACTTACACAGTGTTATATGTCGATTATATCTCAGTAAAGGTGGAAAAAACCCAAAGTGTACTACAATTTTTTTAATACCACGATTCAGTATTGTAGAGAGGTTGACATCCCTCTATAGATCCACTAACCTGGTCCACATTCTCATTTATACAGCTCAAGTGGAACTTTATGGCTTGCCTACTTATGCACATATTGATGCATAAGTGGAAAGGCTTTCAATTCTTCCCTGGTTGTGGGACACATATATTGCGCGTGTGTGTTTAAGATTTTATTTATTTATTTGATAGAGAGGGGGGGAGAGAGAGAGAGCGAGCACAAGCAGGGGGAGCAGCAGGCAGAGGAAGAGCAAGAAGCAGGCTCCCCGCTGAGCAGGGACCCTGATAAGAGGTTCAATCCCAAGACTCTAGGATCTTGACCTGAGCTGAAGGCAGATGCTTAACTAATTGAGCTACCCATGCGCTCCACATATTTTGTTAAGTTTAGGATTTTATTTGCAGTAAAGCCAAACCAGGGTTAATTTGTGAGAGGCATATTTTATAAAAGCCACCCAATCTGAGAAAAACTGAGATAGTATAGAGCTTTGAAAATTCACTTCGAGGAACTTCAGCAGTCATGTTAACTCAAATTTTTTTACAGCTGATAAAACTAAAGGTCAGGGTAGTTAATTGATTTATCTGAGATGACACAGGGTGTGGGTGTCAGAGCCTAGCTACAAACATTAGTTGTTCCACTGGCCCCTTTGGCCATTCCTGTGTACCACACTGCCTCTCAGAGAGGAAAAGAAAAGAGGAAGGAAGGAAGGAGGGAAAGGAGGAAGGGAAGGAAGAAGGCAAGGGGAAAGGGAAGAGAAAGGGAAAGAAGAGAAGAGAACAGAAGAGAAGAGAGAAAAGAAAGAGGAAAGAAAAGAAGAAAATAGAAAAGAAAAGAAAAAAGAAAAGAGAGGATGTGCGGGTGAAGTAGAAAATTGTGGAAACCCATAGTATCTCTGGCCAGCCACCCCATTCTGTGCCGAATGCTTCCTTCTGCCCACGTCAGGGGAAGAATCAGAAGCTCACAGGACACTGCATCTAAAGACCTTTTCTGGCCAGAAGGTTGGGATTGGAATGGCGGCAACAGGGGCAGTCTGTGCGCTACTCAAACTGCAAAAGACCTCTAAGTATCCAGAGAGTCATCAGGAAGCCTGAAGGAGCACACATCTGTACATTTAATTTTGTTAATCAGTTTGCATAGTGTTTCAGGATTAATGGATGGAATGCAGTTTATAAATGTCAGTTATAACTATAATGTTCGCCCTGTGCCATAACTTAATTCAATGAAGCTAAAGGCTAGTAAATTTAGAACCAATAAAAGGAACTGCTTCCTTCCATTGAACACTTCACCCCTCGGAGACCATTGCCAGGAGGTCATTGACATGGTGCCAGCTCGGAGAAGGAATTTGACAGGCTTCAATTAGATATATATCCGAGCCATCAAAGAGAAGGTGATTTAAGAGTTACAAAAATCTTATGCTTTAGCGTATTATCAAAAGTGTGCAATGGTTGGCGAAGGACTTCACTTTACTCTTTACACTACTCAGCTTAAGGGGGATTAATCACAACTGCTTTTTACAGTGAAGGAAAAACATAGTGCCATTCAGAAGGGGATTCACGGTGAGGTTCAGAGAGGGATCATGGACAGATGCTCCTTTGCACTATGTGGATGCTGAATTTCCCCCTGAATCCAGATATGTTGCTTTCAGCTGGGAAGGAAGCTGAGACCCCGTGGAGATCTCCTCCTCTAGCCTTCTGAGAAAAATCTCACGTGTTTCCCTGAAGATGAGGAGTGGGCAACTGTGAGTCAATTAGTCACTCTCCCTTTAACTTCTGAACTCTGTGACTTTTCCCATTGGTGAAATCCACCTTCACAACAGCTCCCACTGATTTCCACCTGAACCCTGTCTACATCAGTAACATTCTTGGAAATAAAGGGATGGGGCAGAAAGCTCTAAACACTGTCCCTTTCCATTTTAGCTCAGACCAAGATCTAATGAAAGTCCATGCTAATGCACCTGGACCCATCTAACCTGGAAGATGTAGGGCTTACCCACAGGGCCAGTTTGGAAACGTAGGGATTTTTCTCCTAGAGTAGGCATCACTGGATATTTACATATTGAAATAGATTCTTTAATTCTATATTGTTCTTTACTTCATTCTCTTAATTCAGCTAGGACATTATACTGATTTTTTAAAGTTCTCATATTATCTCTGATTTCCTTTTTTGTGTGTGGTATGGGGAATTTTACAAAATATTTGTTGTAAAGGGGGAACATTAAATCTGAGGGTCTGAGAGCCACAGATACAGAGTATGAGTTTTAATATTCACATACACTTGAGTGAAATTTTCCAACTGAGTATGTAGTTTCCTGCTCTATTTCAATGTTGATTTCTTCAATGTCATTGGTTGGTTGCTGATGCTTCTACTTCTGTTAAATAGTGACTTTACTGCTTTTGGTTGCTTGCTACCTTCATTTCACCAAATGCTGGATTTCCCATTATTTTGAAGGCTCTATTCCCTCGTCTTTGTCCTGAAGGTCAATGCCCTTCCTTCTGACCACTGGTAGGTCTTTTGGTATTTTAAAGCAAATATCTCTTGCTGCGTGTGTTTTCTCAGGCAACAGTAAAAATCATTTATGTAATCAGAATTGGAGAAATATTTGTTCAAGTCTCCAGAAATCAGAACTGGAGAAGTATTTGTTCAACTTTCCAGAAATTACTTAACATCCTTAAACATTAGTTTTCTCATCTGGAAAATGCTGATAATGGCATCAACTTCACTGGGATGTCTTCAGGATTAAAGGAGATACCACCCATAAAGGATTTAGCATTATATAAACTGCAGACATGTGGAACTCTTCCTTCTCCGCTTTTAATAAATGTATGTGATTCTTTTGAATATCAATTATGTATTGGGTTTTTAATGACACCTGTTCTTTGCAGTCTTTTGTCACTAAGAACTATGAAATTAACCAAGTTCAGATTTGAAATAAACCTACCAGCTATGGAAGACACACTGGTGCAAGTGTTTACTATTTCAATTTGATCTTAATTAGCAGGGTGAGAGATGCTTTTGATACAGCATGAAAGTGTTTAGTTAATTCTCCTATTCAGTACTCTCGAGGGTGAAAGCTTCTGCTTTAGTGCTTGGTCAAGCCTTAAACTTTATGTGTTTTGGCACTGCTCTGTAACAGAAGTGTTCATGGCTGAGACTGCCAAGTGCACAGAGTAAATATAAATTTTTATCAGTACAGTAAGTGTTCATAATACTGACTGTCAGTGTGAAGCTATGGTATGCTTTTATGATTCCAGATATTAGAAGAGTAGCACAGCTTAGGAGTGACTGTGGATCCTTTGAATGTAAGCTGCTGATGCCCACAAATCATTACTGTACATAAAATAGTTCCCATGTTATTTACCATGGAAAGAGAGGAACGGAGAGGCCAGGGTCTAACACAAGCTTCATGATGACTCTCTATTGAGCCATGCAAGTCTCCAGAAGACTTATCTGTAAAATGAGACTGTCACTGGTGGATCAACCTTGCTACAGGCTTGTTAGGAGAAAATAAAATGAGGTAGCACATGCAAGAATGATATGGAAGTTCTGCGGCATGACTATACAATTGTGATGGCCTTCATCCAAGTCCACTCCATTGTTAAGGAATCCAGAGATTTTTCAAGTTAGCAGTTGCATTAACACAGGCTATGGATGTGATGATACAGAGTAAACTGTTTTACACTCAGATCCATCAACTTCAGAGGGATCTTCAGAAATTGTGTTGCCTCTCTCAAACTACTTCCAGTCATTTTAAACCAATGCGGATAACAAACAAAAAACCTCCATAGGCCTTACTTAGAGCTGAAGACCTAGATTTCTCTCATCTATCAACTAGCAAATCCTGGTGGAGCAAAGATCTGCACTGAGATATGTACTGCCTTCTAAGAGATGGTGGTACCACCACACTTATCACAGGAGAGATTCCAGTGTCGTAGGAAGAAACTAAATAAGATAAATTCAGAGGGGAATAAACAGCCTATGAAGTAATGCCTCCTAAAGCAATTTCCATCTATTCCTCTTTTCTTGACCTGCCCTGTTCAAAACTGGGCCTGTGCTATCAAGAGAGAGTTGGAGCAAACTGCGCCACTCTGGAACTTTTATATAAATATTAAATCTACTTGCTGTCCAAAAAAAAAAAAAAAATGACTCCTACTCTTCTTCTTTTGAATGTTATTAAATTAAATCTCAAAGTGCCAAATTTTTTTTCGAGATCCAAAAGATGGCTTGCTTAATCTAGGAACATTCTTGGCCAGAGAAAGATCTGAGGTGAAATCAGAGTGATATTTTCCACCCTAAAAGTTCTTTTGAGGTGTTATATCTGGTCTCTGATTCCTGGAGCCCTGGTGAATCACTCAGCCTGAAAATTGGTGATCTATGCTACCCCTGGATTGCTCGTGAATGGCTTTACGATTCATTTTATATTCTCAAGTAAAAAAGGGCAAGGATAGCATCTTCTACTTCTGCCATATCCCCTGTACCACCCAACACAGAGCTAGCATTCAGTGCAATTTTAATACATATTTTTTAAGTTCTCCTAGGTAACATGAATAATTCAGTAACTCTTTTGTTAGAATGATTCTTTCATTCATTCAATAGCACATGTTGTTTATCCTTTTATTTAGCAACAGAAATGCTCCAAATCTTTAAACTGGTAGAGCCCAAAGGGCATTTTATGTCTGGTTCATCTGGTTCATTCTTGGGTTGAGTGGGTACCTCTCGTTCTCCACACTTTTCTCATCATATCCAACTGGTCACACAGCTTTATCAGTTCTCTCCACCAAATCTCTCTCCCGTCCCCTTCTTCCCCTCTGCCCTCAGTTCTGCTGCCCTAATTCAGACCCTCCTGTCTTCCATGTAGGCTGTTTCACAACTCTTCAAGTTGGTTTTGCCACAGTTACTTTTTAATTTAATCCATACATATTTCTTGAGTACCGACAACGAACCTGGTGCTTCCTAGGCACTGGGGATCAGGACCCAATCTCTGCTGTCAAGGGGCTTTCATTCTAATGCTCAGAGACAAACAGTAACCAAGAAAACAAACTAGATAATTGCAGATGGTTTTAAGCACTACAAAGGGAATTATTTTATTACTGGCTGGAGGGTATTAAGGGAGGATACTTTTTTTAGGAAAGGCATTTTGAGTTTGTAGCATTTAGCTGAGTTTCGAAAGATGAAAAGGAGCCAGCCAGCTGAAACTGGGTAGAGAGTCTCCCAGAAATAGACAGAGGCACGAAACTGAAATAGAGAATAAGCCAGCATGAACGGAGAATAGAAAAGGTGAAAGTGTCACAGCAGCTGAGATGGGGAGTTGGGCTGGTAGCAGATCACGTGGCTTCATCAGATATCGAAAGGAGTCTGGATTTCACTCTAGGAGCATTAAGACGGTACTGGAGAGTTTTAAGCAGGGAAGAATATCATCAAATATAATCTAATTTTTGACTAGTTCACTCTTGCTGTCCCGGGAGCAAGCTGTCTGGGTGCGGAGCCTGAATCAGAAAGGCGAATTAGGAGACTATGACGACAATCCAGGTAAGGGAAGACGGTGATGGAAAATGAAACGAAGAAAAAAGATTGAGTGTGTATGTTGGATATGGGGAGTGAGCCCAAATGGGAAGTAAAGAATGACACTTAGGATTGGGGTTTGAACATCTGATAGCCAGTTTTCCCATTTGTTAAGATGGGCAAGAATGGACAAGGAGGACATTTCTCTCCATTCTCCAAAGAGCAGTCTTTCTAAAATTTGTGTCTGGTTATGTGCTTGCTCACTTACTATGCTCCAATCATCTCCTTGCCAGGACAGACCCTAAGCTTTCTCTCACATGCATGACGACACCCGCGCTCATTCCTCCTATCCGGCCTCCTCTGCCATTGCTTCTCCACGAGGCACCTGCAGCCGCGACCACAGTGAGCTGCCCACGTCTTTCCTGCAGACTGTGCTTTCTCCTTTCTCCGTATCTCAGCACTCGCTGTTCTTCTGCGAAGATCTGTTTGACCTTCATCTTCTGTTGCTGCTTCCAACTTACCTTTTGAAAGCAGCCCAAGTGCTACCTTTTCTCCAGCATAAGTTAGGCTCTCCCCAGCATTCTTAGCTCTCCTGAACGGCCTCAGGATTGGGCCAATCCCATTGCCTTGACCGGATATGTTCTGACTTGGAGTTTGTCATCAGTAGGGAGTCTCCCTCCATGGGGTACCCCTAGAACACAACACGTGACCAGGAAACACGTGACTGCTGCTGAATGACTGAATCCGGAGGACATAAAACCTCAGGACACTTTTAACACACTACATTCTAAAACTATCAGTCTACGAAATTCTTCCATCTACACAGACAGACAAATCACCAAACAGAGGGTATTTTGAGGTTCACAGTCTGCAATCCGTCATCCCTCCAATCGCCCAGGGAACTAGGCTGAGATGGACCTCACTACAAAGTCGCCTTCAGAAAGTTATAAACCCTTTGGCAATTGCTCTGTAACTATTCTGGACGTGATTTATTTTTGGCTTATTTTGGTCCCTTACGGGCATGGGCATGGATGGAACCGAAAAGGAAATTTCAAAATGAGTATATACCTGGATTTTAGCCAAGTTCGAGTTAGCGTCTGGGAGAGCACCAGGAGTCCGCAAATGGGCTTTTGGTGTCACCGGTGACACAGCTCTCCTTGGCGAGCCACGTCGCACAGCTTACTCTGGGGGCCACAGAATGTGTACCTCACCCGAGTGATCACAGTACTTTCTCTCCTTTGGGTGAGCAGGGTGGGGTCTCTGCTAATTGCTCGTCTGTGTCTTATATCCATGGCATACAGCCCACAGCTCACCACACACGACTCTTAACAGTTGTGTTGGTAAAGCTTTTTTTTTTTTCCTTTAGCTTAGCCATGGGCATTTAGAAACATGGAAGATATTTTTGTACCAAAAAATAAAAAAAAAATAAAAACATGCCATCAGAATAATTATTTGACAGGTCCCGAGACCCCCGAGACTAGCCGATACACTTGGAGGCAAGATGTTTTCTTAACGAGGAAGTCATTTCTAGCATGTCAAAGTCATAAAACTTAACACCGACCCCTCCCTATATTTTATACTGCGTCTGTGCTGTGCTTGCCTAAATCTGCTGCCAGTAGATTTATATTCTAATAACTTGATTTTTAATTAGTGAGAAACCAAGGCAGTACCAGTTAAATGTCTCACAAAGCATTGCAGATGACTCTAAATGCCTTATGATATAAATACCTTTAGCAAAATGAAAACACAAGTAGCTTTGCATATATTTATATGTTTTGCCCTTTAAGTTTTGAGTTTAAAGGCTGAAAGCAGAGACAGTGGTAAAAGGAAAGCAGCTTCCTCTGAAGATCCATGCATTAAATTAGTCTGACTCAACTCAATGCATATTTACCAGGCACCTACTGTGTGCCAACACGTGTGGGGTGACTTGTAGAGACAGTGACACAGAAGGCCTGCCACCAAGTTGCTCTTCAAAGAAATGTATTTCCTGAGGAGACCTTTTCTGTCCTGTTGAGTGGTCTCAAGAGACAGGTCAGGCCAGGAGTAGGTGTCAGTTCTGGGCTCCTAATGCATTTTGCCGGAAATTGGCAAATCACGCAAGTAGAAGTGATGAGCTCTCTTCATTGTGATTGATTTTTGAAAAGTCAATATCCATGTCCCCTAAGAACTTAAGGTCCTTTTTCAAGTAAAAATTTTGAAATAAAATAATTTAAACAACTAAAACAGTTTAAAGGTTAAATTGTCTCAATGAATAAAAGAATGTATTCTGTGACATTTTAGCTCTGGACTAGAATAAAATTTTTGGTTCTTTTTAACTCTAGACTAGAATAAAATTCCTAACCAAGCATGACCAAGAGTCTCTCTTTTATTAGGGAAACAGAATCAGGTGAATTCTTTTTACATAGAAATCTGTCACAGGTATTGCATGGAGCACTGGGTGTGGTGTGTGAACAATGAATCTTGGAACACTGAAAAAATTAAACAAAAAAAAAAGAAATCTGTCACAGAATCGGTGTTCAAGACTGGGAAAGAGCAGAGTTTACGTAAGCCCTTCTTTCGTTCGTTCATTCATTCATTCATTCATTCATTCATTCATTCACTCCGCCAGCCAGGCAGATCACACCCCTGTTGGGTACCCTAACTGCTTCAGGCTTGCGTCCCGTGCTTCCATTTTCTCCTCGTAGTTCAAATACGATTCTTCCATCAGACGGCATCATTTTGGTATGTTCTCCCTTCACTTATGGAACAGCATGTTTTGTTTATTTTGTTTGTTTGTTTTACCAGCACTAGCATACCATCTGCATTCTGGGGCACTTCCTTCTTTTCCCTGAGGAAGTAAGAGCCCCCTCTGGACTGATTTCCTACCCCCTCACTCCAGTCACTGCCCAGCCCGGTGAATGGAGCACAGCAACTTTGAGGAAGCCAGAGGTCCTGAGTTGCCCTGAGTTGAATGGTCAGCATTTCTCAGAGTCAGTAGAAGAGAGACAGATGGCTCAATGAACACTGAAGAAGACTCCAGTCAACACTGTCTATTTCTCATTGTCACCACTCCTCTGCCATCTGGACGGATTCTGTTTGTCCTCTGTGCTGTCTTCAGTATCTATCTTCGTTTGCTCAGGTTGCCGGAACAAAGTACCACACGCTGGGCGGCTTAAAGCAACAGAACTTATTCTTCCATAGTTCTGAAGTCTGGAAGTCAAAAGTCATAGTGTTGATGGGGTCACTGTCTCTGCGACACTCTGGTAGATTCCTTCCTTGCCTCTTCCAAATTCTGATGGTCGCCAGCATTCCTTGGTCTGTAGATGCACCGCTATAATCTCTGCTTTTGACTTCACGCTGCCTTCATGTTGTCTGGTTCTGAATTTCCCTCTTCTTCTGAGGACACCAGTCATTGAAGTAGGGCCCATTCTAATCCCCATGAGATGACCTCATCGTAACTGCATTATATCTGTAAATATCCTATTTCCAATAATGTCAGGATTTTAAGGGTGTGTCAGGCGGACCATGAATTCTGAGGGGCTACTATTCAACCCAATACAGGATCCAACTCCCTTTAACTCTTCAAGCACCGGGGCTTATCGCTACCAGAAATATTAACTTAGTCCTTGATCATTTCCTTGAACTTGTTTATGCAGTTCTCACTGGTTTATATCATGTGTACACTGTTCTTAAAGTCTCCTCAAATTCCCCAGTGTGAGTGCGTCATTTGTATGCTGCTGAGACCTGACTGATACACCTGTCCTCTCAGGTACTTCCTTCATTGCCTCCAATGTTTCAGCTTGCTTTTGCTCATCACTTACTGTGGAACATTAAGGATAGAAAATACTGAGCCAGGAACGGTTTGCTTTGGGGCCCCATAAGCTTTGCAGGGAAGGACCATCCTGCTTGAATAAGCTTCTGCTCTTAATCTGAACTGGGCTGAAACTTTTTCAGATATGTGTCACTGATAAACAAGAACTCCAGAACAAAGAAAGCCAAAAGGACGAGAAAGGAGATGGCGTTAGAACACAATGGGGCAGGAACACGAATGCTCCCATACAGCCAAGGGAAATATTTTAATAACTGTGGAAAAACAGAAAAGGAACAGAAATACTAACAAATCAGATATGCCTTTGCTAACCTGGCACAAAAGTGCTTTTTTTCCCCCTTTTTATCTGTGATTTATATTAACACATCCTTTAAATCCTAGAATAACTCCTTTTAGTATTCTCATATTGTAGTTTAACTTAGGAATTCTACCTCTATTTTAAATGAAATTGGTTCATTGTTTTCATTTTTATATCAGTCTCTGATTTGAGATTAGAGTTATGTTAAATTTAAAAATGATTTGGGAAGCCTTTTATTCTTTATTTACATTCTGAAACAGCTCAACTAGAACAGGATTTCATTGTTCCATGAGAGTTTGTCTCTTGAAGATTTAAAAAAAAAATTGCTAATGAAGTCATTTTGGCTTGACAGATACTTTGATAATCATCGACCAATTTAGACATGTCTTCTATAGTAACTAATATAGTTAAGTTTTATATTGCTTTGGCAATTTTGATTTTATTGGAAATACCCATTTCACTGAGAATTTAATATCATCGATTTAGAGCTATACATGATGGGTAGTTAGGAGGTTTAAATTTTCCCATCTCCAATTATATCCTCTTTTTTCCCCATAATAATAAATATATTAGCAACTGTCATAGTAGTAATAATACCATTTGCCAGGTGCCATGGTAACCACTGTACATACCTTCCTTTTTTTTTTTTTTTAAAGATTTTATTTATTGACAGGGAGAGATCACAAGTAGGCAGCGAGGCAGGCAGAGTGAGAGGGGGAAGCAGGCTCCCCACTGAGCAGAGAGCCCGATGTGGGGCTCGATCCCAGGACCCTGAGATCATGACCTGAGCCGAAGGCAGAGACTTTAACCCACTCAGCCACCCAGGCTCCCTTACACCTTCCTTCTTTAATCCTTTCAACAGTCCTTGGATGTAGATGCTATCATTTCCCATTTTTGGATGAGAACACTAAGGCATATATTATGATGGCTACATTTTTCTCCTCTGATGTATTAGCATATAAAAAAAAAATAAAAGATCCCCTAACATTGAGACAGTTTTGCTCATAGACCCTCGGATTAGTATGGAGGCATATGCAATTCCATCCTGGCCGTCTAACGTTGGAAACTGCCCTCCTAACTCTCAACCTGTGTGTATCTGTACTTGTATTTCTTTTCTTCTTTCCTACATTGGTCGTGCCAGAGGTTGGTCTATTTTATAGACAGAGAACTGATTCTTGGCTTTATTAACAAATTCTACCCCTTCTCTTTTTAAAAAATTCACTACTTTTGGTTTTTCTTCCCATACTTTGGTTTATCTTTGCTAATTTTTTCTTGAATTTAATGGTAGGCATTTTAATTCTTCCTTGTTTAATGATAAAAGCATTTAAAACTATGAAATTTTCTCTGATTACAAGTAAGAAATCTTAGGTTGGACCATCTGAAACTGACATAAGAAATCTTGGGTTGGACCATCTGAAATTGACATCAGTAGTTGACAGTTTTTGACATAACAAAAACGATCATTTCATATGGTTCAACCTAATGAATAGTGTTACTGTCATAATTATTTTTTCAATAATCTATCATTACAGTTGATATGCTTTCTTGTTTCAAAGATTATTTTAGATTGAAGACTTAAAATTTGTAATGGCTTGAGTTTTTACTCATTTTTCAAATAAAGAAAATTTGAAATTATTTTCTAAAATATAACCCCATTGTTCTCCCTCTACTCAGAAAAACTTGCCCTGGTGTTTTTATGGTGATATTCATTGCCCGCCGTTCTGCTTCTCAACATGGTGTGACACCTGTCTCTGTGTCCCCTCCTACCAAGGGTTCCAGGCTGAACCCCCTTCCTCCACCACCTCTGGTGTTCCTCACATTCTTGCTTCCCTGTGAAGTGTCCTCTCCCTTCATCTGCACTTGCTGAAAATCCTAATCTTTGAGAAACAAAGCAAAGTCACTTCCTCCACAAAGACTTCCCTGATTCCCAACTTTTCCCACCAAATAATCTTGGTTAAATTATTTAATGCTATCCCTGAATTTCAGTTTACTCATTTGTAAAGTGGAGATAATAATACTGCTTTTACAGGTTGCCATGGGGATTAAGTGATATAAAATGTCTCAGTCAGTAGGAGGATTCTTGGCATATATAAGGTCAATTAATTTTTTCTGTGCGATACTCAGTGACTCCCTCAAACACTGTCACATTTCCTCCCTCTCCTCCTGCCAAACCTCATGTCAGAGTTGTCTACACTCACAGACTTCATTTCTTCAACTCCTCCTCATCCTCCATCTATTGTAATTGGGCCTCATGACCCCTTGCTGTAAAGATGAACTCCTTGCCAAAATTGCCAGTTTTCTTTTCCCTCTCGTGTGTTCCTGGGATATACCTCTCTCTGTCTTCCTTGCCTCTGTCTTCCCAACACTGGTCCTTGGCTCTTCTCCTGACCACACCTCTCTCATTCAGTCAGCAACTATGGTTTTTCCACCTGCTGAATACTGTCATTCTTCAGGCTTCCACTCCTAGTTCTTTTTCTCTTTTTACCACAAACTTTTGTGTCATTTTACACATTTATGTAGGCATTTATATTACTTGTTCTCATGGCTTGAGCTTTAGACTTATTTTTCCAACTGCCTCAAGTTTATCGCAGAACAACAGAAACCATGGCTAAGGTCACAGCTTAGAGACCTAGACACCTTAGATCTTAGCATCCAAAAGTGGGACACTTATAGGTTTGCTGAGAGGTTAAGTGAGATAATTCATGCAAAGAATTCTCACCTAGTACTTTGGGTCTGTCTCTTCCTCATTCATGTCTTCTGTCTCTCTCACAGACATTGTACATCTACCCCAAAGTACAAACTGAAATTCTTATTTTGCCCTTATATCTGTGCTTCTATTTCATTGAAGAGCAAAATTGTATAAGCAAAAATCTAAGAGTTGTCTCTAAATTACTCCTCAGACTCAGTTGGTCACTTCTCTTCTGTCCTGTTCCTTAACATCGTCCATGTGTACCAGACCCCACTCCCTCTCCCTTAGATGGTTCTAGTATGTTTCTTCTAACACCCAACTGGGTTCTTCTTTCTTTCCCATTCAGTACCTTCTCTGCACTGATGCTTGAATTATAATTCTAAAACATAAATGAAATATGCTTTAAAGCCTTTTACAGCTCACCTTTGCTAAGAGTTTATCATGCTCACAGGCCCTCAAAACATAGCTTCCTTAAGTACCCTCTAGTTATTCATTCTTTAGCAACTGTTTAATCAGTTGGCCCATGATTGCAACAGAACTTACATGTCTTTGAGTTGTTTGAAATTAAAAGCTCTAACTTTTCCTTATAGTTTCCAGCAAACCTGTTACAATGCTCTACAGGTGACCACCTCATAAGCATGGTTGTCAGCCTGAATCCTGATGAGAAATGCTACTATTCTTGAGTATTTACTATGTGCCTTGTACTGTCTTATGTGCTCCGTATATATCATCTCATTTAATTTCTATGGAATAAATGCTAGTACTATAAAAATGAAGCATGAAGAGATTAAATATGTTGTCCAAGGACCCACAGCTAGTAAACAGAAGAGCTAGGATTTGAACCCAGGCAACTACAGAACTTGCCTTTTTAATACCAAATTATTCACATAGTACATATCAATACATGTTTGCTGACTAAATGTTCAAAGGCTCAAAATGAAAGTAATTGAATTTCTTAAAAAATGCACAAAACAAACTAAGCGATGGGGATGAAAATGCTATTATCAGCAATATATTAAATAAGAATTGATTACATACTTATCATGTGCAAAACGATGCTGTAAGAGGAAATGACAATGAATTCCCGGTGCTCTTCTTCCTGAGATGGACCTATTTTCAATGTTTCTCATTCTGAAAAAACATGGAAAATTGAACCATTAGATGAATTTCTTCTGGGATAATTTCTCAAAGTGAATGAGTCAACTAATTATATATTTCCTGTTTATTTGCCTGTGTTAATGCTGGCAGCCTAAAAAGAAGTGTTTGTGATGAACATTTTCCCAGACCCCATTTTAACATCTTCATGTTTTCTACCCCATCTTTTAACAGGAGTGTGTTCTGTTGTTTCTCAAGGAGAAAAGTCAATAAAGAAGATACCAGGGTAAAATTTAAAATTTCATAGAGAGATCTTGCAAATAAAAAGAGATTTAATCCATTCCCATATAATGTCTCAAAGACTTATAAGAAGATTAGAGATACAAACTCCATGGCAAAATCCCCAGATGCTGGCTTGAATTAACTAGCTTTTTCTGAGTTAGCTGAGTTTAAATGTGCATTAGTCAGCAAGTCCTTCCTGCCTTCCCTTTCTACCGTGACCCAGATCTTCTTACTGGTCACACACACCTTAATATTCTCGATATCGAAACCTACAGAATGAACATCTTACTCTTCTCGTTCTAAAATAATCTACTGTCACATATGCTATAAGTGAACTTTTGTTGATAGCAGTACTATAGAACAAAAAAGTAACTTTAATAGCCTATGTAATCTACAGTATTGCATACTCAAAGATAAAGGGACCTGATATAAAATAAGAACTTTATCAAGTAGGATTTGTTTTATGGAATGCACTGTACCTTGAGAAGAGAACAAAGATCAGTCACGATGTGTGCCTGACTTGCACTGTAAAATTGTTGCTTCAATCGTCATTGACCAATTACTGTTTTATTATATTTTCTTTTTGTTTTTTATGGTAGAGAATGCAATTTTCCCACAATCAGTCTTTCAGCACAAATACAATAACAATTTGGAGAAAGAGGGAGGAAAAAGGAATCTTAATTTTATCTGCACAAAGGGACCAATTGGAGTTCAGTTGTGCATATAGTTGTATTTCAATAGAGAATTCTAAATATATCTTCCTATTATAAATAGTTCTTAGGAAAAAAAATCAAGAGAAAACTTGTTTTGACTGTGTGGTTTGGAAATATTACAATTCCTAGAGATTTTCTATTTTTTTATGCACAATAGAATTGCAGAGATGTAAGTGTGAGAAAGTAGTACAGGACAATGCTTATATTCCAGAGAATTGTCTTTATTGTAGTCATTAGGAACATGGACAGGGTTCTTGTTTAAAAGAAAAAAAAAAGTTATTTCCATTAAAAAATTTTCCCTTAAAAATTACCTACTCTCCATTTGAATAAAGAAACACATCTAATTTAATGAGAGATGCTCTTTAATTTTTATTATAACACTTGCATTTATTTATTCCTATGCCTTATTTTAACTCCACACTAGAGAAAGGATACCCTTCTCATATTCATAACTCACCCTATTTTTTAGGGAAAATGTGGCAAAGAGGTAGCACAGCAATGGTGTTATTTTTGCTTTACTGGTCCCTTCAGCACAGGCACGATGCAGTGAGGATGTGGGTAACAGGATAGTAGAGTTACTATTTAGCTCTATCAGGAAGCTAAATTAAGCAATAAATGCCAAATTAGATGCTTTCTCTTTTTATCCCTTCTCCTGGTACTCCTTCAGGGGTGTCAGCAGCAGCCCCAAGAAAAGTGGAAGGTTGTGATATAATGGCTTAATAACACCTCAATTAAAAAGAAAAAGAAAGAAAGAAAGAAAGAAAGAAAAAAACAGACAAAAACAAAAAGAGGAAGAATTAGAATGTTCATCTCTTCCTGATAAATATTAAGATATGTCTAAACAAGTATACTGTATTATTTAGAGAATCTAATTTTATTTAATATGTTTCTGTACACCAATGCTCACAGTTATGTATAAAAAAATGAGCCCACATAATGCATTTCTATGTATTTCAGGGGACATTCTAATGTGGTATGTTGTGCACTCCCCCACAAAAATTGTCCTCACATTACTACTTTGTGGAAATGGGATTTTATCCTGATAGAAAATTACTCCACAGATATGTTATGTGGGTGGATTGAAGCACACCATATAATTATTTTTTAATAATAACTATAAATATAGATAACTCAGGCTACAAGTCAAGACTAAAAATAGTGAGGGTAGGTAATGGAGCTTTTACTATTTTTAAATTAACACTCTAAATATAATCCAGAGTATCAAAATTTCAACTTGTTAGATTGCCATCTGTTAAAAGATACTGTCATTTTCTTTCTTTCTTTTTTAAATATGTAAGATTTTTATGTGGTATTGTCTATGAAGCCTGAAGCAGACTTTGAAAGGTTACATATGTATTGTAGAACATTCCCATTTTTTTCTAAGATAGAGCCCAAATGAGATAATAAGATTTGGCTTTTATAACATAATGATAGAAAAGAAATACATGCTAAAAAATCCAAAGAACTTAAAACATGTTTTCATATATTTATTTTCTTTCTATATTTGCCTATATGTTTGTTAACTGATAAACTCTAATGATTTAAAATACTGCTCTATTTACATCTCTATCCACCTCCTTTCTTAAGCATTTTAGATAATTATTAAAGCAATGCCACAAACTTCTCTTTGGCATCAGAAAATAGAATATTTTTAACCAAATAAAATACATCATATTATAAGTTATTATGTCTTCTCCATTGATACATGAGAAATTTCATCTTAAGGAACTCTGCCTAGTGAATTAAACCAAGTTGTGAAACTTCAAGCAAAACGTAAAAAAAGTGTGTGGGGGGGCAGGAAGTAGCTTCATCCTTTTGAATTTTATTTCTTCTAGAGAAGGGTATAAAATGCCCAAGTTTAAAAAAGGCTATGTCTCTGTACGAGAACATATCAGGGACAAAGGTCATTGTTGAATAAGTTTTATTAAGATTACTATTGAATAATTCACGTCATGCATGAAGTAGAAGGTTGTTGGTCGTTTGTCACTGGTGGGCTACATTTCTCACAGCTAAACAAGAATGTTGACTCCATCAGTACTTGGATTTCCGTTGCATAGAAAGAACCCAACGCAGCTTCGGAAGGAATCACGACGGGACTTTTGTCATGATCGAGACCTACGAGATGTTAAAGGTTGCGGGGAGGTCTACTCCGAGTTCTGTTTCATTTCATAAGCCTTTGGTTCTGACTTTAATTTTCTTCAGCTTGCCTTTGAGAGGCTGGAAACTACAAGATCTCGTTCACAAGTGTGTTCAGAATCTCTTTTAAGCCCGCCCCAGCTTTATTTTCTTAAGTGACTTAATCAAAGGTAATTCGAGTTCACATTTTTGTATCAATGGTTGTATTTAAAGAGGTCTTATCTGATTTCCATCACCAATTACAGGCTTGCATTTCTTGTTTATATCCATCTCCAAGCTGACAAGGGCCCGGTTTGCTTTTGATAGGAAGTCAAGCCTTCATCTCATGTCAAAAGTCCCTAAAGCACATTTGTTCTGGTAAAATTATATCTCGGCAATGATGGGTTCTAATATGAAATGAGGATGTGGTGGCATGGGGTGGTCCCTGCCACTTTGTTTGAAAAATAAATTGTGAAACCTCAGTAGTAAATATTTGCCTGAGAGAACACAGTGGGAGGGAAATTACAGTGCTGGGGAATATTGCCATTAAGGGGACTGAAGTCAGAGGTTAACGTAACAGGAGTTGGTCTAGTCAGAAAGGTCAGAGCGGGTTGGCCCACTCAGCAGAGAGCTCCTAGATGACTTTTAACTATTTTTGGCAAGATAAACATCATATGTCGCTGCCTTTGGGAGCAAAGAACAAAGGTCAAAGACCCAGGGGGATTAACTTCTTAAAACGAGATACAATATTTAACTTGGCTGCTCTCAAGTGCCTTGGGTTTTCTGGCCAGCTTTCCTTAGCAGTGGAATTCCAGGTTTTGTTTAAGACAAATAGAGTGTCTTTTAGAAGTCAAGATCCTAATGCTGCAAACCTAATACCGCACGAAATCGTGCGTAGGTCCTAAGTTAAATTTTAGACTCGTAGTTACTTAAGAGATACCTCGGTCCTATTTGTTGTGGGGTTGTGGGCCACGCCCTAGCACCCCTGCAGGTCACCTGCACCTTCCTGTGGTTCCTAGCACCCTGTTCTTCCCGCCGTGCACCGTGTCTGTCAACTCCATGTCTGCCTCTTCCTGTGGACTCCAAGTTCCTTGAGCTTCTCTTAATTGATCTTACTTATTGCAGAAATCATTTGCTTCAGAGAGTGATACAGGAGCCCTATTCCCTTGGTTTGCTTCATTCTAGCTGGGTGACACTGGATACGGTATTTAACCTCATCACACTTCAGTTTCCTTGAAATAGCAGTGGCAATAGTAACAGTAGCAACTTCATAGGTTAAAGTGGGACACAATCCGTGATCCACAATTCTGAAATTCAGAATAAACCCATTTGATGGCCTGAGCTCATGTGGCCTGGACTAATGTGAAAGTCTTTATAGACTTTATCTCATTTAGTGCACCTCGTCACACATTTCAGTACAGAAAAGTTAATGTGTTAGATTAGGGATGGTGCCCCAGACCCTCTAGGGATGTTACACGGCTGTTTTAGGATCTTAAAAATTTTGGATTCTGATCCATATCTGACTCTAAAAATTTCAGATTAGGAATTTTGCTTACTGGCAGAATTGAGAGAGATCATTCAAAATCGGTTTTCTACAGTCATTGTTTTCTGGATCCTAACACATGGAACGATATCCATGGAACACAAAGAAGGGGCTCAATAAATCCTACTGCTGCTTATTCTAGAAACTAATGCTTACTGGTCACGTATGGAGCACATGAGGCTCTTGACACCAGGTCGTGGTGAGGTCCAGGTACTTGTCCAAGGTCACACACTTAGGAGGTGACGGAGTTAGAATTCCAAAACGGGCCGGTTAATTCCAGAGTATATGCACTGGACTATTCACACACCACTGGCACTAAAACCCTGACCAACCACATTTCCTAGAACAAAGTTTTGGCTCCGCCGTGAATGGAATCTGAATGGCCTGTGTCCAGTGGCATTTGTAAGTTTTGTGCTTTCCATTGAATTCTTTGCTATCACTAATAAAAACAGGGATGGAACAATTAAACGGCGAGTATCCAAAAGAAAGATCAATGACATATTGTGTGCATGTGTGTGTCTAGATACTCAGCAACTGCTCAGTTAAGAGGCACTGAAATAAATAAAAGCACATACTGCACAAGTTCTTTGTTGGTTCTCCAACCAAGGTCAGCAAATATATGAATATTAAAGTTATTTAGCCTTCACCTTTTATCTTATTATTAAGTCTTGAATATATTTAATACAGAAATAACCTTAGCATTGTATCAGATTTGAGCCTTCATGGAGAAGACAGACTTATTCATTGAGTAATGGTATTCTTTATTATATAAGCATCATACCAATTCTTTTTTCTTTTTAAAGATTTTATTTATTTGAGAGAGTGTGTGAGAACATGAGCTGGGGGGAGGAGCAGGGAGAAGCCGACTCCCCGCTGGACAGGGAGCTGGATATGGGGCTCAATTCCAAGATCCAAGATCATGACCTGAGAGGAAGGCAGACTCTTTTTTTTTTTTTTTTTTTTTAAAGATTTTATTTGTTTGACAGCGAGAAACACAGCGAGAGAGGGAACACAAGCAGAGGGAATGGTAGCAGGAGAAGCAGGCTTCCCGCCGAGCAGGGAGCCCGATGCAGGGCTCGATCCCAGGACCCTGGGATCATGACCTGAGCCGAAGGCAGACGCTTAACAACTGAGCCACCCAGGCGCCCCTGGAAGGCAGACTCTTAACCAACTGAGCCACCCTGATGCCAGAGTATCATACCAAATCTTTTTTTTTTTTTTTAAGATTTTATTCATTTATTTGGCAGAGAGAGATCAGAAGTAGGCAGAGAGACAGGCAGAGGGGGGGAAGCAGGCTTCCTGCTGAGCAGAGACCCCGCTGTGGGGCTCCATCCCAGGATCCCGAGACCATGACCTGAGCCGAAGGCAGAGGCTTTAACCCACTGAGCCACCCAGGTGCCCTCATCATACCAATTCTTTAGGGACAAAATGCCAGTGAGTATATATGTAACAATTATTTCCTTTTTTTAGTGCCAATTAAAACACCTTATCTGAAGGTAAAAAGAATGACTTCACTTTTACAATATATTACCTTTTTTATATTTTTTTGAAATAGTACAGTGGTGGTAAGGGAGAGGTAGTGAGAGACTTGAAGAAAGAAACGAATCCACCCTGAGTTGATCATTGCCACACTCACGCTCTTGCCCACCACATTACCTTATGTATCTGTTGGCAGCATGGTGTGTGTAATTATGATCAGTAAACTTAAACTCCATTTACTATTTTATATCTAAAACAGACTGTTTTCACTTAATTTATGTAATAGAGAACATTAGTAATAATTATTTGCTGTGACAGAAAGAGCCGAGGAGAGGGATGATAGCTTCTAACACACTCTGGTGTAGCTCAAGTTATCAGTGTAACTGATCATACTAAGGGTCCTACTTTTTCATAATTTCCAATATCCATACTCTTTGTGCTTACCCGCACAGACTCTGGCCTCAGTCATAGGACTTACTTTGATCAGTAAACACTAGTGAGTTGATAAAAACAAAGCCTTGAGAAAGTCCATTTCCAGGACACCTGGGAGCCTCAGTCAGTTGGGAGTCTGACTTTGGCTCAGGTCATGATCCCAGGATCTGGCATCGAGCCCCCATATCTGGCTCCCTGCTCATTGGGGAGCCTGCTTTTTCCCCTCCTTACCCACCCCTACCCCCTCGCTCTCTCTCTCAAATAACTAAATAAAATCTTAAAAAAAAAAAAGTACATTTCCATTGTCTCATGAAACTTCTGCCCACCGATTACCATGAAAGTATGTCCAGGCCATCCCGCCGAAGGAACAAGAGAGGCCTTTGGAAGAGAGCTAAGTCACTAAACTGAGGCCATCCCAGACCAGCCAGCTGCCAGCCAAGTCCCCAGCTCATTGTAAATACTTCAGCAAGGCTAGCTGGCATCACCGGAGCCCTGCCAGAGAGCAGATCTGCTAGATCAACCCATAGACTCGAGATATAACAAGCAGTTGCTGTTTTAAGCCACTATGTTTTGGAGTGGTTTGTATTACAGTAATAACTCTCAGAATTTGCTCTGCTGTGTCTCATTTCCTCTGTCCATTGGAACAGACGAGACAGAATTTCAGTCCAGTTTTGAAATTCTACACATTAATTTTACAAGTCCGAAGAATTACAGAGTTTACATTTCCATATTATTATCATCAGTAGCAATATATCGTCACGACCCACAAGCAATTATTGAACATACACATGTTTGGCTTTAAATGGGACTAAGTGAGATGCATCAAAGTAAAGAAATTCCCTACCATCTAGAGCAGAAGTTGGCAAACTTTTCCTGCAAAAGGCCAGATAGCAAATAATCTAGATTTTGAGGGCCTAGGGTCTCAGTCACCCATACATCTCTGTCACTGTAGCACAAATGTGACCACAGACACTGTGTAAATAATTAGGCATGACTGTATTCCAATTGGAAATCATTTACAAAAATAGATGGCAGACTGAATTTGGCCCATGGTACTAGTTTGCCAATCACTTATCAAGAAACCACTGAAACCAGACAACTCTACTATTGTTATATATATGAAATAATAAATTGGCATAAGCATTTCATTTTTTAATAAAAAACACAACACGAGATATACCCTCTTAATAAATGTTTAGGTATATGGTATAGTATTCTTAACTATATGCACATTTTTCTATAGATTTCTATAACTTTTTCATCTTGCATGACTGAAACTCTATACTTACTGGACAGTAACTCCTCATTTCCCTCTTTACCAGCCCCTGGAAACCACCATTCTACTTTCTGCTTCTAGGAGTTTCACTACTTGAGATACCTCTTATCAGTGGAATCACACAGTATTTGTCCTTCTATGACTGGCTTATTTCACTTAGCATAGTGTCCTTAAGGTTCATCCACATGGTAGCCTGTGACAGAATTTTCTTCTTTTTAAAGGTTGGATATTAGATAGTACATATATACACAATGCTTTCTTTATCCATTCTTCTGTCAATGGACATTTAGGTTCCTTCTACCTCTTGGATATTGCAAATGAGGCTGTAACAAATATAGGAGTCAAATATTTCTTTAAGAACCTATTTTCAATTCCTTTGGATAAATACCCAGAAGTAGGATTATTGCAGCATCATAAGGCAATTCTATTATTTTTTTTTTTTTTAGGGACTCTCCATACTGCTTTCCATTGCTGCTATACGATGATACATTCTCACATTTTTGTTTTTTGTTTTATAATGGCTATCTTAACAAGATGATATCTTCCTGTGGTTTTGATTTGCATTTCCCTGATGATTAGTGATGTTGTCCATCTTCTCATACATCTGTTGGCCATCTGTATATCTTCTTCTTCTTCTTTTTTTTTTACAAAAACACAAGGCTCAAACTCACAACTGGGAGATCAAGACCTGAGCTGAGATCAAGAGTCAGACACTTAGATCTGCAACTGGGAGGAAGGAGGCAAGATGGCGAACGAGTAAGGGTCGTCGTTGCCACCGGTCCCCTGAATTGAGCTGGAAATCTGCCAAACCATCCCGAACACCTACAAAATCAGCACGAGGTGTAAGACTGTCTGGATCTCTACACAAGAAAAACTCCACCGTGGCTGAGTGGTGGCTTCCAACCGCTCCAGATTTTCCTCAGGTTAATCTTGCCTGAGTCGTGGTTGATATTTTGGACCCTGTACATTCCCTCAGCCATCCCTGAAGAGAATGACTAGGAGGAGGAACTCCCAACAAAGAAAAGAAGCAGAGACAATGGCCTCTGCCACAGACTTAATGGATATGGATATAATGAAGATGTCAGAAAAAGACTTCAGAATAATATTTATAAAGTTGCTAGCTAGGATTGAGAAAAGTATTAACGACACTATAGAATTT
>CM053605.1:30293525-30377471 GCA_028646535.1 Procyon lotor
TAAACTGTGGGAGGAGCTGAGAGGCCCTTCAAATAGATGAATGGATAAAAAAGATGTGTATATACAATGGAATATTACTCAGCCATCGGAAAGAATGAATAACTACCCTTTGCATCAACATGGATGGAACTGGAGGGGATTATGCTAAGTCAAATAAGTCAAGCAGAGAAGCAGGGATGGAAGGGATGGAAACCTGAAGGGGGAGAACTTGGAGATGGAGATGAACCATGAGAGACTATGGACTCTGGGAAACAAACTGAAGGTTTCAGAGGGGAGGCGGTTGGGGGGATAGGGTTGTCGGGTGATGGGCACTAAAGAGGGCACTTTTGTGATGAGCACTGGGTGTTATATGCAACTAATGAATCACTGAACACTACATCAAATATATAGTACAATGATGTACTATATAGTGGCTAAGTGAACATAATAAAAAAAAGTGGAAAAAAAAAAAAAGAGTCAGACACTTAACCCATCGAGCCACCCAGGTGCCTTAGCTATTTGTATTTCTTCTTTGGAAAAAGTGTCTACTTAAGTCCTTTGCCTATTTTTTAAATTGAGTTATTTGTATTTTTGTATTGAGTCATATGAGTTTTTTATATATTCTAGATATGAATACCTAATCAGATAGATGGTTTGCAAATATTTTCTCTTGATTCAGGGGTTGTATTTTCATTTTGTTGATTGTTTCCTTTGCTGTGCAGAAGACTTTTAGTTTGATGTAATCTTACTTGTTTATTGTGCTTTTGTTGCCTGAGCTTTTGGTACCATATCTAAAAAAATCAATTCTGGGGCGCCTGGGTGGCTCAGCCAGTTAAGCGTCTGCTTTAGGCTCAGGTCATGATTTTGGAGTCCTGGCATCAAGCTCTATGTTGGGCTCCCTGGTCAGTGGAAAGTTTGCTTCTCTCTCTGTCCCTCCCCCTGCTCATGCTCTCTCTCTTTTCTCTCTCTCTCTCGAATAAATAAACCTTTAAATAAATAATCAATGCCAAAGCAGGCCAATGTCAAGATTTTTATTCTAGGAGCTTTATACTTTTGGTACTATATTTAAATCTTTAATTCATTTTTGGTTGATTTTTGTATATGGTATAGGTGTCAACTTTCATTCTTTTGCCTGTGAATTTTCAGTTTTCCCAAAACCATTTATTGAAGAGACTATTCTTTCCCAATTGTATATTCTTGGCACCTTTGTCATAAATTAAATGACCATATATACATTAGTTTATTTCTACACTTTCTATTGCATTCTCTTGGTTCATGTGTATGTTTTTATACCAGTATCATACTGTTTTGATTACTATTGTTTCATAGTATAATTGAAATCAGGAAATGTGATTCCTCCATCTCTTTTCTTTTTTCTTAAGATTACTTTGACTATTCAGGATCTTTTGTGGTTCCATATGGATTTTAGGATTTTTTTTTCTATTTCTGTGAAAAATGTCTTTGTAATTTTGATAGGGATTACATTTAAAGTATATGTCTCTGGGAACTCAACACCTCAAAAAAAAACCAAAAAAAATCCAGTCAAGAAATGGACAGAGACATGGACAGACATTTCTCTGAAGAAGACATACAAATGTCCAGCAGACATATGAAAAGATGTTCAACATCAGTCATCATTAGCAAAATACAAATCAAACCACATGAGAGACCACCTCACACCAGTCAGAATGGCTAAAGTTAACAATATAGGAAACAACAGATGTTGGCAAGGATGTGGAGAAAGGGGAACCCTCTTGTACTGTTGGTGGGAATGAAGACTGGTGCAGCCACTCTGGAAAACAGTATGACGGTTCCTCAAAAAATTGAAAATAGAGCCACCCTATGACCCAGCAATTCCACTACCAAGTATTTATCCAAAAGATACAAAAATGCTGATTTGACAAGCCGCATACTCCCCAATGTTTATAGGAGCAATGTCCACAAGAGTCAAAATATGGAAAGAGCTCAGATGTCCATTGACAGATGAATGGATAAAGAGGGTGTGACACACACACACACACACACACACACACACACACACACACACCCTCACAGGAATATTACTCAGCCATCAAAAAGAACAAAATCTTGCCATTTGCAATGATGTGGATTGCACTAGAGGTTATTCAGCTAAGTGAAATAAGTCAGTCAGAGAAAGACAAAGACCATATGATTTCACCCATATGTGGAATTTAAAAAACAAGACAGATGAACATAGGGGAAAGGAATGGAAAGTAAAATAAGGTAACAACAGAGAGGGAGGCAAACCCTAAGAGATTCTAGACTATAGGGAACAAACAGGGTTGCTGGAGGGGAGGTGGGGGGATGGGGTAATTGGGTGATGGGCATTAAGGAGGGCACTTGATGTAAGGAGCACTGGGTGTTATTTGCAACTGATGAATCACTAAATTCTACCCTGAAACTAATAATACACTATGTGTTAACTCAATTGAATTAAAAAAAAAAAAAAACTAAAAAGAAAGAAAAAAAGAAAATAGAAAGTATATATCCCTGGGGTGCCTGGGTCAGTTAATCATCTGATTTTTGATTTCAGCTCAGGTCATGATCTCCCAGTTGTGATTATCATGAGATTGAGCCCTGCATTGGGCTCTGCACTGGCTGTGGGGCCTGCTTAAGATTTTCTTGCTCTCACTCCATTACCTGTCCCATCCCTCCCTCTCTAAAAAAATTAGTAATAAAAAAAATAAAGTATATATCCCTTTGGGAAGTATGGACATTTGAAGAATACTGATTCTTCTAACCTATGAACTCAGAATATCTTTCCATTTATTTATACATTCTCAATTTCTCTCATCAATATTTTATAGTTTTTTAGTGTACAGATCGTCTCATAGGATTGATGTTCTTATGTTGAACTATCCTTGCATCCTAGTGATAAATTCCCTTGGTGATGATTTATGATCCTTTTAATGTGCTGTTGGATTCTGTCTGTTGGTATTTTCCTGAAGATATTTGCACCTGTGTTTATAAGGGAAATGACCTGAAGTTGAGAGTTTTCTCCCACTTGTTCCATGCTGACCCAGGAAGAACTATGGTGAGTAATGCAACCAGCACAAATCTTTGCCCTTAGTCTCAGCAGCCTCCAACCTGGCGCCCTTTCCTGTCAGTGCTTAGATTTAGGCAAGACAGAAATTGGTTCCTTGGGCAGCCCCCAGAAAAGTCTGCATATTATACTTAGTTTTCTCCTTCCCTCTCTATGGAGAAGCCAGGAGCTGGGAGTTTTGTCACAATTGTGCCACACTGAGCTAAAGGAGGGACTGTGGTGAGTGAGGGCCACAAATTATCCTGTTAGCTTCAATGTACCTGGATGCATGCTTACGTGGGGTACAGGAACCTCTTATTTCCTGGATTTCTCACAAAGGGAGTTGATCTATGTATTGTTAAGTGGTGTTTTCATATGAGGATGGAGTGTCTAAGGCTTCCTCTTCTGCCATCTCAGTGACATCATCCCTCCATTCTGTGTGCTTTTTTTTATTCTTTTGTCTTTTATTTGCTGTGAATTCTTTTTTTTTTTAAATTAACATATAATGTATTATTTACCCCAGGGTATATGTCTATGAATCATCAGGCTTACACATTTCACTGCACTTACCATAGCACATACCCACCCCAATGTCCATAACCCAGCCACCCTATCCCTATCCCCACTACCTCCCAGCCACCCTGTTTGTTTCTTGAGTTTAGGTGTCTCTTATGGTTTGTCTCCTTCCTGATCCCATCTTGCTTCATTTCCTTCCCCACCCCCGCCATGATCCCCGACCCTGCCTCTCAAATTCTTCATATCAGAGAGATCATGTGATAATTCTCTCTGACTGACTTATTTCGCTTAGCATAATATTTTGTGAGCTTTTAAAGGAAGTCACATTGCTTGCTTAATGTTTTCACTGGGCAGAAAAGTGTTCTAAGTAAAATGAAAGCTTAGGAACAGGGACAGGCATAGGGATAAGCAAAAGAGAATAATAGATACAGATAGGACAGTAAAAATCATGGATGATCCTTTCCCCACCTGATGTCATGCAGTTGCAAACCACCTAATTTTATTCATAATAACGTTTTAAAAAGCTTTAATTTAAATACAGGATCAACAAATATTCATGTAAATCGCATAATGATTTTCAATACTGACTTTTAAAAAACCCTCATTAGTGACAAACTATCAATTTGCAATCATATTTCACATTCATCTTGTCCATATGCTACAATGAACATAGTTTCCATTTGTGTTCAATAAAGGTTTGATAGAGAAGAATTCCATTATTTTTTGGAAGACACAATAAGAAAGAAGACTCTTTCTGCTCTCATTTTTCTGATGAACTCCAAAAGAGACCAGTCATTCCACTGGCAAGTTGGAAGCAAAACTAAGTACCCACTGATTGACACTCTGCTTAAATTTGGACATAAAGCAGCACCATATTTGTTATTTAAAATTGTCCCTAATACATTTATAACACAAGACCTCACCAAAAAAATAGCTTTTCTATATATGTTATCAATAAGCAATTAGAAATTTTAACAGGAAAAAAAGATCATAGTCTCAGTTGCAACACAAAGTATCATGATACAAGATATAATCATAAAATATATCTAAAGTCCTTAAGGACAAAGATGCTAGATCTAGCCTGCCTGGGTGCGAATTTTGGCTCTAGTGCTTACTGGCTGTGTGACCCTAGGCAACTTTTCAAATGCCCTTCCCCTTCATCATGTGTTAGAAGTGCATACAATAAAACTAACTACTGCAGAGTTGTCGAATGGATTAAATGAATAGATATGTGTAAAGCTGGTGGAAAAGTATCTGGCAAAAAGTAAGTGCTACCTTTGGGTCAGTTTATCATTTATTATTGCTATTATTTCAAAAAGAATTACAAAATAGTAATGAGGGACATACTATACAATAGATGGAAATAGAAATAAATACCATGTTCCAGGACAGATAAAGTCAAATTCAAATTAGCTAAGATAATCAGTTAGAAATACAATAGGGCTCCTGGGCTTCTCAGTTAGTTCAGCCTCCTGACTCTGCTCCGGTCTTGATCTCAGGGTCAAAAGATCTAGCCCTGTGTTGGGCTCCACACTGTGTGTGAAGCCTGCTTGAGAGTCTCTCTCTCCCTTTGCCCCTTCCATCTCCTTGCACACACACTCTCTTTCTCTCTCTCAAAAAAAATAAAAAGACTAGAAAGAAGAACAGAAGAAAATGAATAACATGTACCTGAATGGAATAATTCAAATGAATCTAAGATTAAAAAATTTATACTAAATTAATCTATAAATTTAATGCAGTTCCAATCAGAATTCCAATTTGGTTTTGCAGAACTTGACAAGTTGATTACTAAGTTAACTCGGAAGAGAATTTTGGAAAAAAATTTTGAAAAAATCCCCAGTTATAATGATAATGCCCTGACAGGTACTAAAATATACTATAAAACTATTTCAATTAAAAACATGTGGTATTACTAACAATGAAAATATGGAAAGGGAAGTTAGAGAATTGATTCCATTTACAACAGCACCAAGAACCATAAGATACCTGGGAATAAACCTAACCAAAGAGGTAAAGGATCTGTACTCAAGGAACAATAGAATGCTCATGAAGGAAACTGAAGAAGACACAAAAAGTTGGAAAAGCATTCCATGCTCATGGATAAGAATAAACATTGTTAAAATGTCTATACTGCCCAGAGCAATCTATACTTTCAATGCCATCCCAATCAAAATTCCACCAGCATTTTTCAAAGGCCTTGAACAAACAATCCTAAAATTTGTATGGAACCAGAAAAGACCCTGAATTGCCAAGGAAATCTTGAAAAAGAAAAACAAAGCTGGGGGCATCACATTGCCTGATTTCAAGCTTTACTAGAAAGTGGTGATCACTAAGACAGCATGGTACTGGCACAAAAACAGACACACATACCAGTGGAACAGAATAGAGAGCCCAGATGTGGACCCACAACTCTTTGGTCAAAAAGACTTTGACAAAGCAGGAAAAAATATCCGGTGGAAAAAAGACAGTCTCTTCAATAAATGGTGCTGGGAAAATTGCACAGCTATATGTAGAAGAATGAAACTTGACCATTCTCTTACACCATACACAAAGATAAACTCGAAATGGATAAAAGACCTCACGTGAGGCAGGAATCTATCAAAATCCTAGAGGAGAACATAGACAGTAACCTCTTTGACATCAGCCACAGCAGCTTCTTTCAGGACATGTCTCCAAAGGCAAAGGAAACAAAAGCGAAAATGAACTTTTGCGACTTCATCAAGATAAAAGCTTCTGCATAGCGAAGGAAAGCAGTCAACAAAACAAACAGGTAACCCATGGAATGGGAGAAGATATTCACAAATGACACTACAGACAAAGGTCTAATATCTAAGATCTATAAAGAACTCCTCAAACTCAACACTCAAAAAATAGATAATCACGTCAAAAAATGGGCAGAAGATGTGAACAGACACTTCTCCAAAGAAGACCTACAAATGGCTAACAGACACATGAAAAAATGTTCATCATCATTTAGCCATCAGGGAGATTCAAATCAAAACCACACTGAGATACCACCTTACACCAGTTAGAATGGCCAAAATCAATAAGACAGTAAACAACAAATGTTGGAGAGGGTGTGGAGAAAGGGGAACCCTCTTCCACTCTTGGGTGGAATGTAATTGGTGCAGCCATTTTGGAAAACAGTGTGGAGATTTCTCAAGAAATTAAAAATAGAGCTACCCTATGACCCTGCAATTGCACTACTGGATATTTACCCCAAAGAAGTAGATGCAGTACAAAGAAGGGCCACATGTACCTCAATGTTCATAGCAGCAATGACCACAATCACCAAACTGTGGAAAGAGCCAAGACGCCCTTCAACAGATGAATGAATAAAGAAGATACGGTCCATATATACAATGGAATATTATCCTTGCATCAGAAAGGATGAATACCCAACTTTTGTATCAACATGGACGGGACTGGAAGAGATTATGCACAGTGAAATAGGTCAAGCGGAGAGAGTCAATTATGATATGATCTCACTTACGCGTGGAGCATAAGGAAAAACATGGAGGGCCTTGTGAGAAGGAAAGGAAGGGTGAATTGGGGGAAATCGGAGAGGGAGATGAACCATGAGAGTTTGTGGACTCTGAGCAACAAACTGAGGGTTTTGGAGGGGTGGGGGTGGGGGGTTGGCTGAGCCTGGTGGTGGGTATTGAGGAGGGCACATATTATACGGAGCACTGGGTGTGGTGCATGAACAATTAATCTTTTAACACTGAAAAAATAAAAGTATTTGGGAAAAAAAAACACGTGGTATTGGTACAAGACTAGATAATCATTAATAGAACAGAAGAGAGAGCAAAGAATTACACTCATATATGGGAGTTTAGTATGTGATATGATGGCATTTTAAATAATTAAGGAAAAGATAGAGTATTTAATAACTGCTATTAGATGTGGCTCTTTATATGGGGGAAGTAAAACAGATTTCTCTCACACCAAAAAACCTCACACTTTATCTTACAGAAACATCACTTTCAGAGGGATTCAAGGGTTGGCACATTTAAAATTTACCAAAAATAGAGGAGTATTAATCTGTATTATTCAATGTAAAGGAAAAACCCAGTTCTTCCCACTGTGTTTCTCCTGTGTGTCTCTCCAGGGTGTCTCCTTCACTACTCATAGAGAGCACTTCACTACTGACACTGATGATCACCACACGTGTTCGGGTTTTTCCCCACATCAAGCAGTTCTCTCTACCACCAGCTGGGTGTCCTATAATTTAACTCCATTCTGACAGTACCTGAAGATAGTGTCAGATTTCCCAGGTAAGGGCTTGGGCCCACAAGACTGACCCGCCCTCACCCCTCAATCCCCCAGGGCAGAGCCAGGGGCTTCTGACCTATCAGCTACAGACTGGAGGTTCCAATTCCATCCCCCGTCCTTGTATTCAATTAATTTGTTAGAATGGCTCGCAGAACTCAGGGAAACACATTTACCAGTTTACTAAAGAATTTGATAAAGAATACGAATGAACAGCCATTTGAAGAGATTCATAGGAAAGGTCTGGGAGGGTCTGCAATATAGGAGCTTCTGTCCCTGTGGAGCTGGGGTGCATCACCCTTCCAGTGTGGATTTACCAATTTAGCAGCTCTCTGAACCCCATCTTATTGGGGTTTTATGGAGGCATCCCCACTGCACGACCAATTATTAACTCAGTTGCCAGCCCCTCCCCGTCCTGGAGGATGGGAGGGTGAGTCTGAAAATCTCCAGCTTCTAATCATGACTTGGTCTTTCTGGTGACCAGCCCCCATCCAGGAGCCCACCCCCACTGTCATCTCCTTAGAACAAAAGATGCTTCTAGAATTCTTATCACTTAGGAATTAACAGGGTTTTAGGAGCCCTGTGTCAGGGATGGGGTCAAAGTAAATATTAGAACAATAGATGCTCCTAGTTCTTTTATCACTTAGGAATTTACAAGGGTTTTAAGAGCTCTGTGCCTGTGGGAACCCGGGGCAGAGGCCAATATATAAATTTTCTGTTATCTCACAAAGGAACACAAAATGCAGAAGCCATTAAAAATAATAGTCTTTTTAAACATTAAAATGTAAGGCTTTTGTAATAAAAAAACACATTAAATTAAAACACAGATAAAATAATAGGATAAATTACTTCACATATGATTCAAATGATTAATATCTATAATATTAGATCATCTTGGTTCTTTCCACAGTTTGGCAATTGTGGCCATTGCTGCTATGAACATTGGGGTACATGTGGCCCTTCTTTGTAATATTAGATCATAAAAATCAATTTAAAGAAAAAATATAAACATGATCCATGAAAAGATGCCCAACCTCACTAATTAGAGAAATGCAAAATTGAAAAAAAATGATTTATTACTTTTTTGCCTATCAGATTACATGAAATTCAAAAGTTATAACATTCTACTTAGCTGTAATGCCCAATTGCACCCCTGAGAGAAATGCAATTTTAAACAAAATTGTAATTTTAAGAAGTTGTAAGAAATGGTTTGGTTACCATCTTCAGGAGGTTGTAAAGACACCTGTACTCATTGTTGGTGCAAATGCAAATTTCTAAAGCATTTTGGAGGGTGATTCAGGGGTTTTTTAAAAAATAATTAATATTGATACTATTTGACCTCGCAATTCCATTTCTAAGAAACTATGTCATATAGGCAGGCACATAAATGCAGACAGATAGACGGACATACAGACAGACACATATGCTCATTACATTATGCTAATTGCAAAAAAAAAAAAAAGAAAGGAAAAGAGGAAAGGAGTCAAATAAATTACTTCCAGGGTCGAGAATACTATACAGCATTTGAAATGAATATGATAGATCTTTATGGAGTGATCTGGAAAGATAGAAGATATATTATTACATGGAAAGAGGACATTGGAGTAAAAAAAATAATAACACTAATGCCATATTTATTATACACTAGGGATAATGCAAAGTACTTCATCTATACAATTAATATGAGAAATAACCAGAACTATGGAACACACAGACATTTCTCACAAAAATTCTTTGAGGTAGGGGCGCCTGGGTGGCTTAGTGGGTTAAGCCTCTGCCTTCAGCTCAGGTCATGATCTCAGGGTCCTGGGATCAAGCCCCGCATCGGGCTCCCTGCTCAGCGGGGAGCCTGCTTCTCTCCCTCTCTACCTGCCTCTCTGCCTACTTGTGATCCGTCAAATAAATAAATAAAATCTTTAAAAAATTATTTGAGGTATGTACCATTACTATACATATGTGAAATGTAAGGAAACTGAAGCACAGAGGGTCCAGTGACTTGTGAAAGGTTAAAGATTTTGAATTCAGGGCGTCTTACTCCTGAGTTTTAGGTCTATATGAGATGACACTGCCCCAAAAATGAAATAAAAGAAATAAAAGAGTTTGTGCACAATGTCACAAACTCCACAGGGATAGGTGGGCAGGTAGGTAGAGAGGTAGAAAGACAGATATGCTATGAACACATGGTAGAAGACCTTTTTAAGGATACATACTAAATTATTGACAGAATTTGGTTTTTGAGTAAATGTGGAGAGAGAGAGAATATCTTTTTACTGAAGTATTTCTGTATTGTTTGAAGTTTTACAACAATATACATTCATATTTGTGTAATATAAAATATTATTTGATTTAAAAATAATCATCTAACCATAATACACACCCATATATTCAGTTTACTCTCTATAAGATGTTGGTGGTTATTTGTGAAAAACAATACATTGATGACAATGATGGCTAGATTTTTAGGAACTGTTGAGATCATCTGCTTCAAATCATCTACTGACCAGTAAATTAAAACATTCAAATTTCAATCCATCAAGGCTCTGCTGGATGACTGCACAATATAAGATATATTGGAGCATAATCATATATACTTCTTGATCCACTGTCATGTTTACTGCTTTGATATTTGCGTTATTAAATAGTTCATTTTCCTTTCCACCATTTGTGGTTTCCTTTTCCTTTACTGTGAATCGTGACTTTTTTTCTGTAAATGGGTGATATTTAAATGGGCGGCTAGCTTCTGTGACACAAAAGCAGTTTATAACAGTGACAAATCTTGGCAGGCCAAGTTCCCTGGTTTTTAAATAACTCTTTTATTCAAATGGACTTCTCATCCAAACCTCCAAGAGCAATCTCAGGAGCCTTGAGGACTGGGACCAGGAACTGACCTGCTTCTAACAAGAGTGCCCCCCTTGTTATGCCCAAAGTAATTCAGAAAAGGAACCTGAGAAAACAGTTGTTTACCAAGCACATGTTTGCTGTGTCAGAGACCCTTTGAAAAGCATCTCATGGCAAAGGGGGCCCCTGCTGGAATAGAAGGGGATGTTCTGATCTGAGTTTTCCTGGATAATTACAATGGTCTGATTTAATGCAGGAAAGGTTTTTCCATACAAACATTAGGCAACAACCAAGATTCTTTATGATACAATGTGATATGAAATGATTTTATGCAGACAAAAATTTAAGGCTAGCAAAATTCTAAAGCTTGATTGCTCATGGGATAATATTTCAAGCCTCCAATCATTCCATTTTAAAATACCTCAAGTTTACAATGATGAATCTAAAAAGCACTAACAAACCCTACTCATTCAACTCTAGTTCTTCAAATGGCATCTGCCTTTGAGCTATAAAAATAACAGATGATTTTTTGATAGCTTATCAGTTAGCAGACTGCTTAGTTAGGGTAGCACATTTTTATGCTAATGTCAGCAGAGAGGGAGAGGGAAAGAGGAAAGTAAAAACACAGAGCACTATGGTGGGGTAGAGAGAGATTTAAGGACATATTTTGATCAAAAAAATTAGAGATTTTCTTTTCTAGGATTCTTTCTCCATAAGGTAGGGCAAGAACACTAACTTAGAATTGTTCAAACCTAAAATAGATCCTAGGGCTAGGTGAGGGAAGTAATAAAATGTGATTTAATGTCTAAATGCTATAAAATATGCCTTGTACTGGGCACAGAATAAATGAGGAACCTTCATGGATAAAGAATTCCATTGAAGGGCCAGTGAGCTAAAAGATGTATTTTTTGAAATGTCAATATGACATTATAGTCTTAGAGTTAGGATTGCAATATTAATTCCAGGAACTCAAACCTAGTCAATTGAGAAATATTGTTGAGGTCTTAATGTGTTTTTGTCATATTAACCAAGGGAAAAAAGAAATGGAATTAATATTAGATTTTTCTAAACAGTTGAAAATAAATCACAAAACCAAAGAGTTTTAGAAGACACCTAGAATTATGTTGCAACAACCTCATATCCAGAGTATGCATCCTATCTTCAAAAGCATAATCATAATGTAACACATATTATTAATAAAATATTTGCTAGACTTATTGTACTGATCATTTCACAATACAGATGACCTTTGAACAACACGGCTTTGAACTGGGCATGTTCACTTATACAAAGATTTTTTTCAATAAGTACAGCATACTGCTATCAGTTATTTTCTTTTCCTTATGGTTTTTTTTTAAATTTTAAAGTAATTCTTAATTTATTATGAGAATACAGTATAAAATACTTAAGACATACAAAATATATATTAATCGACTATTAGACTATTTAAGTTATCGGTAAGGCTTCTGGTCAATAGTAGGCTACTAGTAGTTCATTTTATAGGAAGTCAAAAGTTAAACACAGATTTTGTCAACACCCCTAACCCCTGCACTCTTCAAGGTACGAGGGTCAACTATGCTTTTGTTGTACACCTGAAACTAATATGTTATAATCTAATTTTACCCCAATTTATAAAATAATATATTTCAAATTTAATACTTATGAAGAATTTTTAATGTTCCAGACACTCTACTCAATGCTAATCAACTGGAGGATCAAAGTATTTTAATGAGAATGGTGAATTTAAATTAAATATCGAAGGAAGGGTAAAGTTCACAAGACAGATAAGGAGGTGAATGGCATTATTAGTCAACGTAAAAACTAAGGAAAAAAAATGTTGTACATTCAAAGAATTCCAGGTAGCCTAGCAGGGGGAGGAGACAGACTGTTCCAGGGGGTTGGGAAAGTTAACCTGGGTTAGCCAATAGAAAACTTTGTGTGCCATGCCAATGGATGAGCCAAGATCGAACCAAATGAACATAGATTTTATTTGTGTTCAGGAGAGATCATTTTGAACATTTTGAAGGATAGGTTAAAAATGATGGTGATGGTTAGGTGATATTTCATGCAGCAAGAAATGTAGATAATAGGACTACTTCCCTCTGATAATGGTCCAAATAAAATGTAATAAAGAGCTAAACATAGCCAGTGGACAGACAGAAGGCATCTGATCTGAGACATATTTAGTAGCTAATCTCTTCAAGTTTCAGGGAGAAAAGAACCCAGGATTCTTCCTGAATTTTTGGAGCAAGTGATTGAATAGTTGTATATCTTTAGGCATGAAGATGAAGAGAAAGCTTTCAGGAGAAAATGACAGGTTTGAAGCACTCTGGTTTGTCTAGATAATGGCTAATAAGATGTTGGAAATATGTCTTCAGTGGTCTCGGCCAGAGAGATTTTGGAGAGTTACCTTTTTCAGTCTGAATTCCATGCAGGAATTAAATATTAAAGAAAATGATTTGAGTGGCCACTTTCTCAATTCTCCCAAGGATGGTACATAGCTGGTACTATTCCAAATGCATAGGAGAAAAGTTAAGTCAGCACACAGAATGGACAACTAGGGCATTAAAGTTTCCTTCTCTCTGTGCGTCCTCGTTGAGATGGGATAAGTTAACCCAGGGAAAAGAGGAAAGAGTCAAGAGCTATGCCCGCCTATATTTCAACATCAAGGAAATAAAGGAACCTAAGAACATAAAAAAAATAAATAAATAAAAGACTGGATGAGGTATTTGAAGTGTTGATTTCACAAATGAATTTGTAGAAACCAGAGAAAGTTTCAAGAAAAATCAAGGTTAATTATGACAAAAATCTCAGATTTAGAGAATAAGATAGTGTTACAACAATAACATTTATCGAGTATGCACTGAAAACCAAATATAACATATTTAAGAACTGAATGTTTGCTTACTAGATCCAGGAATTAGAAAGTCATTAATGGCATTGCAAAGAACAGTCAATTGAATTTTTAATTTAAAACACAGATGTGAAAAATTTGAAGTGAAAAAGAAAATACAGAAAGACAGATTTAGGTTTAAATATAGGAAAGAAAAATTTCTTCAATAGCAACTTTTTTTGGTGAAGTTTATGTCAAGTCTGAAATCTCTTACCACTGAACAACAGTGCACCTCTGAGTAATCTGATGTTTTCATTTTTTGGTGAGTTCTGACATTAATAGTGATGTTACTTACAGAGAGATAAATTCTGTTCTCATGTAACCTCCACTCACCTTGTCACACACCTACCCCTGAGCATCATAGGAATATGAGTGGAGACTTTCTTAAAGCCTTCTTTTAAATCTATGACCACCTCGTGTTTGCTTTGAGTCACACTGCCTCTTCAAGTTGAACTTCCCCAGACCCATCGACCAGTCATTTGGCCTATGCCATGGTCCCCCTTGCTCAGTGCTCTCTGTACATATCCATGCCCCTGCTCCATCTTTATTTAGCAAGTGTCCTTTTGGGGTTTGCACATGGTAAAAGCAAAATGAACATGTAGAGGAAAAGGACATATCACTTACTATAAGTGAGTGATATTCTTTACTTCTTTACTTTTTTTGACCTTATGAGAAAAAGAAAATGATGGAGTAACTGTAAGTCAGGAAAACAAAGCTTTAATTCTTAAGAACTATCACTAAATCAGCCTTTCTGGATAATAACTGCAATGCTTATCACATATCAGGTCTTATGCTAACCCCTTGTCTGTATTACCTCATCTAATTATTGAAATAACTCCACGGTGTACATATTTTCCAACAAATGGGAAGGCCGAGGCAGCAAGAAAATAAATACCTTGCCCCAATACACAATAGTATGTGACAGGCCAGGAATCTGAATCTGGGTCCATCAGACTCCATCCAATGTCTTTTGCAAAACACATATGAGGAAAATAAGGTCCTGAAGGTGACTTATTCAGAATCACCAGCTAACCAGCAGGAGAATCTAGGTGGCATTCAGGCTCTCTAATTAACAGTCCAATTCTCCATTATACCTACTGAAAGGGGTCCCATGAAGACATAAGGCAACTATGACAGAAGTGATCAGGGTTCTTTGAGTTTGCTCAACTCGTGTTTAGGAGTGGATAAGTTTAACAGTATTTATGAGAACAAGAAAAAATTAGAGTACACCCGAATATCTGATGTAGTATTTGCAGATCTCTGAGGCAGACACCCCTCTGAACGAAAAGCTCTGCTGAGGACCGGAAGTCCTAGGTCACGCTGGGTTCCTCTTCCCTGTAACAAAACTGTCTGCACGTACAAAGTTGGATGAAAATGGAAGCCGTGTCCTCATCCTCACATAATCTGTTGGTTTTCATTTCTCTGGATACCTTCTACCAAGGTTTGAATTACGTAAATGTATGGGTTCGTATAGTAGATTGTCACAGATTCCTGTGCAGATGGATGGAAGTTATGAGCTCTATCCTTAAAAAGCACATGTTGAGGAGGACCCACCATCTTGAGGAGGACCCCTGAACCCCAGGCAATGCACAACTGGCAGAGAAAATGGGGGAGGACCCAAATCTAAGCTAAAAGTGTAGAAGGAAAAAGATCCTAAAAACTGACCAATTCAGATCTGACAGGACTATAAATTGACTTTAATGCAGATTTTTAATACATTAAAAATGTATTAATAACAAAAGTATTAATGTCAAAGATGCTTACTGTCACTACCTCATTGAAAAAATAAAAGCTATGCTTTTACCTCAATAGTTTGCTTTTCATTAAACATGTGATAAATAACCAATGAGTTGACAATAGAAATACAACTTCACTTCATGATTTGGACTAAAACCTCCTCCATGAAATTACAAAACTTAAATTTTGCCTAACTGCAAGGGTTAATCAGAAACTCCTCTAAATGCATAGGTTTTAAAGATGGGCCACTTGGACATATGAATCAAATTTTTAAAAATTTATAGCAAGATTTGTGGATCTGTTATAAACCAGTTGAGGAATTCAAGTACACCAAGTCTCGTGCATTTTCTAGTCAGAGCACGTCACACGCAAGCACATATATTCAACATATTCCAGAATCTAAATGTGTTTGCTTCCCGTGAAAACACGTATATTTTAAATGAATAATTTTATTGGCACAGGAGGAATAACCTAGTCATCACGTCTAGCATTATGTCCAGCCGGATTTCTGAATTTCATTCTGAAATATGTCTGGGCATTGCATTGGAAGTAAACATACATAAAGAAAATAATTCAGCATGAAAAGGTAGATGAATATTATGCCCACACACCTAAGGCCTTGGAAACAATCATGCCATTACATATTGATAAGATAATACATTTTTACTTTAAATGGATGTATAGTTTAAGCTTTGTATTTGGAAATCAGGGGACAAAAAGGGGACTTTAGCATATTATCATCTACCATAATAAATCTGTGACTCCCTTAGTTTGAAGAGGTCACCAAGCCTACACCAATTTTTGGATGTGTGGTAAACAAATATTTCAAGCATAGCTGATAGATACCTCTAAATATTGGGGGCTTTCTTCCATGATCTTATCAGTAGCAGCCACTGTATGAAAAAAAGTAACCAGATATACAGTGAAGTGAATGTGGTTCTTAAGTGGAGTGTGTTACTCCTTCCCACTCTACTGAATGAACTGTTAAAAGACCAAGAAGGCTGTCATAGAGATATCACAGGAAATAAAGAACTCCAAGCCAAGGGTGTGTCCAATGGGGTTGGCATGGAATGACAGACCGCCCTCCCCACATGGAAAATCTCGTCACCCATCTGAGATATCACATAACGGTGGCAGCGCTCCAGAGACAGAATGAGCTCCACCTGTTTGCAATGTGTTTAGCTATTAATATTTATGTAGTAATTCAAGGGAGTAAAAAATGACAAAATGAACCAAGTTGTATCACTGTTGGTGCTTTCAACCAAGATTGCTTAAAAAAAAAAAAAAAGTAACAGCATGAATCTGTCCTTCGCTGTGGGAATAAATTGTGTGACATCCTTAGGATGCCAAGGATTGTTGAAGAGAAGGCAGTAGCCATGTCCTTGGCATGTCCAGAACATTTACTCTACCATTGACTTAATAAGACAATTTTACTATTCAGAGTTGTGCCTCTGACTCATGTTAAAGCCATGTAAATCAGAAAAATATGTTTTCAGAGCTCTGCTAATATTAGTGAGCCATATCATTAAACTTAGAAAATGCAAGAATGGCACACATTTCTCATGGCTCATCTGAAACAAAAGAAATCGGGAAGATGGTCATCCTTATTGATGTACTTAAGGGTATTTGTCTAAGGTCATGGCCATTCTCCACAACAGCAGCCTCAAAAGGTGAACAATACTCCATGAAGATAGTTTCTTGATATTTATGGCCCTGTGATCTAGCTTAGCTAAACTTAATTTGCTGCTTTGGACTCTACTGCATCTTAAGGAAATGAACTTCTTAAATGTACTGGTAAAATGATGCATTCTCCTATTTATCCTGAAATGGCCTCTTTCAGGAATTGATCTTGTGGTGCGTGGCATAAGGGCAAACCCAAAATTGGATCTAAGGACATCTAACCTCCAATTCTGTTTCTAGGCAATAAGGTTGTTAAATGATGAAATAATCATGAGCATTGGGGTCAGACTAATTTGAATTCTAATCACAGATCCACTCTAAATTAACTATATGGCTTCTTAAGTTTATTGAACCCCCACCCATGATTTATTATTTGTTAAAAGATGATAATATTATCTCACAGAGTTGTGAGAATTGAGTATGGTAGCACATGTCAAGTGCCCAAAAACACTTCTGAGTTCCCCCATCACCATGTTCTGGGTAGGACTGATACATTTGGACCAGAAAACACCTAGAACTTATTTTATTTATTCCTAGCATAGAACTTCCTCCATGAGATCTAGTAACTGTGAGCTGGAACCCAGGATATTGCCTGGTATATAGGACGTATTTATCTTGGTTGGTTTTTGTTTGTTTGTTCTGAGTAAAAGAACTATTCCCAGCATTAAGTGTGTGGTTCAAACAAAAACCCTACATTGGAAATTTTAACCCATCCTAGTCAAACTGTGAGAAATGCTTTAAGACAGGGTCCTCCAGAGACCACAGAGAAAACTCCTTTGGATTTAGTCCCTGTGGGATGTGCAAAATGGCATTGGCTTTGCTCTCACATTTTTTTTTTTAAGATTTTATTTATTTATGCTCTCACATTTCTCATGACCCACTTTACCACAAGTAAGCACTAGATTACTCCAAGTATCTTTGTGATATCTTATTCCTAAGGACCCTTCCAACACCTACATGGTGTGTTACAGCGCAGAACCTAGAGTCATATTTAGAGGAAATGGGGTGCTAGAGTCGTATTTAGAGGAAGGTTGAATGGTTACTTCCATTGGAGTTTAAGACTTAAATCTTAGAATAGTTGTGACACAGAAGGCTATTTTATCTTTTCCTTCAACACTAAAGATGTTAAGGGCTGTGAGTAAGCACTATTGTGGGCTCTAAACTGACCCTTCAAGGATATCAGTTCCTAATCCCTGGAACGTTTAAACATTATGTTATATGGAAAAGTCTTTGCTGGTGTGATTAAATTAAGAGTCTTAAGATGGGAAGGTTATTCTGGATAATGAGGGTGGGCTCTAAAGGCTCTTACGAGTGTCCTTATAAGAGAAAGACTAACACACAGGGAAGGTGGCAAAGTGAAGACAGAGATGGAGAGTGGAATGATGCAATCACAAACCCATAATGCCAGTGGACTCCAGAAGCTCAAAGGAGCAAGGAGTAAATTCTCCACTAGAGCCTCAGGAGGGAGGTCAGCCTTTCCAACACCTTCATTTTGGGCTGGTCTTGAAGGTCTGTCCTCTAGAACTGTGACAGAATAAATTTCTGTTGTTTTAAGCCACCAAGTCTGTGGTAATTTGGTACAGCAGTCACAAGTAATAATACATCCCCTGGATTCCATTTCCCAACATTTTACTGAGCAGCTACTATCTGCCAGTCTCTGTCCTGGAATGGAGAAAGGGCCTATGGGCCTACAAAGGTGAATGTGGCTTTAGAAGTGATTTTATTTTTACATTAAGGAAGCATTAAGATTAAATGGGCTCCCACTTTATGATAACTGCAAATGTCACATTGATCTAGAAAGATAAGAAAATGTGCTCATCTTCGGAACAAATATCCAAGGCATGAGCAGGCAACCCACACTATTTGCACCAGTTCTGCAGGAATGTGTGAGGCTCATGACCACTGTTTAGCTACTGAAAGTAAAGATTTACCATCATGCCATCATGTACCAACATGCCAAGCATTACATGGTCTTTCCTGATCCTTTCAGCCAATCCTGGAGAATAGTTCATCCCTTCTCTGATTGTCATGTTGTAGAAACCTTCAGTGGCCTCTCTTCTCAAAACCCACTACTGCTTGGGCCCTACTTGTCTCTCCATCTTCATTGCTTGTCATTCTCTCTCTTCCATTATACCCATTTGATTCTTCCAGACCTTTCATTTCCTCCAGTCTGTCTATTTCATCACTGAGCCTGCACACTTATCAGTCTCTCTTCTAGGCACAATCTTTTCTTTTCTCTCATTCCTGACTTCTAGGCTAGATTAGATCTCCTTACTCTGTGCTCCCATAAACACCCTATATATCCTCTAGGATTATCTTAATTATTATTTATTATAATCACTGGTCTAATATATTTTCCGTAGACTACAGGCTCTGTGAAGACAGGGCGTGCCCATCTTATTACTGGACCCTTAATACCCTGTTATTATGTGTGCCTGGCTTTGTGACACAAGTGTTTGAGAAATACGTGCTCCTCAGTGGATGACTGAGTGAGTGACTAGATGAGCAACCTTCCTCGGAGGCTGAAGCCCCAGCTCACATGTTTATTTTCTTTTCAAAATATGAGTTTCAATTATGTCAAGTCAATATGATGTTACTTTCACCCTGGGCACATAGGCCTGAGCCTAAGAAATATTTAATTGCTGCAGTAAAGTTCCTGTTACCTAGATTTAAATTCCCTCACTCCATCAGCTCTATTTATTAAGCTGGGTGTGAGATCTATGGCATGTATATAGATAAGCTTTGCAGACATGGCTGCACCTACCAGTGAAGGGAGTCACTCGTGGTTCCATATGAAATGAGATCTATAAGATCTATAAAAACACCTAAGACCTATCTCCACTTGTTTCGGAGAACATTCCTGAGGTGGTTTTGCCCTTGTTCTATCTCCACAGGCTCTTTGGGGAGCTACGCAGAGCAGCTGAGGTTACTTTCATGACACCCCTGTGCCCTGCATCTCATACACCGGCCCATTATTGGAGTTGATGCCAATCTGATAGGGATCGAAATTTGCTCTCATCAAATGCCAACTCTTTGGACCTTCTGGAATTAGTTAGTGACCATAGCTCATTTCTAGTGGAAAAGGCTGTATGCAACAGCCAGCTGTCTTATCAGGAAGGGAAATGATTTGCTTTCTCAAATTGGCTTTAAAAAGTGTATGTGGTGCCAGACGGCCTCTGGGCATGTGTATGAAACATCGAAAACAGACACAATACACACGAAAAAGAAATGAATTCCCAAAGCAGGCTCCCCATGAAGTAGCCAAGTAGGCTCTACTGATGGAATGAAATAAGCCTTAGAAACATCACTCTTTTCTTCTATAAATGACTTTTCTCTGTGAAAGTGGAAATATATGGGAGTGGGCGGGTACACACTGGAATCATTCTATGAATTAAGTTAAAAAAAATCAGTGCCACACCTAAACTGCTTTACTATTACTATCTAAACTGCCGTACTATTTTTAAGTCTGTTTTCTGTTTCAGAAAAATATTGTATCTCAGAAACACTATAATTTATTTGTAAGGATCCACAGAGATCCTGCAAACTCTCTTAAAATTCAGAGATGCTTATTAACATTTAATTGTGGTACCTCTTTTTTAAAAAAGTTTTTAACTTACTGGTTTCTTTAATCAAATAGATGCTTATTTATCTTCTTACTTATAGGGGAATCTAGAATTCAGATTTAATGTTCTGATTAATGATCATAAACAATACTTTTAAGATTTTTTTTTTTTTACCTGTGTATAATCAAGCCATCTAGTTACCAGTAACTGCAAATGTCACAGATTTCAATGGTCTCTTTGGGACTTTTAATCTGTTTGCTTTTATAAAGAAGTGATTTTATTTTTACATTAAGGAAGCATTAACATCATTAAATGGGCTCCCACTTTATGATAACGGCAAATGTCACATTGATCCAGAAAGATAAGGAAATGTGCTCATCTTTGGAACAAATATCCAAGGCATGAGCAGGCAACCCACACTATTTGCATTAAAAAACAAATTGTATAAATGCAAAAGATTGATGTACCATCTGTTCATGTCCTTCACTTTTCTGGCTCTTCTGTGTTGAGATATTTTTATGGAATAGTTACGTTTATTATTTTGAAAATGAGCCACAGGTTAAAGAAGTTTACGATGGGTAATATAACTCAAAGCTACTGGTTTACTGTATTCCAGGTCTTAAAGCTTGCATTATGTTACATTCTATGCTATTAAATGCATCACTCTATCGCTTATGTAGTCTGATGTTCAGACCAGGATAAAATGCATACAAAACTATAAAGGATATTTAGGACCAAATCCAAAATATCTCACTAAGATGACTCTTGGCAAGGAGAAGAAAAAAAAAAAAAAAAAAAACCTTTAAAAATTAATGACTGCTAAAACCACGGGCAGTGGGCATCAACTTGCTCTGTCACTCCTAAGGAAAACAAAGGAATCAAACAGAATAAATGAGTATCTCTTTGGGGGAAGTACACTGGAGTTCTAATCTCCCACTCAGGCACTATTTTCTTCTTTCAGTTTGTCATCTAAAAATCTCCTGGCCAATCTAACAAGAAATTTCATTTCCCTTTGCCCTTCCTTCCTTACTAACACCAACAGTATTTACTTCTTTTTTGAAGTTGAAAGTGAACTTGCAGTCAGAGTTATCTTGTATAAAGCTTAACCTTTCCATAGTGAGAATGTTACATTTTTTGGTTAACTGGACAACCAGGACAAAAAAAAAAAAAAAAAAAAAGAAGAAGAAGCAATTGTGTAGAATGTAGTTTGCTATAGTAATCGCCCTCTGGTGGCAACTTAGACACCGGAGGCCAAATTTTTTCTACAGTAGCCTTCCGAATCACATAAGCCTCCTTTTTTGCTATGAAAATTCTATATTGTATGATATACATGGTTCAATAACCATTTTATGCACAAACATCATATTTGTGCAAATGAATATAAAGGATTTACTGAGGTCCGCGCTCTCTCAGAATCTAACTTTATGCTTTTGTCATCCTTGGTTTTTGATTACAAAAAGAACGACCGAAAGAAAAGGAGATTTTCTGGTTTCTGACCAATTCTGAAGCAATAAAATCAAAAGCCTCAAAAAATTTTGCAACATGTACTTTCCTCTTATATTCCAAAGGATACTATTACCTGATTTCCTATACCCAAACCAAAAGGTTGCTAGAGTTGAAAAAAGACATATGATGGAAATCATATATCTGAGTTTATTCTTGTCTCGATGAATCTGTGAAAGTGCCAAATTGCAATAACTTACCACACCACCAGTAATAAACCTTGCTTATGAAATTTAATTTTTAGCATGTGTCATTTTATTACCCTTTTCAAAAAAATCGCATTTTGATTTTTTTTCTTTTTGCAAATGAAACAATGGACTATGGGAAAAAAAAACCAGACTATTATCTGCTAGAACCTCAGTCGTATCACTTAGCATGGCTGGGCTTGGGAGGACCATGTATCCTCTTTGATTCAGCCAGAGTCTGAAGAATCAAAGAAAGTTCCTAAGGGAGGGAAGAAGGATCAAAGGCAGCAACTAAAAGAGTCAAGAAAATCCACAGAATGGAGAAAGGAAAAGAGCATGAACACAGAAAAAGGCACAGCAGAAGACTTTAAAATACCTAAAACAGTAAAAGCTTTCTTGATAATTAACTTGGAAAATAATTATGAGAGGCTCACAGAGTCTAATATACATTAATAAGAAGAAAACCAAACACCTGATTTTTTAAATGTTAAAATTAAATCTTTCTCTTAATTTTCACTTTCCTCAACTGCAGCTTTTTCTTAGAATTGTTCTCATTTAACCCTAGACAATAAATTGGTCCGCCCAATGACTTCCAGACTACAAGGATAAAACGGGAGATCAGGTTGGAAATGTGATATGGAAAACATTAGTAAAATAGAGTCTTCGCTCCTTACAGAACATAAGTGACCTTCATATTGTATACAGAAGAATAAAATGCTGTAATATAATCTGCCATAGCATTTTATAAACATCTGAGAAAATTCTTATAAGTCCATATTTATTCATGAAAAAAGGAGAATCCATTCTTAGAAGAAGCAATGTTTAAAACAATTTTGTAATTGCTAATATTGGAAACATGCAGAAAATATATAGACTCATATATACATATTTTTCCCATTTTGAAAATCTAAAAGAATATTTTTATTTGAAACCATAAATTGATCAATGAAAAAGGCTGGAAGTAACTATTTTGACTCATTCTCTCTTTTCTATTTGTAAAATTGCAAAACCAAAATTCACATTTCTTTTTCTGACTTAAATTTTGTTTATAAAATAATTCCAAATGCATTCTATCTGGGTGCATCCACAGTGTCTAGTTCAGAATTCTTCATGTTCACATGAGAAGACACACACAGGACTTCGGGGACCCATAATATAAAAAGGATCTGGACAGAGTTTTCTGAGTATACAGGAGCACATAATAGATTTTGCCCAACCATTTTCCAAATCACAGTTGTGCATTTTTATTTTATGTCAAACACACTAAAATCTCAGCTTATTGAACTTGCATTCTGTTCCTCCTTTTCTTTCAGAATGTAGTATTTGGCTCTTTTCTCTCATGTTTTATTTAAAAATAATGGTATACAGCTGCAAAATATAGCTGGTATCCAGTATACAACTGAATGTTATATCTTCCTTAGTTCACTACTCTGTTCTTGATATTTAATCTCTTAAATCATGTACATCTCTTTAAAAGCAAGATTAAAGATCTATCCATATGTTTTAAAAGACATAAAAGAGGATTCTTTTGGTTATTGCGATTTCCTAATAGCATATTTGACTATATATTATTCTTTCCACACTATTGTCAAAGAACGAGTTACCGGGGATTTTTACAAACTACGATTTTCCCTGATTGGAAGGAACTAATCAGAGTATAGTCTGAGTTTGCATTGTGAGTCCTAAGGTTATTCTGATCCACATGACTACTGAAAGTTAAAATAAAATGCGGTTAAACTCTGATGGAACTCCTGTCTTGATCCCTTCCCAAAGCAAGGAGAGTGTCCTTGAGTCCATTAGAAAACTCTTAATTAAAACAATGTTGTACATCTTCTTCAGACAACTGTCTTGTTGTCTGGATTTTATCAGCATAAAGTTGCAAAGAGGATACTGCACTGTCTCCCCCCCCCCCCGCCCAAAAAAGTCACCAATTTTCTGTATTTTTTCTTCAACGTTTAACTTAAGCTTTGCTGAGATAATGCCAGGATCTGGTCTTGTCTTTTCTTTTCTTTCCTTTTTTCTTTTCTTTTCTTCTTTCTTTCTTTCTTTCTTTCTTTCTTTCTTTCTTTCTTTCTTTCTTTCTTTCTTTCTCTTTCTTTCTTTTCTTCCTTTCTTTTTCTTTCTTTCTTTCTTTGAAACTATTTTAATCAAGATATACATCATAGCTACTTTAAATATTAAAATCAGAAAAGGTTTTTTGCTGAGTGTAAATCTTACATATGAAAGGTATTTTTAAGTTTTTCCTTTGTTGTTTATACCATGCAGAATGTTCACGTATTTGATTTTTCAAAACAAGGGGGTGTGGGAAAGAAAATTAATCGATATAACTGGAAGACTACACTAAAAATAAGTAATAATAAGATTGGCAAATCTTTTTGAATCTCTGTACCAGACTATGGTAAGTTTGATATTTTTTCTTATCAGGAAGTTTTAATACGTAGGAGCTCCAGGCAGTAGGGTAAGTGACAAACAGCAAGCTAGGTCTTTCAACACTCCATCTTGGGGTTACTCACCATCTAAGACCGAGTACTCTGATGTGAAATGCCTTTAAAAAAAACAGAGCCATGCATTCTCCAAGACAGAACACTGTGACTTAGGGCAAGAGTGATATCACATCACTAAATGCTAAGCAACTGGCTTCTCGGTAACAGCATAAACCCCTCCTACAGCAAGGGACTGTGTATCAGGTCTTCTCCGTACTGGTCAAGTAATCTTAACAACTAAGTGAAATAATTCATTTTAACTGGCAGCTAAAACAGAGACTTTAGGAAGAAAGTCAGTGTGTGTAGAGATGGTAGGACACAAGTCAGTCTGCTTCAGTTACAGGGTCAGACGTAATGCTGTGGGATACAAATTTTTTTAGCTGTATTGACTGATCGGTGTAGCATCATGTACAATAGAACAAGTAACAATAGGGCTCAAGCATACATTTTCCTTTTCCCAGGGCAATAGCTATAATGTAAAAATATTTTAAAATATTGTTTCCCTTTCAGTCTTTCCACAATTTTAAGTATAAACAAATTTACACAAAATTAAGCAAAATTAAGCCTTAAGACGTGTGTTTTTCCATACAGTGTCATTGAGGAAAGAAGACAGGTGGGGAGAAAGCATGGATAGTAAAATAGGAAATTTTCAAGCACACATAAAGATCACATTAATATAAATAAAGAGGCATATTTTTTCTTTTGCACGCTTATGATAAATGGGGCCATATTACTGTAAATACTAGCACTATAAAAGCTAATACTTTACAATATCTATGGTTAATTGTATTTAGAGCATTCATGAAGTAAAATAAATCCTTCGAAAGAACCAGATGAATTCTTTGGGGGGAAATGATGCTCAAGCTGGCATGAAATTGTTTCCTAAATGCTCTCCGATGAGATCTGGTTAAAATTTGTTTTCAGTTTCTTCCTGAACTTTTGTACTTTTAGACTAACACCTTGCAATAACTTCCCTTGAGTTGGCAAAAATAGAGAAATTGTGACTTTTCATCATCAAAAGAACTTTCAGAATGCAATCTTGTCATGTTGCTCGTAAGACATGATTTCGTATGTGGCTTTGCTCTTCTCGCACCGTCTCCCCTCACAGCTCCTGCACACCAACCCCAAGTTATGCTTCTTTTCATGCATTTCTCCTTTTGTAAGCACAGGGGTACCTCCTCCTCCTAGTGATTAAGCACCAAAGTTATGCTCGGAATTATATAGAATATAAAATTAGATATTGTCCCTTCCCAGTGGGCTCACAGTATCTCCAAATTTGCTGTAAAATATGTCTACATATTGTATAACAGATGCACTTCAAGTGCTAAATGTCTGGAGATAAATCTATTATTGACTTCATCCTCTCAACCTTTCCAATTTCCTTTATCATTTGTCAGCTCTCTTTATGTACATGCCCAGGCAGATTGGTAATTGCAGAGCATGTCCTTTATTTTGTAAGGAGTGCCACGGTTCGGATGCACCATGACAGATTTGGGTCCTATGCACCGGGGCACTAATAACATTCTTGACCCTAATCCATGGGCGTGTGCCTCCCTACACTTACAGCAATGGTAAATACTCCAGTACATTCTAAAATACCCTTTACATAGTGTCAGTGTGTCTTCTACCTTGCCGAAGACAGGATTCTTTCTATTTTTCCATATTTTATAACTTGTCGTGAAAAATATTCCCTTTTCGTCTGGGCTAGAGGGACAGCTATGGAATTGACAGTGAAAATTCTGGAAAAGACACAAATGATTTTTTTGCTATGTGTTTTAACACATACCTAGAGTGGTCTACGTGCATGCGTGCGTGTGTGTTTGTGTGTGTGTGAATGCATCTTTACACTAGCCTGTTTATATTCTGCATTCCCATATCTGCATTCCCATGCGGATGCCTATTTGATGCATACAAACTTATACATACATTTAAACATATAAAAGTATTGCTTTCTTGATACTTTGATGCTGTCACACTTTACTTGCATACTTGAGAGAACTATTGCTTTTGCAGACATCTAGGTAGAAATCTTAATCTGTAAGAAAGCAGCTTTATAATGCTAGACATGTTAAAATCATATCATTCATTCTCCTGACTTAAAAATCTGTGGATCAATAGCTACAGTTTAGTTACAGTTACAGATTCCCAAGACTTTAGGGACACCTGGGTGGCTCAGTCGGTAAAGCATCTCCTTTGGCTCAGGTCAGGATCCAGAGGTCCATGGGATCGAGTCCCACATCGGACTCCCTACTCAGCGGGGAGACTGCTTCTGCCTGCCGCTCCCCCTGTCATTCTCTCTCTCTCTCTCTCTCTCCCTCCCTCTCTGACAAATAAATAAAATATTAAAAAAAAAAGATTCCTTCAGACTTTAGGGTTGAAATGTGAGTTTTCAGCCTACCTCAATACAACTTTTGCCATTTTTAATAAAAGAACAGTTTTACTTCTCATCTTAAAAATAAAGCAAGAAAAAATGTGAAATTAAAATATCCTCTTTCTCCCTCCCCTTTTTGTTTATTTCTGAGTCTTTTCTTCATTTCAAATGAGTTTTTAAACACATTTGGCAGTCAGTACCCCTAATCATTCAAAGAGTTGTGTGACAAGGGGGAGCTGGCCAGATACCATCAGTTCTTTTAAAATGTATTAGTCTTTAACCACCTGTCTTCTCCCTTAAAATTTAAATAGAAAAAGTATATATTTTGATGGAGGAAATCAGCTTAATGATTCTATAATGGCGCTTTGGGATACATACTTTAGCATATCTCATGACTTAAGACTTGTCAACATGATGGAAATGAGCTCATTTGTTCGAAGTTTGTCTTTTGGTAAAAATCATCCCTTTTACCACAATGAGCCTACATGGGGTAAATGAAATTGATCATCAGGGCTGAATGCTTTTTATTGCTGTCTTGGTCTTTATGGCCCAATGTAAAGCTATATTTTAGTTCCCATGTTAGTAGTCTGCTTCCGTTTTAGTTCCCATGTTAGTAGTCTGCTTCCGTCCGCAGGGTAAGGAGAGCACAATCTCACTGTTGTCACACTGTTGCCAATAATCTCTTCTGTGTTCATTGACTTTCCACCTCATAAAATACAGTTTGACCATTAAGACACTAGTACCTGGTGATCTATTTTATATATCCTCAGTCTGGCTACATTCTGTCATATAAATACATGCCGCATCCATTGACCTAATAGTTTTTTTTTTTTTTTTTTTTTTAAGATTTTATTTATTTATTTTAGTGAGAGAGCGAGAGGGAATGAGCTCACAAGCATGAGTGGGGCTGGAGGAGAGGGAGGGGGAGGGGGAGGCAGAGGGAGAAGCAGACTCCCTGCTGAGCAGGGACCGCCCCCCCACAATGGGGAATTCGATCCCAGGATTCTAGATCATGACCTGAGCCAAAGGCAAATGCTCAACATAATGAACCACCCAGGCGCTCATGACCTAATCGTTTCAACCGAAAGGAAGTCAGTAGAGTTCCGAGACCAGTTTTCTCTAAAGTCCGGAGACCATCGTATCTGAAAGTAACGTGTGGCTTGCACGGACATATAGTAAATCCTGCCCAGAGTGATCTGAAGTGATTTCATTTTAAAAGTACAGAGTTTCTCAAGGAACAAAAACATTTTTGTATAATGTTTTCCCAGCATATCATTAGGATTCCAAAATCTCAGAATTGCTCTGGGAAGAAAAGCTGTGTTTCCTTCCCCAGAGATTTTGACACTTTCACTAGAGGTAGGAGAGAGGGTTCAGATCATGGAGTCGGGGCGGAATCAGTGCCATGCAATGTGACAGCAAAGGAAGAGCCAGTTCTCTCCCGCTGTCCTTGCCGGGACTAGCGTTCTCAGGGAGGGGCAAGAGGATGGAAATCAGAGAAGGGAGAACCACCACCACCGGCCTGAGACACAAGGTGCATTTCTGGTTTGAGACCTGGAAAGCGGACAAAAGTTGGAAAATTTAGAAAAGAAAATCTAACGTTGATATTCCTTAATAAATTAATGGCTATATTTTTAAAAATCAGAGCAATTACCCTGTGGCAGTCAGATTTCATTCCTTTAATAAAAGTGTAAGCATCAAGAAGGTACTGGGCATTGGTGGGGAACTGGGTTTTACATCCTAGGGATGATATGGCGAATACAAGCTCACGTGATGTCCTACGAAGCTCACAGACTTGTGAATAAGTCAGGTATGAATCAAACACAGACAGAACCACAGGTTAAAATTCAAGTACTGCAAAGCAGAGATGTATGGTGCTGTAAGGGCAGATCAGAAGCGCCTAGCCTTGAGCTGAGACTTGAAATTCAGGTAGAAGTTACATTATTATTCCATCAACGTTAAAAGGGTTGAAATGAAATAACAAAGCAAACACATTAATAACCAAGCTAGCTTTAGGTTCCACATATCTGAGATAATTGTTAATTCATAACCTCATATGCTATTCGGATCTTACAATGGAAGGCTCACAGGCAGTAGTTTTACTATATATCTATAAACTTCAGTTTTCAGTTGAGAATCTCAGATGTTTCCATTTGCATTTAGCTAAAAATTGGCAAGAAGATTATCATCTCTGATCCAATTTTTTTAATGGAAAACTAATTTTGATTTATGGAGTGGCAAAAATATAAACATTTTAGATAAATCTTTTGCCAATTTCTAGATAAAAAATGGTTTTAACTGTTAACTTTGGCCTTTTGAAGGATTATTTTTAACTGAACATGTCAATGTTTTTACCCTATAATGTTTTTCTATATAAAGTCACACAGTATTACCTTGTTCTGTTTCACAGTACGTAACCCTTTTATGAGACCTTGGCACTTGTCTCTTGCTTAGCAAGAGTCACTGTCTAATGAAGCCAGAGTCTTCATATCATTACCATCTTTTCAGGCAAGAGTGTGAGAGTTATTAGCACATGATGTTAAATATGGAAGCTCTTTTAAAATAAATTTAATATCTTCTGTGATTGCTTTTATAAAAAGAGAGACACCAGTGAAAACCACTCATGATGATCAGTGTTAGTGTTAGAGGTCCATTCGTTGATGGTCTGAAGAGACGCAGTTTAAAAGATGAAGTTAAAAGGAGGCTTATCGAGAAAAACAAATTCTGAACAGTGTCTTTATGGGAAATTAATTATAAGCAAGTTAGGAACACCCAAGCCTTCTGAAGTTTCTGCAGAAGAACTAATTTGATCATTTCTAAATCCTTGCTTTTTTAAGTTTTTTTTTCCTTTTCAGAACCTTTTTCTAAATAAATTGACATTAATACTGAAAATATTTCTCTATTTTTAAAAAATAAATTATCCAGTACTGATACCTTCACCTGATTCTTTCATAGCACTCTGGCCTTTCCCTTTCAAATCACAATTTGTAATTATGGCCTTATTTCTTTATGTGCTTTTTTCTTAACTATGGGGAAATATTTTAATAAGTGATACACTCTGACAGCTGACCCTCACAGTTTTAGAAGTCAGTCTAGTAGGTCTGTTTTAAATTATTTTAATATTCTGTGCAGAAAAGTGCCAGTAACTTTTGATTATTCCATTTCAGATTTATTGCTCACATTAAATATAAGGGAGGATTTTTTTAAGACCTCTGAAATTCTAGTTTTACATTTCACTTTTTCAAAATGCGATATACATATGTACACATACATACATATATACATACAATTATATATAATTTAAGAAATTAGAAGTGTCTTAAAATATGTACATGCATTATATGTACATACACATATTTTCATCTGTTATATATAGTTGTTTAAGATTATATATATGTATGCCTGTATGTATATATAGCCATACATGTATATATAAATTTTAACAAATTAAAAATCTTAAATATTTTTTGATTTAAAATAGTCTTAAAATCACAAAGTTTGTGGCAACTTTTTACAGCTTCATTACAATATAATTTATGTACAATAAAATTCAACAATTTTAATTATACATTTGTATTTAGCTTTTAAGAAATTTTTTATTATTGAAGAATGGTGGCCATACAAAGTAATGCTAGTTTCAAATACACAACATAGTGACTTGACGAACTCTGTGTACCTTTTTACACCTTTTGACCAATAATATATTTGGTTTCTCATGATCACCATGAAAATCAAGATAGAGAACCTTTCCATCACCCCCGTTTTTGTTGCTGTTGTTTTTATTTTTTTGGGGTGTGTGTGTGCCCATTTGCAGTCAACCCCCTCTCTCTGCTTTCCATCACTGTAGTTTTACCTTATATCTAGGGTTTTGATTTTGTTTTCTTTTTTCTAGTCATCTATCTCCCCCCAAAGGCTGTAAACTCTCTGAGATCAGGGAGTAAGTTAGTTCAACAGGAGACTGGATTTGAGAATTGAGAAGAAAGAATGCTCAGACATGTAGATTTCCTGTAGGTTACACTTCACTGCAGCAAGCTTAAAAGGAACAAGGACAGGAGATAACATCAGGTTGGATGAGTGTGATCCTCAGCTCGCTCTCTCTCAGTTCCAGCACGAGACACATCCTGGTGGTTGTGATAACTAGGCTCAATGAGATGAAGGTGCTGCTCCATTATACAAAGATACTTCTCAGCCCTCCTCTATTCCCTGGCACATCATCCTGAAATCACCCCCATATGTTTGCATCTAGCTTTCATGTTTCTGGTATAACTTCATTCTGTGTTACATTATTCACAAGTCCACGAGCATCCTCTAGCCTTCATGCATGTAGAGGTGCCCTGCGAATGACCCAAGACAGACTGGCTGCCTGTGCACTAATTATCTGCATCATGACTTGGCCCAGGAGGGACTGAGCAGGGCAGGTCTCCGATCCATCTCAGCCTCTTTGATTCAGCGCCATGAATTCAGTGCCCAGCACAGGTCCTATACAGAACAGTTATCAGATAGATCTGCTGAATGAATAAATGCGAGGCCTCTGTTCACTCACCTGTAAAACAGATCTAAACACAGGGTCTACTTCTTAGGTAAAAAGATCTGTAGAATACTTATCCTGATGCCTGGCACATACGTGATAAACACAGACAAAATGGGTTTTTGCTATGACTACTAGAATAGTTCTACAAATTAGAAGTCCAGATTAATTATCAGAGGCTTCAAGAAGGATTTCTGTAACTTGTCGTGTTCTAAATTTTCCTTGTGCTCAGAGAACTCAGCTAATTGAACGGCTGCAAATTTAACATCTCACAAGCAGAGGGTCAGGTGCTATGTCATAAAAGCCAAAGAGGCCTTAGATGATCCTCTTATGGACTTGACAATGAAAAAGAACATTGAGATTATCTAGTCCAACCCCTTAATCTTCCGGAGGAGAGATTAGTAGATTGTCCCAGGGAAGTTAATGGTAGGGCTGGCGCCTCCAGGTACCTTCCATTTCTATCCCCACTCTGCCTCTGTTTCACTTTCTCCTGTCAACTAGAGAGGCATAAAAGTCCCTTACAACTGCAATATGATTTGTTGTCTATTTTTTTAACTTTATTTTAAGGATTTTTTTAAATAAAAATATTTAAATAGAGATATTTTAAAGATTTATTTTAATAAGATTAAAGATTTTTAATAAGATTAAGATTTATTTTAAAGATTTAATTTAAAGATTTATTTTAATAAGGCCCATTAAGAATGGTCAATGTGGAGTACATAATTTGTATAACTTCTGCAACGTATTAGCATGCTGTTCTTATTAGTTAGATCTACACTGTTATCATCTGTTAAGGTCATCTGCTTCAGGAGAAAGGAGAAACTAAATTTCCATGCACAATTTCCTCACAAAAATTCCAATACAAATCAAACAAAAAGGGAAAAGTGAAGGAAAAAGGAGATCCAGTAGGAGATATTGAACTTCCTCTGTGCCTATTCTCTGGTTTCTTTCAGACAATTTTTACATGTGGTGGTTACAAATATTATAAACAAATAGAATAAAACCATTGCACTTGCTATAAATCAGTTGAGGTTCATGCTCCCATTTCATTTTCAGCTAATCTTTATTTTAGTGACTTTATTACTTTATTTTAGTGATGTGGTTGCAATGGAGAATAGTTGGAGAGAAGAAACCTAACAAGAATTGGTCCCTGGAGAGAAATAACCAACTGAACCAAGCTTCTGTCCAGAAAGTTCTATAAGGCATTCAGGTGGGAGTGCCTCCTGGAACACTGTCCTGGGAAATTCAAATAACCCACAATTGCATGAATAATACACAGATAGCAAACTTTGACATATTAAAAAGAAATCGTCCTGTGGTTGCAGGAGGCCACGGGCATGGAAGATGGGATTTAAAAACATAATATCCATGTGAAAATAGTAAAAAGGTTTAGAAAGGAAATAGGCAAGTGAAAGCTCAGAAGGAGACACAGTGTGATACACTGAAAGTCAAGTTTATAGAACTGAACATTGCTATGAAAATGTGAGTGACAGACAGAAGGTAATTTTAACAATGACAATAACATTGGAAGTATTACTTTCTCTTAATTAAACTTTTTCATTGTCAAAATGAGACTTGTGCCGGGTTTAAAAAAAAATGCCAATGGATGAAATGCATAATGAAGAATGTTTCTCCACCACAATCCCTAATTCGACTTCCCAGAAACAGCCACTAGTGTTTTCTCACTCCTCTTTTATCTGCCTTCTGAATGTTCGCCAATGCCCACTGAGGGCACGTCACAGATGCTTGAGAAAATATTATAGTTTCAAAACGATGCCTATGGAAGCAGACTGATTCCTGCAAGCCCTTTAAGGAAACCTATACATTTTTCACATGTCTAGGGCATCATTTCATAAACCTACACTAAAAATCATCCAAAATTGAACATATTGGAGGCAATCAGCCAAAAATCAAGACTACACCATGTTAAGCATTAAGAGCCAAGAAGAGTGACTGGATGTCATGTGCAGAGCTGTGAAAACCCAGCCCATCTTGACAAAAAATAGATTTACTGTATCCCGTGTACTGTAAATGGCAGCATGTGGAGCGAGCAATCACATAAGCTAAAAGAAACTCTGTGACAAGCCACATCGCGAGCTTTGCGGGGCTGAGAGGCAGATGAACCTTTTGGTTACTTCATCTCACACACCGTCTCTTGGGTACACCACGCTGGAGCAGCTAATGAAGGGTACAATTTCCGACTCCTGTCAGCTGTTCCAGGATTCAGAACACACAGGGCTGAGTGAAGTGAAAATGTTTAGCTCATTCATTTTGGGTTCTTTCTGAGCAGGAAGCCTGTCACATCCTGGGATGGGTCAGACGCAAAAGTACTTGGCCATCCCAAGAAATAGCAGCATCGAAACAGAGTAAAAACCTTTTAGCTTTAGATGGTAGAGACTTCAAATACTGGTACCTGAGGCACTTTTACTCTCTTTCATCTCTCAAAGGGAAGGGGATTATTAACAGAAGGAAAACCATACATTCCTAACCCATAGCCAAAGGTGTTTGAGAAATGATCCTGGGAGGTTTAATGATTTTAACCCATTTACTCATTGCATAAAACACAAAAGAGTAACTATCGTTTAGTTATTTGCCTTTTGGCCATCATGGATGTTTAGCACAAAGCCAAGAGCTACTGACCCTGCAAAATGTTTAGGGCTGCTAAAAGCAGGCAGTGGACATGTCTTTCTCCCTTAATGAAAAATGCCCTTTTAAATTATATTTCCACTTGAGACTTAAACACCACATGATAACTTTACATAGAATTACTACTGTGGTGTGCTGTTGTCAAGGGTTAGTGTTAGCAATACTTTGTAAACATTCCAAGTGTAATATGTTATATAATATTAATTAGATAGTAACATAATTAATCATATGAGCTACCAAATATTTTCAATTACATTCTGTTATATATTTTATTCTATATTATATATCACGCCATATGCATTAAACATACTATATTTTGTTATGCCATGTATACATATATTTTATAATGTCATTATAACTGTTGATAATGTATCTATAAAATTACTAAATAAAAGCACTATATTTCCTGCTTAAACCTATTGGTTTCATGTTCACAGATTCTTCCTTAAAATCAAGGGCATTTAAGCACTGTCAGAGAACTTGATCAGTTAATAACAGTGACATTCCAATTTAGATATTTAACTTGAAAGCTTCAAAGTTTATGTGTCTCTTATGCAAGGGGCTGTTTTCATCAGCAATTACTGAAGATCCAGTACAGAATTATACTTTGTATTTTTGTATGAACCAAGGTGATATTTTTGAGAAACTGTAAGACTGTTTTCTGGTATATTTGTGTAATTACAAATAGAAAATCTTTAGGCACTGTTTTAACTTTATTGTATGGCAGCCTTCAAGAAAAACAGTATTTATTGTGAAAGATGATTGCAGTTTCAATATCTGTTTCCTATTATTTAAAAAAACCATATATTTAGCTAGATACCATATACACTAAATTTAGTTCACTTGGAAATGCTCTAACAAGCTTTTTCTTTGTGATCTTTGTATTTAAAATAAATCTCAAACAAGCTCTAATTCAGGGGACACGCAGAGCAAAATTATACACATCTTCTCCTAACAGAAAAGTATACAATTACAAGGATATTATCAATTGTTTTAAAAAAAAAATACATAAGGTACTGAAACTGTGTAGGAAACAAACCACATTTGTTTGTGGTTTAATTTCATCTGAGAACAAAAAATGTTGGGAACCAGGGGTAGTTGGAGAGAAGAAACCTAACAAGAATTGGTTCCTGGGGAGAAATAGCTTTCCTAGTAGCTATATTATAATAAAATGAAAAGAAAGTGACTAACACAGCATTTCTTAGTAACAAGGCAATGACACTTGAGATTATTCCATATTTAAAACCACAAACATAGAATAAGTGTACTTTATTTCATCAAGAGATTAAAATTTGGAGGAGGTGCCATCCAGCATGACGACTAGAGTTAATAATACTGTACTGCATATTTGAAAGTTGCTAGGGGAGTAGATCTTAAAAGTCCTCATTACAAGAAAAGGAAATTTTTGTAACTATGGAAGGTGACAGATGTTAACCACACTTATGTGGCGATCACTTCATAATATCTTCAAAGAGCAAATTATGTTGCACACCTGAAACTAATAGTGTTATATGTTAATTATATGTCAGTTTAAAGAAAAAAAGATTAAAATTTAAGCCTTCCTTTCTTAACTGCTCCAACAGAGGCACTTAGAGGTAAGAAGTAAAGGGCTATTTCTCCATCTCCTACTACACGAAAGTATTTCCAAAGTTCATCAGAACTGTATCTTGAAGGACCACGAATGTGGCATGTGCTTTGCAGAACACAAACAACTTATCTCCATCTCTTTCCAATTTTAATCCATTTGGATGGGAACAAGAAATCTTTCTGTCCCGCTGCCTCAAATGCCTTCAAAACAATTTGTTTTTTCTGCTACCACTTTCTTTATAATTATGCTATGTAATGCGTATTGGACCGAATTAGCTATTTAGAGTTCAAATCTGTTACTATGCTAACACATTCTTTCATCCATTTCTTTCTTTCTTGAGTCAGGACTCAGAGCAGTTTCTTTGGGGCAAAAGAATGTATCCTTCTATTTCTGTTTTTGTTTGTAAAGACAGCCCTCTTTGTAAGAACTGCATCTGTCTCCCAAACTGTCATTCAGAAAACAAAGAAGCAAGAGTCTAAGCTGAGTCCAATGCAGTTTGCAGTTTTAACACCTTTCTTGGAAGAAGTCGAATAGTAGTTAAGTTGCCGTTTTGTGGTTGTTCCTGGTGTGGACGGGAGGCAGGGTCCCGCTTTGAGAGGTCAACTCTTTCCAGTTTCCTCAAGCAAGAGAAACTACAGATCAGGCAGAGGTTCTTTGCCTCCCACAATTTCTCTCTCTTCCTGGGGGAGGGGGTTTCCCCTAGCATCCATGCTAACGAGCGTTTCCCGTAGCTGGTTTGGGCGCAGTCCACGTTCCATCAATTTTTGTTTGTTTGTTTTGAATAGGCCACCTAAGCACATACAAAATTGCAAAATGGTTTGCTTGAAAACTTGCAAATGATACAAGGGCATGATTTTGAACAGGCCCATGTACTCTCTGTGGTTCTTGACAGCTTGGGACCATTACGGTTTTCTTGAAGTTTCTTATTAGAAATTACCTTGTGTCTTTACACGTGTGGTTCAGCGATTCCTTTGAGGGTCCCTTCTAGTCCAGGTTTTCTGGGCAGCATTCTCCAAATGTGATTCTTGAGGTAGCATCATGTGGTAAATCTAAACTGGGCCATTGCCACAGTCTGAACAGAGGTTTTATCCTGCGAAGGAGGGCCTGCTTCCCGAGGAAGAGGCGAAGGAACATTGGTTGTGTCTGCACCGTGGGCTAAACGCTAAGCAAGTGACTGACAGATATTGTATCTTTTCATGCTCTCCACCCTGTAAGCCACATAGATTTCATCATCTCCGCAGCACCCACATGGAGGCTGAGGGACAGAGGTTAATTTGTCCAAGGCTAAAGCTGTATGTGATATCAAATTTGTCCTTTACCACGTTAGCTTCCTGGTTTCTAATAAACAGATCAAGCTGTCCTCTTGGTTCTACCATCTTGGTGAGAAAACTACCTTGTGAACCGAAAGAAAAACAATTGGTATGTATTTTGTATCACCATGATATTGTGATTTATTTATTTATTTACTTATTTATTTAACTTATTTTTTTTTAAAGATTTTATTATTTATTTGACAGAGAGAGACCACAAGTAGGCAGAGAGGCAGGCAGAGTGGGGGGGGGAGGAGGCTCCCCGCTGAGCAGAGAGCCCGATGCCGGGCTCAATCCCAGGACTCTGAGATCATGACCTGAGCTGAAGGCAGAGGCTTAACCCATTGAGCCACCCAGGCGCCCTGATATTGTGATTTATAAGAAGAAATACATATTTGGTTTTTGTCCCCATTTCAAGTATTGAGTTCCCCAACCTTTGGAATTTTCCTCAGTGAGGGGAGCTTGAAAGGTGCCTTTTGTTATGTTAATGTGGTGACTCTGGCAAGGTACCTAAGAGCAGGGGTAGGCACGTGATTAGATGATTGGCATTTTCAATCCTATACCCCTGATCTTATGGGAGGGGAGAGGGAATGGAGGCTGAATCAAACACCAATGGTCAATTTAACCAATCATGCCTGTGTAATGATGTCTCCATAAAAACCCCAAGGGGCAAGGTTGGTGAACGTGTGGAGACCAGGGAGAGTCGCATGCTCAGGACACAGAAGCTCCTCACCCTTTCCCCATATCTTGTCCTAAGCATCTCTTTCATCTGGCTGCTCCCAAGATATCTTTTTATAATAAACCAGGAGTCTAGTAAGTACAATGTTTCTCTGAGTTCTGTGAACCACTCTAGCAAATTACTTGAACCCAGAAGGGGGCGTCAAAACCTCCCCTCTAGGGCTGGTCATCAGAAGCAGAGTTGACAGCCTAGACTTGATTGGCACCTGAAGTGGATGACAGTCTTGTGGGACTGAGCCCCTAAGCTCTGGGATCTGAGGCTATCTCCAGGTAGATAATGTCAGAATTGAGTTGACTGCCAGACCCCCAGCTGATGTCACAGAACTGGTGACATGGGGAAAAAACCAGTACCTTGGAAATGGGCACAGGAGCGTCATCACGCCCCACCAAAGATTTTCAGGTTGTTTACTTGGCTAAATTTTCTTAAACAGCAGCTATCCACAAGTTCTTAAACATCATTCAACAGTAAGTCATAGACGAGGCTACAAAGGAGCATAATGGGAAGGAACTCATCTCACACACAGTGAAGGACGTCACATTCCTAGTCCTTCCCCAGCCGTCTCTAATGAGGGAGATTTTAAACTCACTCCCTACTACATGGCCATGTTTTGAACCTCTCTTTGTAGCCGTAATTCCCTAGAGTTGAACCTCAATCCTTTAAAAAGCATCCCGGCTAGTGTGGACTAATTAAATGTGTGAAAAGTTCTTTACTCTGTTCTCAGGAGGATAATTTGCCCCTTAAAATAATTTTTGAGTGTGTGCCTTAGGATCTAGGCAAAGTTTTCTAAAATATAACTATGGAGTAATCTTAAAGATAGTGTTTTATTATTTTAGTACAATTTCAAAAATATGCTAATATAATTGGAAGTTTTGCTCTCATGAATTGTGATGAGAGCACTTCATTAGGTTTTAGACTTTTTGTGTGTGTGTGAGAGACTATGAGAATATAGGACTGAACCTTCCCATGGTTAAGAAAAAGGGGTGAGGCACACAAAGTGTAGGAAATGGGTATCATAGTGCCTAGCACACCACAGATTTTTTATATGTAATAAATGGCTTTTAAAAAATGCTTTAAGAAAAATTGTAACACTGACAATTTTATTAAGTGACTATATGCCTGCATGAGATCTAGCATTGTTCTTGGTCCACAGTAGACACTTGAATAAATGTTTATTGAACGAAAAAAATGAAGCATGAAAAAAAAGGAAAGGAAGGAATTTAAAATTTAAAAAAATTCAATGACATTAATTATACTACACGTTTATAAATTAGCAAATGAAAAAAAAAACCCATTTTTCCCAAAATGGGAAACCCAAAAAAACCCAAATTTTCCTACTTTCCTAAGCTAAATTCATTCTAAAGAAATTCCAGATAAGAGTTTTTGTTTCCACTGACAGAGCTGCAAAAGTGTCAATGCAGAAATTTTTTTTTTTAAATTAAAAATCATCCCTCCACTTTTTGCTAAGCAGTTAAAGACCAGAGTTTAAGAAGAAAAGCGGTGAATTATTTAAATAAAATCCACAAATGTGTATGGAATGTCTAAAACTGGTGCTCTGAAAGAGGCACAGAGAAGGGGTACATAGTGGCTACCCAGAAGGAGGTTGAAATTCAGAAGCAGAATTTAGTCAGAGACATAAAGGACAGTCACAAAAAAGATACGAATCTTTCCCAAAGAGAAGTGTAAATGTAGTGTGTAGGCTGATCTAGACAGAGAGTTCTGAGTGCAGAGCCAGGAGAAACCGGGAGGATGGCAAATTTGCCAGATGACCTCAGACCTGCTGTTTCTCAGTCTCCGTTTGTAACACTGGAATATTAATATGTACTATACACTAATTTTCGGGGACACATAAAGATGAATAAATGTGCATCAGAGCAGTTTGATCTCTTACAATGTAAGCCATTACTCATCTAAAATATTAGCATAAATACGTAGCTCTTTGAAAGGTGTTCCAGGTGCTCATTGAATTTCAGTTCGGGTTGGAAAAGCTGTGTTTGTCAACAAATAACTGTAGGCATATAAAAGAAATCAAACTCTTTCAAAATGTATTCCAAATGGTTCAAGTGATGTTTCTGATTATAAAACGACTTTTCTGCTGATAGACATTTCCTACTGTGTTCGTCAAATGGTAGGTTCATGGCTTAGTCAGGGACAAAGTTATTAAGGACATAAAACGCCATCTGGATGGAGCTAATAAACATAAAACATAACCTTCAGATACACTGCTGCAGTGGCCAGACTGTGCCAGGCCAGATTACCCTTTGTTTGTGTTTAAATCTGAGCCATGTTCTAAGTCTTCGACTGTGGTATCTTTAGGTGCTTCCCCTTGACTCAAACGCGAAGATTGCGATCTTGGGAGGTGAGCAGATTCCCTTCATGCGCCACAGCACGTGGACTCAATGCCTCTCCAGCTGAGGGGTCCTTTTAAAGCTATTCTCCCATATTTCCTTCAGAAATTCCGTGAAGCAGTAATCTTATTGATGGAGAAAGTTTGGACTCTAAAATTATAGAGCGTAATGGTTCTCACATTATACAAACTTCTTTTCAGTGAAGTCCAAGGAAGTTGAAACATTATAACCAGGAAAATATGACCATGAATGAGCAAGTCCCTTGAAAAACATCATCTCCCATCCAAAACACCATGCAAACACATAGCCTCAGTGCCTAAGTTTGGTTGAAACAGAAAAATTGATGTATTTCTATATAAACTTGCAGTAATCATCCGATCTCTCTCATGGATAAGAGAAATAACTAAAATTTACAAAGACCTTTTATATTATTTAAGTTTATATACACAGTTTGTTTTCTTACCATTAGATACATGGCTTATTTCAGTGATTCATGATAAATTATTAGGCAACAGGGAACCGATTCTTGGACAATATTGAATAATACTCCGCAGAAAAAACTTTCTCACGAAAGTCAGCAGGAGATACCCTGGTGCTCAGGTGGTGTCCGAAGGAGCCTTTGTTATTAGGAGAAATATGATGATTACGTGACATGCCACTCATGTCAGTTTCCCATCAGGAATGAAGGACTCATTTCCCCAGCTGCTGGGAGTGTCCTCGGGAGACAGTCCTCAGCTGTCGGCCATCTTCACAGATGGCCTCAACTGATTGCATGCCAGCCCCTTGTTGGGGATTCCCACACTCCGTGACGGATCGGTTGGAGGGGTAGAAAAGCCTAGCCCTCTTGCCACTACTTGGGTCAACTCTGAGACATCAGGTCATCTTCAGCATGCCCCTGAGAGTTGGTCTAGGTTTCCACAAAGATCACACTGTAGTCCAACTCCTCCTTCTGTCTAATCCCACTTCCTCCGCTTCCACAGGTGTTCATCCCATGAGCACCCCCAAAAAGGCTCCCAGACACTCCTCCCTGCCATAAGGCCTACTTCCTCAGCAGACCAACCGACAACAACCATCTTCCCAGAAGATAGAGAGACGGAACTGTGCCAGCCGGGATGCCCTTCTCCAACTCCCTTGGCCCTCTCCAAGGGAGAGAGATGTTCTCTCATTCTGCAGATGTGTCCCCCACACTAGGCAGCAGCGGAAGAGTTAAACAGATTTAGTGACTAACAAGTAGGATTATTTTTAAAAGAAAAATCATAAAACACTATGAGCCATGCTATGCAAATTACCCTGAAAGCAATGGCAGTAAAGGCTGACTACTCAACAGCATCACTCCATACCCACAGGCCTCTGCAATTAGTCTAGCGTGGGGAAATTGCAGTGACAGACACATGTTTCATTCTTCATTTCTGTGGAGCCTCAACATTTGAAAATCTCCTCTCTTCCTGAGTAAGAGGCATTTCATTAGATCACAATGACAGCTATATAGTAAGAGTTTTAAAGCAAAAATGCAGATTACAAGTGGGAATGCTGTGCAAAATGGTGATTAAATTAATTATGAGGTCTTTTTAAAATTTTCAAAGCCACATTATGTTAATATTCCCCAATAGATTAGGAATCCGAATGTTTTTCTTTCAAACACTAACAGCCTTAGGTAGGATTATGGTGGTGTCTAATGCTATTTGGTTATTAATATTTTCCTTACACTCATTTATTTTAGTAATCCTATCTTTCGTCGATGGATTGAAGTTGATTTACTCATGAAGACATGCGTTTATGCTAATGAAAAACAGAGCTCTCCAGATAGATATTTTTGCCAGCTTACTCCGACCCCACCCTCTTCTGAAAGCGGTTTACCTTTTGACACAGATCATGTGGGTCAGGATGCCATTGCTTAGACTGTCGTCCTCTGTTTGTGGATATTGGTTTTTCTCCTTGATTCTGCTTTGACTATCAGGATTCTCCTCTGAAAGACTGTTCTAACTGGAAGGTTTTTTAAAGATTTTTGGTAGGCCTTAAAGCACTTAGCAAAGGGGCTCTTATATGGGCAACGCTGGATATTATACCATTAATTTTTTTTCCTATTTTGATAAGAGACAATGTTATTTGTGGCACAGCAGCGAAGCAGTTGGCTGCAAAATTTAATGACAACATCTCTGTCTTCCTCTAACAATGAACAACTCTGCTCTTCCTGATGAACCTCTCCCTCAGGCTTTGGAAATGCCGAGCTAGTCCAGCTCATGTCAGCCAAGTACCTCACATTCCAGCTTCTTTCCAGCTCTTCTCTTTCCTCTGTTCTCTCACTATACACCGCGGGCATTCTGCCAGATGCCGGGGATACAAAGCTTAATAACCCGTAAGCCCTACGCTCAACAAGAGGAGGGTCTTATCTTACAAGAAAGACTCTTGCATTTCCAACCTTTTAAGTTTACATCGTATTCACTTAACAAAATGGTTTACTGAACATCTACAATGTGCCACACTTTATTCCAAGAGCAAGGGTGAACTGGGGATAATGCTAGCATTTCCTTCTTAGTGTTATTAGAGGATTAAATGAGTCAATATTTTAAAAGCCTCTACAACAGTGACTGGCACGATGTCGTATTTATGAAATAAGAAAAAAATTATAATAAGTGCTATGAAGAAAAATAAAACCAGGGTGAGCTGCGACATCACACAGTGTCACCAGGGAAGACCTCAAAAAAGTGGGGTGCAAGGCTTGCTGACACCTTTAGGAGGAGTGTTCCAGAATGAACAAGCAGGTGGTGCTAAGGCTTCTTAAGCAGGAGCATAATTAGCGTATTGAGCAACAAGCAAGAGCCTAGTGTGGTTTGCAAAAGGGAGAGGAGCACAGGGCGGCAGGAATGGGATCACCCCCTCACCACCACCACGCCATGCTTCTGTTGTTACCTGACTTCATTTGCAAAACACATTTAAGTCGTAACAATTTAATTTCTTTTAGGGATTGCTATCAGGCAAGTTGTCCACACTTTCTAAAGATTTCCCATGGTTCTTTCTTCGAACACAGCAATATTACTGTCCATTTCCAACTTTTGGATTCTTCTCATTGCCTCGTATCAGCGGTGCTTCTGTGACAAACATTTCTAAGAACCTGGGGATGTAATTTGTCTTGACTTCATGGCTTGAACTTGTTCAAAGTGAAGTTTAACTGAAGAAGCATCCCCTCTAACCAGATGCACATCTCTCTTAGAGCCTGTCTTTCTATCTTGTCTGTACTACTTTTTCCAGAGATTTTTCTCAGCACTAACAATTCCCTCAGGCAGTTAAGATACCCTTTCTGTCTTTCTCTTGTTCTGCAAAATCTCAGTTCAGAGGGTTGGGGATCTTACAAGGCATCATTAGAACAGTTGCACTTAAGTTTTCCATATTTTTTTCTGATTTTATGTTTTTCCTTTTATCCTTGTAAGAATTATTTAAATTTTGAGGTTATCAGAAAACTTCCTGGATAGCCTTTTTTTCTTTGTTGTTTTTTGTTTGTTTGTTTTTTTCTTTTCTTTACACTCAGATACTTCCTACTTTACTTTCAATGATCACAAGACATCATATTGTCACAACACGTTTATTTAGGTTCCTGCAAACGTCCTGACCCATTTTCCTTTGATGTGGTATCAGACATCAAGCAGGCAACTTAAATTATTAACATGGACTTTGGTGAGCTGTAGAACTTCTCATGGAAAGGGGACAGCTGCTACTCTGTGCCAGCTGATTAGCTGAGTGTTGTCACACCTGGACATTTTTCAGAGATGCTGAAAACCCAAAGTTTTTATATGCAACTTGCGCTAGTTTCCCAGGGCTGCCAAGTGGCTAAGTGACTTAAACAAGAGCTATTTACTGTCTCACAGTTCGGGATGCTGCAAGTCTGAGGTCATGGTGTCACCAGGAATGGTTCCTTCTTAGGACCATGAGAAAGAATCTGGACTATGCTTCTCTCCTAGCGTCTGGTGGTTTCCTGGCAAATGTGGCATTCCTTGACTTGTAGAAAGTATCACCCCAATCTCTGCCTTCATCTTCACATGGTTTTCTCCCTGTCTGCGTATCTGTGTTGAAATTTCCCTATTTTAACACCACTAGTGTTATTTGATTAGGTGTCCACTTTATTCCAGTTTGATGTCATGTTAACTACTTGCGTTTGCGATGACATCTGCACCTATTTCCAAATAAGATCCCATTCTAAGGTACCAGAGATTAGACCTCAACCTCTGTATTTCTGGGAGACACAATTCAACTTAAAACACAAGTAACTGATTATAAAATATTAGTAGTCATTTATTTTTTTGCAATTTTTGAAGATTTTTTTTAAGAGCAGTTTTACGTTCACAGTAAAATTAGAGGAAAGTACAGAGATTTTCCATTTACCTCCTGCCCCCAGATGCACAACATCTCCTATTCTCAACATCCCCTACCAGAGTGATAAGGTCATTACATGTGATGAAGCTACACTAATACATCATAACCACTCAAGTCCATAGGTTACGTAAGGGTTCACTCTTGGTATCGTACATTCTATGAGTTTGGACAAATGTATAATGACATGTATCCATCATGATGGTTTCATACATACAATACAGAGTCTTTTCACCATCTAACTTATTTTTAATTCTGAGGCAGTCCGTGTAAAATACACCTACAAGCCAAAACCAGTCCATGGGTCACAAGTTCGTAACTATGCTTTAGTTTTGACCTCTGGGATCTCAGTTGCTTCTGTCTTAGGTGGTGTCCAGTGCATTTCTGAAGCTAATGCTACTTATTTGACCAGATCTACAGTTATTCACTTTTACAAACGATAGATAATATGGCTATCTGCCACCAGGTTTCTATATCACCTGTTTCCCTACCCAGGCCTGTTCTGATACTTAATATGTATTAATATTATGTACCGAGAAGCCCTCAAGGTTATTCACCAAAGTACAGGCTTTGGTGGGAGCCTCTGAGTACCACAATCATTTAATGGTAATGAACAGTTTTTTTGTGCTTAAATTTTTTGAAATGCATTAGCAAATGAACTCAGGTATTCCCAAACTGTGAATATTTAGTCAAACTTCATTCAAATACATCTTATTCTGCATATTGCATTATAAATAATTGAGATGAAGATAAAATTGTAAAATACTCAGGATGACTTTTTGCTTACAAAATATCAATTTTTTAATCTCCTTCTGAATATAAAAACATGACTAGGTGGTATGTATTTGTAAAAAGTGGAACCAAATAAAATTTCACTAGAAATTAGGGAAAATGTTGAGCTGAACACTCTAGGCCGAGAGAATAAAAAATATTTAGATGCCATTTTGAAAATTTGTTCCTTTAATGAATTGGGAGATGTCAGAAAGTTTTCAAAGTGGCTAATTATAATTATTAAAATTGCATAAGGAGCTTTTTGTATTATCTATAAAAATTCAGCTTATAGACTTTCACAAATTTTTATCTCTAGAGCAAATAAAACTACCAATAGAAAATATCCTTCAGTTTTCCTTTCTTTCAGAAGTTTGTTGCATATTTCCAGAACAGAGAGATTCTACTTTGTTTTTGATGAAAATTCAAATTATCTCCAAAACACTACATCCCTATATTGTTTCAGGTCTTATATTTATGGAAGATGAATTGCTTGGTTGTGTAGAATTTTTTTTTTTTACCAGTTTTTGCTTTTACAGAATCAATAAGTCAAGCCTGCTCTTTTTGAAGTTCAAGATTATAACCAGCTCATAAGTTCTTTTATCAAAGCAGGTCTTATGCAATTCAAGTTTATACACACAACTACTTTGCAAAGGTAAAACTAGTGTTAATTTTCACAAACAAGAGTTAAGGAAAGGAAGTCTTTGGAAAGGGATCATTATGAGGGAACTTTTTCAATGAAGTTAATGGATAGGGAGCTCTTGACGTAATGCACCTTCTTGCCAGGTATTCTGGCTATGATCACAGAGCTGACGTCCACGGTTGGCTCCTATCAGCTAGCCTGCTGGAACCTGAGCCCCTTCTAGTCCCCTCTAAGCCCTGTGCTTTGTATTTGTACCAATCTGGATGCCCATCTGCAAATAGTAGACTTCAACTCTGACGTACTTATGAAGAAGAAAAAAAAATCACTAGAGGGATGTCAGGGAGATTTCTGAATGAATAAGAGAGTTGGAGAACTGGGATAAGAAAACCGGAGACCCAAGGGAGACTGGGCAGCAAGAATCCACACCAGAGACCTTCATAATGCACCCCACAGGCACTACGGGGTTCGGATGACACAACAGAGATGCAACCACACAACCGCTCACTAGTCACAGACATTAGAAGCAGGCCCCTCTGTCACACCACAAATCTCTTAACCTCCCTCCCACAATCACCAGTGGATTAGACAAGTCTAGGTCAAATCCATGCCTTTGCTTACAAAATAAGAAAAACAACTGCTTTACTTTGGTTTCCAAAGTGGAATGCGGAGCTCTCTCTCCTATTGATTTTAGAATTTCTTCAAAAAGGAAATGTATTTAATTCCTGGATTGCCAAAGTTGTTTAAATTCCACTAAGATCCACCCCTTTGGTTCTCCAGTATTTATATACACCCTTCTTAAAATCAGAGTTCTGAAAAATATCACGCAACTCACTCCTTCATACAATTGAAAAACACACATACCTCCTCCTCAAGGGAAGACGAACCAAAATTCCATCAGATGGTGCCTCAAGCTCAAGCACAAGACCGTGGAATGATGTCCATTCTTCCTTGGTCACAATTCTGAGTGGATGTTCTGGTACCTGTTGGGTAAATTGTAGGGTTATCTATCACGAACACTCTTGAAACTCAATAGTGAAGAGATAGGAGGAGGAATGAAAAGAAAAAATAGTTAAAACATACATATGACCCAGCAAGGACGGATGGGAAGGTGAAAGTTACAGTACTTATTTCAAGAGCTTCTCATGGCAATATCTGTAGTATTTATTACTTTCCCCCTGTATTAACCATTCCATATTCCTTTTACTTTCAACTGTACCTCAGCCAGTTGGTGTTCTTTATTCAATGGCATAACCTAAACCTTTATTCTTGAGGAAGCTCTATCTTGATGTTTTTATTCACAGAGTTCTATCAAATATAACCACTGGATCTAGTTATATAAAGAAATATTTCATACAAGATTACCTGTTTTGTTATTGTTGTTTGTTTGTTGTTAGCATTTGTCTCCTATTGTTCCTGATATGCAAATCCCCAAAACTCAATTCAAAAAAACACTTAGATATTTCCTAATTGCAGCATTGTCCCTTAGACAATAAAACCTCTGAAAAGCAGATCCCAGAATTACAGGGAAGAAAATATTTTTTAAAAATATTTATTATTTATGAGAGAGGGAGAGAGAATGTGTCTAGGGGGAGGAGCAGAGGGCGAGGGAGAGAGAGAGATTCTGAAGCAAGGTCCCCACTGACCATGGAGCAGGATGGAGGGCTGGATCTCATGACTCTGAGATCATGACCTGAGTCAAAATCAAGAGCTGGATGCTTAACTGACAGAGCCACCCAGGTGTCCCGAGCAGCAAATATTTTCGCCCATTTGGAGTTTGTTATTATTATGAGAGGTGCCATCCCACTGCCATTTCTTTAGAATTTGGGAAGAAACAGCAACATATATTGGTTGAGATTATACATTAGCTTAGAGGATACACAAACTCTTACAGGGCAGCATCCCAACTTTTTGGAGTGATTGTTCATCTGACATTTTCACACAGAGTCCTGAATATCTATTTTGCTATTGTTTCAGGTCACCTGTCTTGGAAGAGAGGGTACGTAAATGCAGTAAAATCCCATGTAAATTGATAAATTGCTTTACTTTTTTTTGATCTCAGAGGAATTTGCATGTACAATTTCTTAACAGCGTTTAAAACATTTGGTAAATCCATGAATGGTGGGTTGAGACCAAAAACGGCAGGCAAGAAAAGCAAAACTGATTCCATTTTGTGTCTATTCCCATAAGAAAATAATATCTCAGTTTTTCAGATGGCAATCTCATTCTTAAGAGTTTTAGAGTTAATTACTATTTCTACTGGTAAATTGGAAACTCAGACAAGCAGCAGTGTTAGGGTGCTGTGGAGCACTGTACGTGTGTAAAGCAGCTCCAAGAGCTTAGACAAGAGGCCCAGAAATGATCTGATGTTGGGTTGGATACCAGAGTATGAAAGTAGAGCAGGAGTTGGGAGTGTTGGTAATTTACTGGATTTCCAGAGATGGGGCATAGTAAAATTAATCATGATTCCTTCATTAGCAAATTCAGGGTATTAAGTACATCAACTTCCTTCCAGTGTTCTAAGGAGATACACTGACATCGCAGAGAAAAAAAGTAGTCTTTTAAAGAGTTTACTGTCTGGAAGCCACCAACTTCAAAATTAAATAATTAAGAAAGGAATGACAAGGAGGAATTCCCTTAGTATTAAAATTAAGATTGGTAGAAAACTGAGTGCCAGAATCAGTCACATATTTCAGCTAAATATGGCATAAAGTAGCTGGACTGAAGAGGAGAAATGATCCATATTTCATTTTATAACATATTCAGCTTTGCTTCATTAACAGTTCGCCTGAAAAAAGGGCAGGAAACCTCTTACCTCCAACGAGTACCATCAGAAGCATACTTTGGCTCTTGATTCAGAGAATTATCTCTATTTTTTTTCTACATTCTACAGATGTTTTACTACCAAATATGTGAAAATTGAGGCTGTCAGTCCAATGTATCCTTCTCATAGCTTTCCACTGCTTTTTTTCTACAGTCTTCAGGAAACGAGAACTTCCAGGCAACAGTATGATGGGAAGTAAGTGTGGGGACAGAATACTGGAAGGCTGTTGATAAGAGTCGTAGTCAAAGGAAGGTTCTAGATATTAGGGGGAGGAGTCTTGGCTGTCACATTTTTGGAACTGTGATTTTTGATGTATTCTACTGGTTCAAGGACTCAAGAAAACCAGTTTGGGAGAGTAGGAGAGGATCCTACCTCAGTTATTCAGAATCATGAAACCTCTGATTTGATTCAGAATCATAACCTTATCATAACCTCTGATTCAGAATCATAACCTTATCATAACCTCTGATTTGATTCAGAATCATAACCTCAGTTATTCAGAATCACGAAAGAAATCCCAACAGAAACCTGAAGATACACTAGGGTCAATGTACAGCAGCCTTCTCCCCAGATAAAGAGCTATTCATCTAAGTGGACAGTGACAAGGGCAAGGGACAGTTATGTGTTCTGCATTAAGATACACCTGGTGTGGACATACCCTATTTGTAGATTCATAAAGAGAAAACAACATGTTGAATGAAGAAGTACTGAGAATAGGACAAAGAATACATCATTTTAAAAACTAAGAGGATGGGGGCGCCTGGGTGGCTCAGTGGGTTAAAGCCTCTGCCTTCGACCCAGGTCGTGATCTCAGGGTCCTGGGATCGAGCCCCGCATAGGGCTCTCTGCTCAGCGGGGAGCCTGCTTCCCCGCCTCTCTGCCTACTTGTGACCTCTCTGTCAAATAAAAAAAAAATCTAAGAGGATGAGTAGATGTTAGGAAAATAGCTTATAGTGAGGTTCATCGATTCAACAAATATTTATTATGTGCCCAGTACACCCAGGCATCGGAGGTCTCTGGGAGATTCAATAAAAAATAAAAAGACACAAATAATTCCTGTCTCCAAAAAGGTTCAGTCTAGGGGGAAATATGGCCCCCAAACAGGCATTTATAATATGTAGTAAGCTTTATAAAAGTGGAATTATAGACTGCTACAGAAATACACAAAAAGAACAGTAAATCCAAATGGGGAATGTCTGACGGCTTGGTCAGAGATGAGGTCCTAGATAATGTGGCATGTAAACTGAAACATAATGTATTAGTACGGGTTGAATTGGTAAATGGTAAAAGATGATTGATGTCCAAGAGGATAATGACTGGATGGAGGAGAGCAAGGAACACCAGAAGTTCAGTCTGCCTGGACCATAGGCTACGTGGAATGTGAGCAGAGAGGGACAGGAGCTGGTGGAAGTGACTGGGCATGGCAAGGATGGCATGGTTAAGGGAAACGGGTCAAAACATAAGCCTTGTGAGGCACATTAAGTAGTGAAGACTTTACTTTGAGGTCAATGTAAAGCCATTAATACCTGTTTAGGAGAGTGGCATGATCATTTTGTGACTCTGAAACTATCTGCTGCAGTGTGGAGAACTATTTAGAAGCAGTTAAGATGGAAACAGACCAAATGAGAGGAAGTTGTCATAATTAGGAAAGATAATGGCCTGAAATGGTGCTTAAAGAAAATGATAAAATGGAGAGAAATGGATGGAATTTACTGACAATTAGGAGGTTCAAGCAAGAATATTGGTGATTATGTAACAAACATGATGAGGAAGACAGATGAGTCATGGACAACCTGGGTTTTTCTGGCTTGGGTAACTTGACGGAGGTGATGTGTCTACTCTGAGAGGAAACCTACCCAGATCAGATGAGTGGGAGAGGGATGCTGAGTTGAATTTATGATGTGTTGAATCTGAATTTTCTGAAATATTCGAGTGAAAGCGTCCAACAGGTAGCTGGAGATAGTCTGCTGAAGTTCTGTGAAGATGCCTGGGCAGAAGCTCTAAATTCCATGATTGCCAACACAGGGCTGTGCTGTTTGACATCAGGCAGAAAGTGTGTAGAGTGAGAAGAAGAAACAAACAGCTCCACCTGGGAGGATGGAGTTCTCCTTGTTTACAAATGTGGGAAGAAGCAAAGATAGGAGCAGATGTAAGTCAGATTGCCCTTTGTAAGTCAGAAATTTGATTGGCTGGTTTGCTTGTCTGTGGGTATTGGGAGGCCAGGTCATCAATGGGAATGCACATTGAGGGAAATGTAAGAAAGAAATGAGCAGAAAACAGAACTGCTAGGTGGTTGTGTTTGGAGCCCAGGAATTTATAACCATTCCAGAATATAGGGCAAAGGAAGACTTCCCTTTCTCACCTAGCCAGAATTCTCAGCAGCCCTGGTGTAGACTCGGGAATATAAAGGCAATGACTGAGTGATGAAATGGGATGGTAGAAATGATGATTGATACAAGCCGATTTAAAAACTAAAGAACAATTTGAAATAAGAATATGTTTTAATAAGTAACTGGTGTCCTGCCCTCTCCATTCTTTTTGGAAGACTTCCTGACATGACAAATTGCTTAAATTGCAAGATAGATCGTGATAATGTGTTATTGTTATTGTTGTTGTTTTAAAAAAACTGAATTTAAATTGACACGGGAAGAAAAAAAAAAGCAAAGCAAGGCAGAACAAAAAAAATGTTTATCTACAACATAAATAACGTAAGGTTAATTTCAGACTCTTCTGTAATACTAAATGGAAGAAAACAGAGTTTTGAGGGGGGAAAAGTGACAAAGGAGTTATATTAATCACTTGTTTTTAGTATTTGTTCTATTCCATGGCGTTGCTTTTCTTCTTTGTGGATTATTTTCATAGTTGTGTCGGACATGCGCTTCCTTTACCTTCCCTCTCATTTTCTTCCTCAAATACTTACTATATTCCTGTTAGCTTTCTGTTTTTCTCCTTTTCAATCTCAATTTCTCTTGTACTTTCTATGTTTATTTGTTCTTGATAATTTCTGAAATGTTTACTTAAAAAAAACCTCTCCAATACTATCTGAAGGCAAATGCTAAAAAATACATTCATAATGTATATGAATGTATACATTCATAAAAAATGCTATGCAATATTTTTGAATGAAGTAGCACATAAATAAATTGTACACCTTGTACAAAGAAACAAAATTTTGGTATGTCTAGACATTAAAAAATTAGAGAAGGCACAATTACACAACATTTGCCATAAGAGAGTTAGTTTACCACTGATAAATACTTTTGGAAATTCAGTATAGATGTATATCTATAAAACATGAAATTTTAATAATAGAAATTTTTAAAACTGATTTTAAAGTGCAGACATTTAAATAATTTAATAATTATAGAAAATTACAGTTTTCAAAAATTATTAAATACAATGTAACAATTCCAGGGATTTTTATATGGAAATTAGTCAAAATTTTTATACAAAGGATAATTTCTATACTGTTTAAAAATTGCAAGATGTTGCAAGTGTCTCAATTGACAAAGCCAGTATGATCTTGATACTGAAACCAGACAAGGAAAGCACACATACAAAAACTACAGACCAATTTTATTTGTAAATAAAGAAACAAATTATCCTATATATTTTATACTAGAATATATAATATCTATCAGAACATAATACTATTTTGGTATATTCTATACTAATTATCCTATATTACATATCCTTTAAAAATTTTGTCTTCATGTTTTTTCCAATTCCAAAAGTAATACATAACAAGTAATTAAAAAATGAAATTCTAGGCACTAGTATCCTAAAGACTATCAAGAGGATAATATAGCAAGAGCAAGTAAGGTTCATTCCAGTAATATACAGATGTTTCAATATTAGAAAATTAATTAGTGTCCAGTTCTTCATTATCCCAGGATAATAGACACTGATCTTTAGAAGTAAATTCAGTTAAAACAGAAACCATACTTTTATAGTCAGTAGGTTTTAAAACTCAAAAGCTTATTGGGAATTTATCTAAAAACAGAAATAAATCTGTGAAATGTCTTTGCTTGTATCTAACAAAATATAGCTAATTGAAACTATGAACTAATTTCTATAATAAAATAAAATTGAATAAAAAACTAAGAGTTTTTAAAAATATATCTCTAATAAGATTATATGGTCACATTTTCATAATTATCATAATAGGTCCTCTGGCAAAATTTTTGGAGGGCTCCATGCATTTTCCAAGGGTCTTTTGATCCACTGAGAGTCAAAGCATTCTCTCTTAAATGCATTTAATGTCATCAACATTTTTGATGTTTCCCTCTTCACACATTGTACTGGTTTAAATCTGTCAGAGATTTAATGGATTGTGTATAATTGTATCAGTGCATTTGTGTATGATTCTAGCAATTGTTCAACATTTTTTTCTGAATTTTATGAAATCGTATATATGTTACAACATTTGCTATTTCACTTTACAGTTGATTTGCATTGTCTGATGCTTACTGTCTAAAATCATTATAATATATAAAGTTAATATTATAATGAGATATGCTCATGAGAAAGGGACTAAATTTAAAAGTGTTAATGTTGTTAGTGAATATTTTTGGATTCTGATGACATTTACATCCTTATGTAATTGTATGAGCTCTGGGGACTTAAATAATAAACAGTATATCAATTAGACTACATATTTCCTCCTCTCTCCTCCCTCACGCCATCATAAATCTTTATTTCACCATGTGAAAGGGGGGAAATGGGAACAAGTATCTCTAAAATTGCAGAAACATGTAGAAAACAAAACATACCACATTAGAAAGAAAATCATGTAAACTAAAAACCGACAAATAATTCTTTAACAAAAGTTTTTAAGATCTCAACCTAACACTTAATTGGTTGATGGTGAAGTACTAGAGGCTTTATCATTAAAAAAAATCATTCTAAGACAAAGTTTAGTTTCAGCACCACTTTACTGAACCTAGTTTTAGAATTTCTGATTAACTCAAAAAAGACTAGAAAAGGGAGACTAGCAAATTCCTTGAAAATAGATAAAATCATTGGTATTTAAAAAATGATATAATCATATAATTAGAATAGCTAAGAGAATAAGCTAAATTATTATTGAGATAATAAAGAAAATTCTTCTATACAGCAGCAAAAATCAGGTCCAAAAATATTAAGGAGTTACTCTACCTGGCCTAGCAGGAAAACATAAAATACTAGAATATTTAGCCAAATAATAAATAGATTTTACATGAAGATAACTACATTGTTTTACTGAAGGAAACAGACTTAGTACAGACATAAAAATGTTATTGGAGAGAAAAATTTGATATTGTGAAGGTGTTACTTGCCCTCAAATTAACTTATGTAAGTAATGCAATCAATCATAATCCCTTTATCAGAAACCTCACAAAATAATTCTAATTTTCACTTGGAAAAATACATGGACAAAATTAACCAAGAAGAAGAAATGAAAAAGACAAGTAATGAGGGGAACTTAAATTATCAGAAATAAAAATATATTATAACATCACCGTAGTAAGAAACACTGAGGTATTTTTTTGTTCAGGAAATGGTGAATCATGGGAACAGAATGGAAATTCTAGAAATAAGATGTTTACCTACACTCGTAGTATCATGAGATACCACATAAATGACAAATGTAACACACAAAATCACTGAAGAAGTACTAGATTAACAATAGATAATTCTGGGATGTTTTTGGTTAGAAAACAATTTATTATTTTTAGAATCGGAGCTGCCCAACAAATAAACAAAATTTGAATCTGGTTCTGGACTTTGGAGAGAGAGCTATTCTACAAGGACAATTTTGGAAGTCATTTATGGTTGAAATTGTAAGAAATTGGGTACGAAATGGAACAAAGATGTGGAAGTGGACTGGATACACAAATTTGAGGATTTACTATATTCATGGGCAGAAAAGGAAAAGTCTGTTGAAGAGACCTTGGGTCCTCAAAGTCTACAAAGCAAAAGGTGCCAAGAAGGGGAGGCACCATAAAAAGTTTTGAAAATATCAAAGAGATTGAAGAAAACACTGGGTTTGAGAGTGCGTTGGTCACTGGTGTTTTGCAAAAGACTGAACGTCAGGTGACAAGAGGTAAAGGAGGAAATTAATAAAGAATTGCATTCAGAGGTAGACTCAGTAAAATACTTGGTTGGGAAACAGAGAAGTGACAAAAGTGTTTATAGGCAATCATGCTAAGGCATCTCCAATTTCTTAACCCTCATTTTGTTTTTAACCTTTCTATGCATTACTCTCGGGGGGGGGGGCGGTTAAGTTTATTAATGCATAATTTACCTAGTAAAATTGACCCATTTTAGTCCTACTCTTCTGAGTTGGCAAATGTATACAAGTATGTGACACCACCACAATCAAGATTACAGGATATTTTCATCACTCCAAAAAGCTCTCTCCTTTCTTTTTGCAGGAAGTCTCCATCCCTACCCTGAAACTTCAGATCCACTGATCTGTATTCCGTCCCCATGGCTTTGCCTTTTCCAGAGTGTAGCACAAATGAAATAATATAGCACACCGCCCTTTGACTCTGGCTTCTTTCACTTAGCATAATACTTTTGAGATTCGTCCATGGTTTGCATGTATCTTTCTTTTTGCTGAGTAGCTTTTGATTCTATGAATATGATACAGTTCCAATGCCATCAAAGTAATCTTCACAACTATTGAGGCAGATGTATATCCATTTCACCAAAGAAAGAATTCACCAAAGAAAGAATCCAAGAGGTTAACTAGGTTCCTAAAATCTAGGTCTTATGGGAGCTGGATCTGGGATCCACAACCAGGCTGATCTACCTCCAAAGCACCAGGATACCCTACACCTTAGACACTGGAAAATAAAGAGGAGGAGGAGGGATGACTGCAGATCTAGGAGTTGAAGCAAATAATTTTTAGATTTCTATTAGCAATCTGTCTCGTTGCAAATCAAGATAAAATGTTTTTGATATGACAAACTTGTGCTTTTTAAAGTTGCACATCTCCCCCTCCCCACCTTTTGTATATTTCAGTGTTTTAAAAGATAATATGGGAATTTGAGGAACTCAGTCCACTTTGCACCCCTGGAACATTTTAAAGAGCTTGAAGCAAATTGAACTTCTGATTTGGATCTGTTCCTGGGGGACATTTGCCACAGCCACATGCTTCCATCAAATGTACAGTACATGATCAGAAGGATTCATACTATAGATAGAAAAAGGACAAACTGCATTTGAATCTGTTCATTTCTAAATTTAACGGTTCATTTTTGTGTTTATGTAGAGCAGCATCGAAGCTCTGCTTTGCCAATACTGTATTTTATTTAATTCTTAGATTTATACTAATTCATCCATTGCCTGACTTTCGAACATTTCATCTCCTTACAGGAATGATTGTGTGTGTATTTAGAAAACAAGTTGATCAGAATTCCTGCTGCCTTTGGTCCCACAGCAAGTTCCCCTCCTTTTTTTTTTTTTTTTTTTTTTTGAAGATAATAAAGGCACCCTGCGAGGGCCACGGCTAGGGAATGTGTTTCACATCACAACACAGATGGCTTGTTTACACCATTTCCCCTTCTTGTAGAAATTTTTAGGGAGGAATTCAAATTTTACTTCTCATTGCGTTATGTGTCTTATAACTCCATTCTAGTCAAAACCTGGTATTGCCCTTGAAGTACAGTAAGAAACCCTTCCGCTTTTGCTCCTTTTCACGTATAAAGACACACAGCAATTGGAGCAGTTCCCCAACCCCAGTGCTTTGCCAGCTGTTAAATGATTCCTCAAGCAATAATCTAAAGCTCAGTGTTCACCTTGATGCAAACAAAGTGACAGCTAGAACATCTCTCTTGAATTTGGAGCGTGCAACTCATTAATTTGTAAAGATTTGGGGTCAGCCTTTTTTTTTTCAAGCAAAACTTTACTGATCAAGGCTAGAACAATGGTTCTCAGCCCTCATTCGAACTTAAAATTAGCTGCAGAGCTTTTACGAAAAAGAGTCACGCCTGGGTCCCAGCATCACAATTTCTCACTTAGTTGTTTGGGGCTGGGAGGACCTGAGCATCAGAATTTGTGAAGTTTCCTTAGGAGATCTTAATCAACAGCCTGGATTGAAAAACACTGGTCTAGAATTTCTAATCAAACATTCAATAAAATGCCAATAGAAGACTTCATCTGCTTCTTTTCCTCACCATTCTTATAAAATACCTACTTGCCATTTAAGGTTATAGGAGTGCACGGATGTGGGGAGGTTTCCATAGTGATGAATATTTATGGAGAGAGTGGCAGCTCTCCTATCACGCATCCAACAGGTTGGTGAGAGTGTTTCATAACCTTCTGTAGGAATACAATATATATCTAGATCCTGGAGCAATTTCTATTCTGGTGTCTTATCCTGAAGGACATTTAGTAAGCTTTGTTCCCAAAATTAACGAGAGGCCCATTTTCTGATGCTGAAGAACCCACCAAGAATATTATACCTCCACTGGAAACTCAAAGCCATGGTATCTTAGCCTCAGCATCACATACACCTGGGCGAGATGACTCCTTGTGGTCGGGGCCATCCTATGCATGTAGAAATGTTTGCAGCATCCCTGATCCCTACCCACTAGATGCTGGTAGCATCTTCCAGTGGTGAAGCCAAAAATGTCTCCAGACATGCTAAATATTCCTGTATGGTCAAAACTGCCCCAACTTGTGAAGAAACACTCTTCTAAATATATAAATGCAATTTTAAATCAAGACAGAAATATTTTAACAGGATCATGATCATTGGAGCATTGCTGTATGCCCACATTGTTGGTACATTCATTTCCTCACTAGGCATATGTTCTTGAAACTGTGGCAAAATAAGAGAGCCTGGACGGCTCCACTGGTTGAGGATCTGACCCTTGGTTTCAGCTCAGGACCCTGATATTGGGGTTGTGAGATCGAGCCCTGTGTTGGGCCCAGTGCCTAGTGGGGGAATCTGCTTGAGATTCTGTCAGCCCTTCATACCTCTGCTCTCTCTCTCTATGTATGTATGTATGTATGTATGTATGTATAAATAAATAAATAAATAAATAAATCTATCTTAAAAAAAAACTGTGGCAAAATGTTGTCAAGTCAAGCCATATACTAACTATGACATCAGTATTATCAACTTTTTAAACATGTAACATGAAGGCATCTCTGTTCTTATCATTGTAATATATAAAGTGGTATCAAAGACAGGAAATATAAGAAAAAAAAGAGAAACAGTAGGTGTTATTGCCAGTGTTAGAACCCCCATTTCAAACGCTCTGGCCCTTTGGCATCCTGGAGTTATCTGTACCTAGACAAAGACTAAACTTGGTAGATTCACAGGCGGTTCAATGGATTCTATTCACTTTCTTCTCTTTCACTTTACTTCAGACTTTACAATCATGTCCTGTCATGAGGGTATGAATGATATCATAAAAAAAAGTTTTGAGAAATTAGCCTGTTGCTATAGTTTGATCTTGGAGATCACCTCTCTTGTAAACTCTTGACATTTTGCATTATTCTATCAAGAAGTAGTTATGAATAGTGGCCTAACTGGAAAATTGGACCCTAATGGCATTAGTTGGGTCTTCACTTCTTTTTGGAAGCACAAGTCAATCAATATGAAAATTGTTGAAATTTTATTAATCTTATATCAACTAGGAAAATGATAAAGCGAAATAACCTAAAGAGCAAATGGATTTAATAAAGGAAGAAATATTTTAAAAATTTGAAGAACAATAAGAAACATATATGCATTTCCAGTTTCTAACTGGACTCCTAGAGTTTAAGTAAGGAGTCCCAAATACTTCCCAATTCTAAATAAAGATCCCATTAACAACTAAGTCTTATTGCTAAGTGAATGATATATCTAGTACTTACACTGGCATTCAGTGAAGGAGACTATCATCAAGGACCTGGGAAACTTCACAGAAGATATGGGAATTCATTCTGGTTTTTGCAGAAAAATTAAATCTGATACAAGTATAGCAAGATGAAGAGCACATGCAAATGGCAGCAGCCGGGTGGATAATGTCAAAAGGAAGGAGGGAGGGAGGAAAGGAGGGAGGGAGAGACAGGACTTGAGCAAACCAGTGTTTTACAGTAATCTTTGAAAAGACTAAACATACATAGATCGTATTAAAATGGGATGGGAATGGTTATGTTAAACTAAGTTTAAATCTGCAGACTGGAGCCAAATACAAAATAATGGAAGAAAAGTGATTTTGGAAGTACTGTAGATACATGGGTCCCAAATAGCAACCAGTGTTCATGCATCATGGGATGAGGCTAGGGTTTCTTTGCGCGCGCGCGTGCGTCTGTGTGTGTGTAAAGGGGGTGGTCACATAAGACTACTGTTTTTATCTGAATGAGATAATTTCGGGATATGTTATTATTCTCTTTCACGTAGTTAGCAGGAACACTGCCTGGGTTTCAGGATCCTACCAACAATGCAACAGCGAAGAGCAATTCACACACACTCTCAAACTGGTTTCATTTCAAGGCATCTTTAATTGCCTAGTGGCATGTAGAATTCTCTTCAAATCTTGGATCAAAATAAGACAATCAATATCAAAAAATTACACATACAAATTACACATACTATTCATTTCCAAATATACATGGAAATGAATGTACACACACACACATACATTCTAGTTTAATACACACACACGCACAAATGCTAAATATATTACTAGAAGGAAATGAAGAATTGTTACTTCAGAATATATGAATTATGAGTGATGGTCATATGGCTATTTTCATCTTTGTATATATCTGCATTTTTCACCAACATTTATTAATCAGAAAACATATATCAAAAAAAGAAAACATATCAGTATTGACATTTATTAAACACTTTGTATGAGCCATGCAATATGCTAAGTACTTTACACAGCTTATCTCATTAAATTCTTAGAACAGCCCTTTGTGGTAGATCCTACATTATCCTCATAATGCAGATAAGGAAAATGGGATAAGAAAGGTTAAAAACATCCAGGTCCTGCTTAAGCGGAAGAGCTAAGACTGAATCTCCATCAATGTAACTCAAGAGCCTTTACTTTTAACCACAGTGGCGCATTGATTTCCTTAATAAAAATAAAAGGATAGAAATCTGAGAATATACAAAACCTCACAAGAATATATAAATGCCTCTAAAAATTCTAATGCTCCCCCATTTCTCCATATTTATGCCTAATTTTATTTTCATTAAATCCAATGGGGATTTCATCTAGGGGTATGTGGTTTCATCTTTTTTGTAAGAGGCTCTCCCACCATTCTTGAGACAGATACTCCCTTAGGCAGAGTTTACAAGATGCTGTCCCTTTCTAAAAGTCAAACCGATATGTATTTTTAAAGAGTCTGTTTCTTTGATTCACAGCCTGCAAAGATAAGGTTATGAAAGACTCTTCCATGTAGTGACTACATGCTCTTGAAGATATCAGTTATATATCATTAGTCTAAATCTCACTTTTCATGATTTTCAGGAATAGAATTTAGCATGTAACTAACTCAAAACTAATAAAAAAGCTAAAGCTATATATTTACTTGCAGACATCGTATTTTAAGCAAAAGTACACTATTTTTTATTTTATAAAAATAACCTGAATGTTTTCTATTTCACTTCCAGTGTTTTCCCAAAGTGAAATCTGACTCACATTTTACATGTAGTAAGATTTCTGGGCAGTCTTTATTTAAACAATTAGAACACTATGGTGCAAGAAAGACTGTGTTCAGTATAGTAGATACAGAAGCAACACATGTTATAATTCCTATCTGAGTTATTTATTACAAAGAGTATAAAAAAATTTTGAGGACCATGTGCCATCCACTAGACTATTTAATCAACCTCACTGAGGTTAAAATTAAATGCTATTTAAAATTATAGGACAGACTCTCTATCTACAATCCCTAACCACAGAGCAAAGAAAAATTTTTGAATTTTTATACACATGATACTGACTGAAAGATATAGTTTGACATCAAGCAGATCTAAAACCAATATATACATATGCACGTACACATATGTATGTAAATTTTCAGAAATAAAAAACCTAAAAACTAAAATTGTTTACAATTTTGACATTTGTATCTACTTTGAAACAAAACATCCAACTGATATTTTTTCTTATTCCTTTTTCTGACATGATATGCCTCTTGATAGATTACACAGGAACAAATGGAATTCAGAACATGTGGGAAGTGAAAGGTTATGTAGGTTTTTAATATTCTCAGTATGATGAAAAGGTTAGCTCTGTTAATTTTCAAATGTAGAATATATTATCTACTATGGCTTGTTTGATTTTAGCTGACAAATAGAAAACAGATTCAACTCTTGGCTTGGAGTAGATTATATTAATGGACAAGAACGTCTGTTGTCATTTTCCATATTTAGATAAATGACATTCATTGTACCATTATGACTGAAGCATATTCTTCTTGATTGCTGTTTAGTTTCTCATAAAACTACTTGAAGCAGTTTTGTCACCCAGTGAAAGTTTTTAACCCACAATCACTGGCTGAAGTCACTTCCAACACTTATAGCTTTTAACTTTGAGGGACAAAGGCAAGCTCATTAACTGCTCAAATTGGTGGCATTTAAACATTGTCACTATGGCTCACAATAAGATCTATATTTCACTTTGTGACTCAATAGAAATCTATATTCTGTGTATGTGCGGATAAAATATAAACTGAAACTAAAATTTTATAACAACACTGATTACCATTACTGATTGCAATTCACTCTCATTGTGATACTGTTCAAACAACACTGTACTGTATTGTTGTGTTATGTTTCATTAAAAATAAAAAAGTTGGTTATGACCAATTGATTTTGAGACCCATCATAATTTTAAAAATACCAGACTTATTTCTTTAAAATAACCAGTTTTACCAATCATCAGAGTTAAGTTTTGTGAGCTATAAAACTGCTTGGAACATTTGAATCCATATTGATTAAATATACCCTCATGACTGACTCAAACTTTCCTTTTCATCTTTGTCCTGTTACCAGTGACTGAGATAGCCACTGTGTTATGTGTATATGTGTGTGTGTTTGCTACCTGCTAAGAAAAATATAACCTTATCAATGAAAATTTATAGATATATTAATTAGGATACAGATGTAGTTTACATATTTATTCAGACAAAAAGGAAAAAAATGGACTTTGAAAATTTAATATCATTATCTTCATTGTTAGTGACAAAATATCCATGTTTTTACATATCCATGTTTTTCGATTTCATCTTTTACATACATTAAAAGTTGTTCTACCTATCAGATCCTGAGTTGGAGATCAGTAGCTCTAGATGAGTTTTCCTATTCTCTTATCCCTTTATCTTTATAGAGACCTCCCATGATTTAATACAAACATCCATCAAGATGCATTCATTGGTGATTTGTCTCTGTTGATGAAATACACTTTCTCAGTTGGAACCTACTCACTCCTTACTTAGGACTGTAATGTTGCTATCAACTGCAATGGCATACTACAGCATACTAGACATTAAAAACCACATAATCCTAAATATGTTGTCATCTAGTAATCCCTAAACCCATATTTTTAAAAATGCATGCTTGGAAGACTGATATTATTTAGTGGAAATGGGAAGGTAGGACAAGGAGGAGGCACGAGGAAGAAGAGAATAATAAAAGAGTAGAATATTGTCAGCAGCTCGGATTTAATTTAAAATTGTACAAAATGGTTAGAGAGCTGGTTAAAGGAATTATTACTGGCTGTTGATCATCAGGGTCCAGCTCATACTGAGGAAATCCTTTATTAAATAATTGTAAGCCTCTCAAAATGAGATGGGTTCAAAGGTAGTTCTGCACTCATGGTGCAAAGTCAGACAGATGAGTAGCTCAATCATTTATGAGAAACAACATTTATGGCTATAGACAACCTCGCCTTAACCAGTAAACTCAAGGCAAAGATAGAATCAAATAGTCCCCCACCTGCCTCTGTACTGATATTTGTACTATGTCAAGAGTTTCGAAATGTATATGAGAACACAATGATAAAACATAAACCATGTTCTTAAACACTACCCCTACCTAGTGTGTATAGTCTATTTAGAACTTATAATTATTTTAACAAAACATATACCTAATCTAGTTTAAATCTTCTCGATAAAATTTCAAATGATCCCTTACTAGTTATGTCAAGAATAAATTATCAATTTAATTTCATGCTTCTAGTTACTATAACTCATGTTCCCTATGCTAATTGCTAATTCTGTGTGGATCTAATTTCTTAAGAGTAGAAATAATAAGTCTTAAAATCAGAGGAAAAAATTCTATTTCATTGATAGAATTTTGAAGAGAAATACATTCTCAAAGCCAAATATCTTATATTCTAATTGTAAAATCAAAACCAAATGAACTGAACTTTACTCTCAGAACACATTCTTGGAGAACATTAGTTAGTGCTTACTTTTATGCAATCAAACCTTAGCCCTTTGTCATTTGGCCATGAAGATCTCACAACCATAAATCAAGAAATCCTTATGGTACAGGAACAAAGGCGGTCCCAAAAGCACCATGAATATTATCAGCAAGGAATTTGGGGCAGGGGGAAATCAGAGCCAAAGCTACTGGTTTTCACTTAGAAGACAAGGCTATTCCATAGAACGTCATCTTTCCAGTAAAAATCCCAGCAGGATTGTCCATTTGTAACTGTGACAATTAACAGCTTCTATTTCCCATTTGAAAATTGTGAGGAAAATGTTTATGATTAGGATGATTATTTATTCAGGTTATTTCTGCCACAAGACTGCGCTTAGGTCTCTACATGGCCTCCACGGTATGCCGTGTTCTTTGCAAAGAGAAAACCAAAATTACTTTATTAAGTGACCCTTGAAAATTCCCCCAAATCCCCATTTGGTTTGGATTTCCCCTAATCTAGTCTCGGATGATAATATAGCAGAAGAAAGCATATGGTCCTAATAGATATTCAGACCAGATGTTAGTTGTCTAATACATATCCTATTCCTGAATGGCTAAGCAGAGGAGTCTATGAGAGAAGATGGAGAAGTCATTAAGTAGAGACTCTGTGCATTCCACTATTCTCACCAGTTTACAAAAGTTAAGAGTTCCAGATTGCAGTACCTCCGGTTCTGTCATTTTGAATTTCTGGTCAATGTTAACAGCATTAAACTTGTTGCATATACACGTTGGGGGTGAGGGGGTGGGGGAAGACACACCTGAGATCAGATCCCAGGCACACATTGAAAACAGGAGGGCTGAGGACTGGGCTTACGGTTTATCCATACCCCTGCTGTCTGCAGCAAGGCCCATAAAAAACCTCCTCAAGGAGTGATTCTGTACCCTAAATTAGGGCATATCCCAGGGACTATTGGTCTTAATTGTTGTCTCAGGATCTAATACAGAGCTTGGTATACATAAGGAGCACAATGTATACTAATAAATTAATAATAAATTAATAGAAATAAATTCATGTTGGCATTTTTGGAGACTAGTTGTCTGAGTGAAATTGGACAGCTTAAGTTTGAGCAAAATAAGCATAATTAAAATGTCCTAGTATGGGTATTTGAATAATTAAAATCGGTCATAGATTGTTATTCAAATGATTATATCTCCTGTTTCTTCAAGTGGTAATTCAGACACTGCAGAGAGTTTGCAGTAATTTCATTTGACACATAAGATAACATTACAAGAGAAATATTTTTTCAATGCCCACACTAAAACACCTTTTAAAAACCAAGTCACAGGAATATGATGTCTATACCAGTACTGTCATAAGAGTGCGATAGCAAGATTTAATAACCAAGTATTAGATCTGTGGATTATGAGTTGTTGAGTACTACAAAAAAGCATGAGCATAAAATGAAACATTTTACACATGGGTAATTATGAAGAGAGACACAAATATGGTGCAAAATTGAAAGCCTTCTCTTTCCACATAGAGAAAAGACAACATTGCCCTTTATAGGCCAATTGGAAAGACTTTTTAATGAGAAGTATGGTTTGGAGGATAAATACTGTATGTTATTGTTTTAATCCTTAAAATCTGTTTTCACTAATTGATAATCGCTGGCAAGTAAGGGCTGTTAGTGATAAATATAGTTAACGATGCTTCCGTCTTCATTTGCAATGAAAATCTGCTTTAAAAAAACAATTTTTAATCAACATGAGCTAGAGAGAGAGAATCGAGGTCATGCACTGCCTACAAATTGTGTACACAATCCTAAACCTGAAAACGCTGGCATTTTCACAAGAGCTCACATGAGCCCTTCTTAAATGATGGCCTTTCCTCTAATCACAAAAGGATTTGAGCCTCGTGTTTCATGCCAATGTAAAAAAAAAATAATAATAATAATAATAAATCAAAGAAAAGTAGAACACACCAGTCCTCTGGGGTGTAATCAGCAGAAACTGACTGTGGTTTTATTGGAAGACTCTCCAGGGAGTCATAGTGCTGACGGAAACGAGGAGGGCCCTGTTGGACAAGTCAGTAAGCAAGGATTTTGCAAGTCCAAAAAGGGAAATACCACCATTTAGGAGTTGGAAACAGCCTGGTCAGGACAGGGCAGCTGGGATAAAGGACTTAGGGCTTCCAGTTGTCACATCTCTCCAGTAAGAGTTAAAGTCCCTACAGAGAACTTAGAGTGCCTGAATTTAGGTTATCTGCTGGCTCTGATATTATTATTTTCTTCCTTGGGAAGAAAAAGGATCTGGCTTCCTTGGCAGGATGCCAGAATCTGGAATTACTCTCTCTCACCAAAACTACACGTACTGGATGACATAACTTTCTGAGCAGCTAGAGTGCCATAAGGGAGGGGAACGGATGCTGTTACGCAAATATGAAACAGAGTCCAATACCAAATAATGTATCTACAACCCAACATGGTGTACCCCAAGTATTACAGAAACAGATATGCATGGCAGCACTCACACAGCCTGTAGAGACCAAGAGAACCTAGAATGATAAGGATGGGAGAGAAATGTCATGTCATGCACTGATTACTAGCTCTAGAGAGCACAGTATGATAGATGCAGTATAGGTATCTACCCATCTGATGTTCATGGTTACCCAATTCTGTGGTTCTATTAATGTGCTCGTTTCAGAGACAAGGAAACACAATCACAGGAAGATTAAATAATTTACCCAAGGGTCACAGAGATATTAAGAGGGAAAAGTGATGGTGAATTTGAGTGTGCCCAATTCGACAGCCCACACTCATGCTAATGCGCCAGACCTACATTGCAGAGTCACAGTTCTCCCCTGCAGGAATGGCTACATCATGCCAAGCCTGGGAGACACCAACTCTGTAAGGAGGGAAGGCTGGAGAGGAGAGTCGATAGCTGAGATGAAACTTGTCAAGAATGGAGGAAGGTGTCAATTTATTCTCCAGTTAGTCATGAAGGACTGCTTATTTTATGTTACGGAGTCTGAGCTCTGTCCAGGAAGAATTTTTTACAAAGGAAATAAATGGTTAAACTAAAAAAAAAAAACCTCCTGAGTCATGGCCTCGTAAAGAAGTTATGTGATACTGGAAAGGGATTGCAACAATCTGAGCATTTATGGTGATGGTGAACATGGAAATGGAAAGTAGATAAAGTGAGAAATTTAAATTAGTTTGAGGAGACGTGATGACCAATGAATTTGGCTATATGTGGGAAAGAAAGATGATTTTCCAGATTCCTAGCTTAGGAGTTTGGGTAAATGGTACAATCATTCCCCTGGTATAACCATCTTCCAGCGTGCATCGGGATCACCTGGATGCTTGTCAAAACAGATTACAAGCCCTACCCCAGAGTTTTTCGTACTGTAGGTCTATAATAGGCCCTCCTGCATTTACAGCATGCTCTCTGATGCTGCTGCTATATCCTAAAATAAAGCCTATGGAGCAAGATCTACTTTAAATTCCATGTTATGGAAGAGAAAATAAGCATCCAAAAGATATTAAGTAATTTGCTTAACATCAAGCAACAGTTTCAATCTGATGCCTGTGGTACATAAATACTACATATACTGTTTCCCAATATAAGAGAGATAAAAGATGCAAGAAAAGTCAAGTGGATTTTGGGTGGGTGGGAAAAGGAGCAGACTAGTGTGATAGGAAGAGTAGAGAAATAATGAATTTAATTCTCTTTCTGTATAATTTGAAAGACCATGTGACATCTGTAGGTGTTTGGAAATACGGACACACACAAAGGGCGTGCTCAAAAGGTAAGATTTAAAGTAATCTCTACGTAAATAGGAAATGAGGACTTGATAGTAGTAGAGAAAATCACCTTGCAGCGACATTGTAAGAAGGGGAAGTGGAAACAAGCAAAGTCTCCTTTTTGAAGGCACAGTCAGAGAAGATCACGAAAGACACAGAAACAGATGTGAAACCTGGGAAGTAGGGTCTGAAGCATGAGAGAGTTTCAAGATGATGTGGTTAAGTCAACGGTGTCTTATGTGATGCCAAGGATTTATGCATAACTGGACGATCCCACTTCTACTTGTCCCTCCTCCAAGGGCAAGGATTACAGCCATGCCTGAACATATTAGAGAGTTTCTCTCCTCTTTATTCTCTGGACTAATCACTGTTAAGACCTTTGACACTCTCATTTCCTGTTCTAAGCAGAAAGACTCATGAAAGCATCTTCTTTTGGTCTGAAAGATAATTAGAATTACTTACAGGATTAGAAAATGGAATAGGGTTTTTTACACCTTTCAGACTATTATGGAAAGTTTATATAAGCACTAGAATATCTAGAGCAATGGATTGCAAGAGTGGTTCGAGGACCAGCAGTATCAGTATCACCCAGGAACTTGCTAGAAAAGCAAATTTCTCAATTTTTGAATGGTGAACTCTGAGGGTGGGCCCAGCAGTATGTGTTTTAACAAGTCCTCCAGATGATTCTGATGCTCTATCACATTTGAGAACACTAATTTAGAACATTTGGAATATCAGTTGGTAGCAAGTGTGACTGAGATGTAGAAAGCAGACCCTGAAAAGACTTTTCAAATGAATCCTTGAGAAGAAAAGTCCAAATCCCATTCCCATTCCTCTCCAATTGATTATGAAATGTGACCTGTTACAGTGAATAGAATTGAAAGTAAATTCGAAAGTATACTCTATGGAAAGAGGAGCTTATTAATTTAGCACATTTTCTTTGAAAACTTACTGTCAAACACTAAGGAAACAGCTAAACAAGTGAGTCACTGGATCCAATCAAAGACGTTATGATTGAGATAACACATCACCTTCCCCGAGAACATCACTGAACATCACACAATCATTCTACAGGGGAGAATGGTCTAGTTCTTTGCCATCTGTCATCCCTAGAAACCCAAGACATAGTGTTTGGTAACTGAAAAGCGTCCTATTAAATTCAAAATTCTTTCCTGTTTATTTACCCTCCAGATGTTACCAACTTCTTCCAAAATTACATTTTAGTCTCTCTTTCAGTGTTTGTGTATATATACATACACACACCCCTGCCCAAACATATTTGCAAAGAATTGTCTTTTGTAACATAATCTTGGCCAGTTTGAAACTATATTTATTCACTTATTAGAGGCCCAGCAACTTCAGGTGCAGCAAATACCTACATATCCATTTACTGGATGTCCAGCCTTACAAATAAAACATTACCAATACAGGTAAAGTCTTTATGCACAATCTCAGATCTCAACTTCTGACACTTCTTGGATGTAACCATTATTTGTTGCTTATTAGTCCCTGGATTTATTTATACATTTGCATGTATCCTTAAGCAATATACACTTTGCTTTGTATGCTTTTAATCTAAATAGATGACATCATAATGTATTCTGTAACTTGCTTTTTATTCCTTCTCAACATTATTTGCTGAGATTGAGATTCAACTTCTGAAATGCTTCCATGTTGGTGGAAAGAGGTTTAACTCCTTCATTTTTTACTGCTCTATAAGCCTCTGCATGATATACTCAAAATTCAGTTACCTATTCTTTTGTTAACTAGCATTTCTTTCCAATTATCTGCTGTTAAAAACACTGTAGCTTTGTCACGATTGTGCATTTCTTCTTTGGCATGAGGAGAGTCTCTCCAGATACACTCATACACTAAGAGCGGAGTTGCTTGGGTTAGGGTGTATTCATCTTTACAAGCTATTGCCAAATTTCTCTTCAAAGTGAATTTTTAATTCCCACAAGCAGAATATAGGATTCTCTTGCTCCTCATCTTTACCCATATCTGGTATTGTCATGCATTTTAATATGGATGAATCTGATAAATGGGAAAGAGTTTCTTACTGTGGGATTAATTATATTTCTTTGATTCTAATGAGAACAAGAATATTTTCATATTTCTATTGGTTATTGGTTCCTCTCACACAAGTATATATCTTGTGATAATTTTGTATTGGCTTTACTTTCCCTCCTTTTCTTTTTTTTTAAATTTATAGGGGACCTTTTTCTGTGATATGTACTGTAAAGTATCTTCCTTCATTTTGTGGTTCATTTTTTTCATTTTTTAATATTATCTTTAAGTGCACAAAAATGTTTCAATAGTAATAGATTCAAATTGATCAATCTGATAATTTATGGTTTGAGTTTTCTGAGTTTAAGAAATAGTACCCTGTGGATACAAATTTATTTTTTCAATAACTTAATATTTGCTTTTCACATTTAGGTCTTTAATCCAGCTGGAATTTATTTTTGTATATGGTGTCAACAGGGAGCCAATTATATTTTTCCCCATATATAACTAATTGTTCCAGAACCATTTAGAAAATAGTTCATATTTTCCCACTGATCTGCAATTCCATCTTTGCCTTATAGCGAGTTTCCATGTGTGTGTGTTTCTGGGTTCTCTATTCTCTTTGTCAATCCTGCAAATACCTTATTGTCTGAATTACTATATCTTTGTAATAAATCTTGATATCCAATAAGCAATCACCTTCCTCTTCTAGTAATATTTTTTATGATTCATTTTACATTCCTTGCTTGCTCTTCCATATACAGTTACAGTCTACAACTTAGAATTACAACTTAAAACTGCATTGGACTTATAGGTTAACTTGAGAGAGATTTAAATCCCTGATTATGGTACAGCTCTCAATTTTTTGCTTACTAAAGGTTTTTAATTAAATTTTATATTTTTTCCTAAAAACTTTCTAGATTTCTAGCATTTAATAGTTAAAAAATTATATATGTGTATAAACACATATTTATATGTATTTGCATATAATTTATATGTATTTGCATATGTAATATATATACATATGTACACATGTGTATCATATATACACACACATATATATTTCAATTTTTTATTTAAATTCTAGTTAGATAACATACAGTGTAATGTTAGCTTCAGGAGTAGAATTTAGTGATTCATCACTTACATATAACACCCAGTGCCCATCACAAGTGCCCTCCTTAATACCCATCACCCATTTAACATAACACCATCCTCCTCCCCTCCAACAATCCTCAATTTATTCTCTATAGTTGAGTCTCTTTTATGGTTTGCCTCCCTCTTTCTTTTTCCTTTCCACTATGTTCATCTGTTTTGTTTCTTAAATTCCACATATAAGTGAAATCATATGGTATTTGCTAGAACTGATACATGAATTCAGTAAAGTCACAGGATACAAAATTGACATAGAGAAATCTGTTGCATTTTTCTATACACCAATGATGAAGCAGCAGAAAGAGAAATCAAGGAATCATTCTGATTTACAATTGCACCAAAACCCATAAGATATGTAGGGATAAAAAATTACAGATTATATTAATATATATTAAATATATACATAAAATATTATATATTAATTACATTATCTTTGGCTTCTGATGTAGAATGCAATTAACTTTATACATTAAAAGCATTTATAATAATATTGCTGAACTCTCTTTTAATTCTAGCAATTTGTCAATAGAGTCTATTGGATTTTATCTAGCAACTTTAATTTCCAAGATCAATTCAAAACAAAGTAGAACTTAATGCCAAGCCTAGGAATTTTGCAAATTTTTTCTTCCTCTGCCACTGTCATGTTTTTATTATTATTCTTAGTTTTGGAAAAGATGAGGTTTAAAATTTCTAAAGCTGACTGATCAACCAAAAATTTGTCTTGATTCATTCCAGTTTTGATAAATGTTAGGTCAAATGATTTACAAATACCATGTCTGTCTTCCTTTTTTGTCTGCTTCATATCAAGAACAATTCTCAGACTTAGTGACATGATTGTCTCTGTGGAACTTCCTACTATTCTTTATTTACAGATTTAAGAATGTAATTATTTTTTTCATTTTTTATTGCCAGGAGGGCAGTATAGTCACAATGAGGGAGGAAGGTGTTGTGTAAGAGGAATGAAGAGTGTATTGAAGGTTTTTAAAATACTGTTTTGAGGTGGGAAAAGAGCTAATGAAACATCTCAATACTGAGGTCTCCAAAAGTTGATTTAATGACACTTTCAATCTGCTCTTGGTGTGTCCAGAGTAGGATATCCATACCTCTACTACCGTGTTCATCCCACTACATTATAGTTAGTTGTCTGGATCCCTTGTTGCCACTAGACTGGAAGCTCTTCAACACCAGGACCATGGTTTTTAAAGCTTTGATTCCACAAATCCAATAAAACATCTCACATATAGCTCACGAAATTTTTAATGGCCACATCTGAAACCATAAAAATCCTAGAAGAGAGCACAAGCAATAATCTCTCTAACATTGGCAGTAACAACATTTTCTAGATATGTCTCCTGAGGCAAGGGAAACAAAAGCAAAAATTAACTATTGGGACCATATTGAAATACAAAGGTTCTGCATAGCAAAGGAAACAACCAACAAAACTAAAGGATAGCCTACTGAACGGGAGAGGATTCTTGCAAATAATACATGTGATAAGGGGTTAGTATCCAAACTATATGGAGAACTTATACAACTCAACACCAAAAATCCCACAAATAATCCAATTAAAAATGGGCAGAAGATATGGGCAGACATTTCTCCAAAGGAGACATACAGATGGCCAACAGGCACATGAAAAGATGATCAACTTCACTCATCATCAGGGAAATGCAAATCAGAACCACAATAAGATATCACCTCACACCTGTCAGAATGGCTAAAATCAAAAACACAAGAAATGAGTATTGGTGAGGATGTGGAGAAAAAGGGACCCTTATGCACCATTGGTGGGAAAGCAAATTGGTGTAGCCACTGTGGAAAACAGGATGGAGTTTCCTCAAAAAATTGAAAATAGATGGGGCATCTGGGTGGCTCAGTCAGTTGAGTGTCTGACCCTTGGTTTCAGCTTGGGTCATGATCTCAGGGTCATGAGATCCAGTTCCACATGGGGCTCCATACTCAGTGAGGATTCTGCTTGAGATTCTCTTCCTCTCCCTTTGGCCCTCTCCCTGCTAGTGCATGCTCATGCATGCGAGCTCTCTCTCTCTCAAAATAAGTGAATCTTATTTTAAATTAAAAATAGAACTACCATATGATTTACTAATTGCACTAATGGCTATTTACCCAAAGAATACATATATACCTTTATATATATACATCATACATTAGTATATATTATAATATATATTTATTTTATTTTTTTATTATATATTTATATTATATTATAATATAAATATAAAATAAATATATATTTATTTATATTATTATTTATATATAAATATTATATATATAATTATATATATAATGGTGTGTATATGTGAAGTATATATATGTGTGTGTGTGTACATATACACACACAATGTTTGTGTCTTCTATTCTTTCCTGAAAATAGCATAATTTTCTCCCTGTGCTTTAGTCTGTGTGTTTCTTACTGACCTATCTTCTCTTGAATTACTCTTTCCTTCAGCTTATCTGATCTACTATCTAAAACATCTATGGGACTTCTAATTTTAGTTACTTAATGATTTGGGCCTAGAATATCCATTTGTTTCCTTTTTATACTAAAAATTATTGGGTAAATTTCTTATCTTGATCATTTTTTAATATTTTAATTATATTAATATCTGTGTCTAGTAACTCCAATATCTAGATTTCTAGTGATTGTTTCCATAGTCTATTTTTTCTCTTAGTTTCTGGTCATTAAATCTTGTCTCTTGGTATGCTTTAATTTTGGGGGGACTATAGGATATTTTGTATCAAAAATTTTTTATTTATTTATTTTTTTTTTATTACAGAGATTACTTAAAAGTCTGGGGATGTGATCCATTTCCTGAGAGAGCTGATTTTGCTTCTAACAGGAAGATCACTTTAATTCAATCTGGGGTTGAGCCCGGCTTTGAATTCATTTCAGAAGGAGGACTTACTTATTTCAGTTTTTCTATCACACCTAAGATATTTCTCTTCAGGGGTCTCAGCTAAAAGCCTTGGTCGGTCTTCAATTCCAGTGGGTTTTTCCCCCCACAGTATTGAAAATGGTGAAAGTTCAGTTCGGCTTTCCAGCCTATTTGTTATTACCTACTCATCAGTGAATGCCACAAAACTTAAAGCAGAGCTCAATGGGAAGATCACATTTCTATCCTTTTCTTTTCCCTACCATCTTATCCCCTCAAGTTCTTGGTGGCTCATAATTTCTCCCTCAAATAGATTTTTCTAGCAGTCTTCAGTCTTTAGACTTATTCTGATACTATCTAGTAACTCACACCAGCAAACAAAAAACTAGGTTTCATTTTACACTTGTATTTTTCTGGAAAGAGTAAACATTATACTGCAACATTCAAATACATTAGAGAAATCTCAAATGTTAACAATATAGGAATAATATCTTCATGCAGTATAATATTTTCTGTTGCAGATGCACTGTATTTTCCAACCAAGAGTTTTATTTTATCAGGCTTAATAAATAGGAAATTAGTTAAAAGCCTATGGCGATATTTTTCTCAAGAATTAGGATCAATTTTATACTGACAAATCCTATGGTGGTACTAATGTGACTATTACCATTACTTAAAATAAGATAGTATTTTCCGAGGACTTGCTGTATATCAGGAACCATAGAAGCTGCACAGTCAATACTTAGTAAAAGCAACTATAGATTAAAGAAGTTTCTATTGAAATCCTATCAGTGGTCAGTTAGCCAGAAGGAGTTTCTCAGATCAATATGTTTCATGCTGTTTGACTATTTTAGAAGTAAAATAGGTGGGAAAAGATGCAACTTTCCTTTCCAATTAGTATTCCCAGCTCTTTTCCCCAGTAATTCAATCTGCACATTGTTAAATTCAGCAGCCTAACTCAGCCACTTCACGTGAGGTGAAGAGGAAATGACCCACCTTACGTTTTCACTGCCTTACATGTCCTGAAACTTCTGAGTTAGAGGTCCAGAGAGCATTTGGTTTGGTGCAGCCATGTACAACTTGGCATAGTCCCCTGGCATCCTGGTCAAAAGTACCACACTGAGCTAGAACAGCTTGAAGTGAACCCACTACCAGCTCCTAAATTCTACCTCGACTATCCTATTTTGTTTGGGGAGTTTGCATTGTTGATAATCCAAGAGAAGGATGACGTGCAAGTACTAGACAGATTCTGATTAAGAGGCCAAGGCTTCCTAGATATTAATCCACTGGAGAGTGCATCAATTATCATACAGATGATTTTTCTTGGATAAAGGTAGGATGCCCGTCACTATCATTTTTGCACTGTTTTTTCCGTCTGTGGAGTTTTTTGCTACAAACACATAAACATACCCATACATGCACACATGGAATTGGAGCCAGGTTTTGGAGCTATGATAAAATAAAGAAAACTGACAATTAGACATTTTCACATTCACTGGTTTATCTCCCCTTCCTTTGGACAGGAAGTTATAAACTAAACCCTTCCCCGCTTTCTGGCTCTTAAGTAAATACAACAAAAATAAAATTATCTTCAACTCAAATCGTCTCTTTCACTTGCTTCAGATAAGGTCAAGGTATTTATGGACGCCACTCAAAAAGGAGCTCCCTTGACATCTGGAAGCCCAGCCCACATTTCCTTTGAAAATACTTGAGCATTAAAAAGCAAGTCTAGGAAGCCTCTAAATGGCCAATCTAATTTCTTTGGGAGTTTCCCTAAACTCTTTGGGGTATTTTTGTGAATTATGTAATGTAATTAAGGTTTACTGGATTTCAGTAATCATTAGAACGACTTCAAATATTTCCCAATATTTTACAGAGAAACTTCTAAAAGTTCTTTTGAATGGTGAATAAAACATTCTGGATGGCAGCAAGACTAAATTACTCTGGGCAAGAACTATTAGTATATTAAAAATAAGCATTAGAGTTTGGGGAGGAAAATGCATAGGGTGTAACATTTTTCATGTGGCTACAATGAAGTAAGGGATTTGAAGGCAAAAACAAATCTGGCAAATTATAAGTTAGGGTAGTAATTCAAGGAAGTCATAAAAGAGAAGACTTTTATTGCACCGTGGAGACAGTTTGGTGCTATTAGTGGATTAAAAAGCATGTGGGACTGTGAGACTGGAAAAGATGGAAGCTTGAAAGAGTTGGTGGGTTAAATATTAACAAAGAAAAGATGTTTACTGACAGATTCTGCAGACACACTCTAATAAATAAGATCCTCCAAGCGCTCAAAAATAGAACTATGCAAAGCCACAAAAAGCATTGCTGTTGATCTTTCCACCAAACTGGGCCTCCTTCAGCAAAGCATGGCTTCACTGTCACCAGAATCTTGTGTAAGTGTATGTCCTTTTGGAGAACATTGCCAGAATAGTCAAAAGCTAGTAAAAATAGTAAAAAAAAAAAAGTAGACAACGATTTTGCACTTGTCTTTAAAAACTGGCTACAGTGCACTGAAAGCAGGGAAGTGTGGTGGAAATGTGTGAATGTGAGCTTCAAACAGACCTGAGCTTAAGTTCTCAAGTTGTACAATTTCGCCTCTCGGAGCCTCGGATTCCTTCGCGGTAGAACTGAGACCATCACACACACTTCACAGGGCTGCCTCTCGGTGCTTCTTCAAGTTTAACGTGCTTATCAATCACCTTGAGAATCTGACTAAAATGCAGATCCAATTTCCTAAGTCTGGAGTAGGGCCTCGATTCTGTCCCCGGGTGATGCCCTGTGGCTGGTCCCGGGAACACACTTTAAGAGGCTTTCAGAATCTCAAAGCAATTAGTGTACAGTGAACTAAACTGCTGCTTTATTATAATAACAATATCCTTCTTCTTTCCTACGTTATTTTTTTCCTAGAATATTTTATGTTACTCTAGTTAAGCCTCCAAAAGAGCCCATGGAAAAAAATGAGATTGGGTATTTCCATCCCGGGCGGAAGCCCAGACACATTATGATGAATGGGTCTGCCCATGGTCTTAAGGAGAGGACAGAGTCGGCCCTGTGAGAGCTGATGGCTGGGCCTTCCATACACCTGACTAGCATTTCTTGATTTATTCAACTTTTCAGCCGATGATGCAGGCCTCAATTTGATGAAAGAAAAGGAACTGAAAGCCTTGACCATCAATGAATTCCAAAAAACTGAAAACTGCTTAAAATATATGAAAAGCCTAATTTTGGAATAACCACATTTCTAGACATCAGAAAGAGCTTAGGGAAAAAACATTTCAAGTCTTGCCCACCATTTATAAATAAACTCTTTAGAAGAACCCATTCAAGAAAAATGGTAAAGTCTGAAATTAACAATAAGTGATGCTGAGGTTAGCAAGAAAAATCATTTGGAATCAACTTTGAAGAGAACGTCAGCTGCCCTAATAATGAGCGGGCACTTGGCTAAGGTGGAGTGAGATTCCGTAGTGAGATTCCTACGGTCATAGCTCCTACGGTAAGGGTTTTACCAGAGAAAGGACGATCAGGTGTTGCTTTCACAACCATGGTCTAGCATCTTTTCATGAATTCTTTTCATCTTATTCGTTTCATTAGCACATTTTAGTTCTAAGATTAAACAGATGCTGCATAAAATGTCCTTTCTGTTTCATTTTATCTTTTTTGGTGTACATTTTTAGAACTAGGGAAGGGAAACAAAAAAAACTGAAAATTAATTCTATTTGAATTTTGTATGGTTACTCAAATAAAATTTGCTAATGAATATACTTGGTTTTCTCTGAGATGAGAATAAAATTATACTTTATATTTATATTTTAAATAAATTATCAAGTATCCAGTGGTTTGCTATTAAAGACTGAAGAGCTAAGTAGCCAGGCAGAGCTGGGAGGTGGATGGAAATGACTATGTGCTGGGAGAGAGATTGTGCCAATCCCCTTATACCTGGAACACTGCCTTTTTTTTTTTTTTTTTTTTTTTGGCTAAAATCACAGAAGATATAAACCCCAAAAGATTTTCTTTCACTGTAAGATTAAAAATAATAGTATTCTTTCCATCAAAAATTATAACCATTCTTCTAGGGGAAAATTGTGCTTTTAAAAGCATCATTAAAAAAAAATTAAGACCCATACCCTCTATTTGTATTTGCTCTCAAAAGGTTGGTGAGGCACGCAAAGAAGGTAAAGTATTTCTAACACCATAGTCCTAACCATACCTGGGAGGAAAACAATGCTATTACTATAATCATAGTATTTTGGTAAACCTGGAGAATCTGTAGGTCACATGGGCAGAAATAAGCTACCATCTGCTTCTACCAGCAGGTGGATGAGAAAACATACAGTCTTTTCCACTAATTACCTACAACAGCATCTAACTCTAAATATTTTGCATGTAGAGATTTCCGTTCTATGTTTATAAATACACATATATGACAAAGAAACACTTATTTTAAAGATCTTAATATCTTGTTTGTTAAGCAATTAGTATTTAGGAGAGGGGCTATGTTGACAGCTCTGCAAACAGAAGTTTCTGATTCATCTGCTAAAAAGGTACTCACATACCTTGGCAGCCTTCCTCACTCTGCTTTGTTTAATGGTTTACCCATATCCACATAAAGCCACCTTGTTTTTCCCAAACCACCTTGGATATCCATCCCAATAATCAATCTGTTAAACATCAGAGTGGAAATTATAATCTGTTCTTCTTTTGACTTTTGGGAAATGTCAATGCAATGTCATAAATTTTATTTTTCGCCTGGAGGCACCTGTGCTGTTTAATCACATCAACAAATAATTAAAAATAAAGCAAAAAGTTCAATTGTTATGATTCCCAGAAAATATTCTCCAACATTATCTGCACAGCTGCTTCCATTCATTTTTTTTAAAGATTTTATTTATTTATTTGACAGAGAGAGATCACAAGTAGGCAGAGAGGCAGGCGGGGGTGGGGGGGATGCAGGCTCCCCGCTGAGCAGAGAGCCCGATGTGGGGCTGGATCCCAGGACCCTGAGATCATGACCTGAGCCGAAGGCAGAAGCTCTAACCCACTGAGCCACGCAGGCACCCCGCCTCCATGCATCTTTAGCATAAGCATGCTTTACCCTACGCAATGTCTGTGTAGCAGCAGAATCAACCTACCCACTTAAATCGATCTACTCTTCTTCCTGGGAAGAATGGGATTACATTTTATAGACCCTCTTGCAGTCAGACATGGCTATGTGACTGAATTCCAACTAATGGAATATGAGCAGACGTGATATGTATCACTTTCAGGCCTTACCCACTAGAAACATATAGGCATGTTCTTCCATGCTTTGTTCTTTCCCTGACTGACCAGGACGGTACTAATCATGGTGGCTGTGAACACATACAGGCATGGAAAAAAACAATTACTTGGTTGCTTAAAATACCAGACTTTTTACCCACTGAGAATTGCCATGTTACCGAGAAATAAAATTCTATTGTTTGGGGACATTATACATTTGGGGACCTGCTTGTCATAGCGGTTGTTGTTTTCCTATATGATTCAGATAGCATTCCTGAAAAGCCTGAAAGTCAACCCACTGTATTTCTGATTAGCATAATGCTAACAATTAAACCAAGATACTGTCCATTCTCTTTTCAACACCTCACGGATCTCTATGGGGTTTTCCAGTAAAGCTCATATTAATGATTTCTACTCCTTCCTTAACAAAAGAATATTACTGACACTAAGAAATGGAATTTCTAGAGATGGGTTTATGGAAATGGAAACAAAAAAGAGGAGACTGGTATTTAGGTGGTAGAAATAGAGGAAACAGATTTAGCAGGTAAAAATAGAGGATTCCCAGTTAAATTTGAATTTCAGATAAATGAGGAAAAAATTTTTAATTAAGTATATCCCACTTCGCCACTTATAGCATTATGGACAATTTATACTAAAAAAAGTAGTCACGGTTTATCTGAAATTCAAATTTAACTGGGTGTTCTATATTTTATCTGGCAACTCTAATCAGGATGGATATAGTCAAAGCATAAATTATTGTCCTAGAAAACCAGGTTGAGTTTGAAGGCACTAGAAAGGAATAAGGAGAAAAAAATGTTTACAACAAACTTAGATGGTAGGGAGGACAGAAGTACAAATCAACAAACAGATAATAGAGCACTGGGAAGAAAACAATAATCAAAAGGGAGAAAAATTTGAATAAATGATAATGGAAACATCACATAAAACATAAAAGACTTAAGACAAGGGATTGCAGATTAGTGAAGATATACTGTAGTAAAACTGAAGACAATCAAAGAGAAAGGTATACTAAGAGCTAAGACCTAATTTTGAGAGTAGATTCTAAAGGAAATGCTCAAAAGTCCTAGACTGGAAAAAAACAAAGTTTACTAAATGCAAATGAACCAGACTTCCAAGACAATTGAGACAAGATGGTTGGCCCTACTCCTTAGGATTAGTATAAAGTCAATGGATTCATCAGCAGATAACACTACTAGTTAGCGTGTTAGACATTCAAATATTAGCAAAATAGACTTCATGCAAAAATTCATTAATTTCTTCCACAAATGTTTAACAAAGTTGTACAAAATATCCTATGCTAGGCATTGATCTCGCTAAATGCTCAGAGTTTAGATGCAAAAGCTTTGCTTAAATCCCAGTATATTAAATGTATTACATGTCTCTAAACCAGTATACCCCGCACACAGTTAGAGCGCTGGTTCCACAGGCACGAAGTAGGCTTGTTAAAAGGAAAGAAAGAGAGAGAGAGAGAGAGAGAGAGAGAGAGAGAGAGAGAGAGAGAGAGAAATGATACATCTTCCTGGAGATTAACGTTGCATGTTGCATTTAAAGACTAAAAAGCCTAAAAAGAAATTTAACTTTAACTCAGTATTTCTTCCTGAACACATTTGACCACAGAATACACTTTAGTACCTCCAAGAATACCAAGTAACATCTTTAGGGGTTGTAGGGATCTGGGGAACCTAGAGTAAGACAGTTACTATTTTCATACATTTTTTGTTTATCTCACGTGTTTCCTAACAGTCACTTTTTGAACGGAGTACACGACATTTGTCAGCTATGATGTTTAACAATATAAAGAAAGGGGATGTAGCACCTCTCTTCTAAATGTCCATTTACGTAAGCATTGCTCTTGTTTTCATACTCATTGGCTCTGCTTTTGCAAAAACAGCCACAAGGAAAAAAAGAAAAGGGGGAAAAAAAAAACACAACACAGTGAAGCAACTAAAAGTTGGTGTTGAAATTTATACCCACCAGTACTTAACTGCAGAAGTATTAAAATTACTATGGTACACATGGGGACTCATGGGCCCAGGATTTACTATCATTGAAATCACCCTGGAGTCCTCGAGTACATTACAAACACAACACCATAAAGGAGACTGCAATATGGGAACAGTGTGCTGGGAGAGCGTTTCCGTAAATAAAAACTCGGTAGACTTTATGGCTTTTGGTAATACTTGTCACTTAATACAGTTTATAAAGATTTGCTTATTAAATTTTGTAGAGCAAAGTAACACGTCTTCCTATCTCTAGCAGTGAGGGTGACAAGGTTTCAAAAAGCCGCAGCTGCAGTCTTCCTGCCCCTCCCTCCCCAACCTGATTACAATACGTGTTGTTCTGAAATTTTCAATTCAGCTATAAACAATCTACTTTATCAACAACATGCTTTTGCACTTTTTGAAATGGTGCTTTGAGGCAGATAAATGAAAATAAGTATGGCAGAGTTCCAATAAAAATTCTGCAAATCGTGTCTTCCGTGGAGTACAGACGAGGGTGCACATTTTATTTATTTATTTACTGTTGCCGCTCAATCCATTTCTATCCTTACAATAGCTGCTTTATTTTGTTGGCTGTTTGTTCTAATCTCAGCTGACGCCTCGAGATAGTTATGGCTTACACACTTTTAATCACAACTTTAATCAAGACTGGAAGAGTTGTTTTTTTGTTTTTGTTTTTGGGAAATCTGGCATCTTTTCAATTGCTACATGCATCCATAGGGTAAATGCAGGGTGGATTCTAAAGTTTAGGACATAATAAAAATGCTACTTATTGCCCCAAACTCAGCCCATTTGAATGTATAGGGCCCCAGATTCTAAACCGAGATTTCTCAGCTCTAAAACATTTTAATGTAAAAATAATTGCTTATATAAAAATATATATAAATATATATAAAGGAACATATACATTCCTTTTCGTGTTTGTTTTTAAGTTAGTGGTTCTTTTAATAGTTTGCTTTATGAACTTTCCTCATGCTTTTAGGATTCTTCGCAAATTGCTTTAAAATGATCTACTAAATGGAATAATAATGGAAGATACAAGGCATTATATATGTTGAGAAAGAAATGAGACTGTAAAATTGAACTTCTCAGCTTCATATTGGTTTGGATCATGAGAACTTCAAATTCCAGTTTAATTCTCTGTAAGTAAATTTTAATTTTATGCACACTAATTAAAGATTTGCTATTTGCTATCAGTTTGGAAATAACCATTTACAAAGTACATTTGATCATGGGTTTTCAATTCTAAAAGGAAGCCCTTGGGGATCCCTTCTTAGTAATTAATAATTTTATTGAGTTCGGGGTCAAATCAAATATGTCCATGATCTGGAGTGCTCCATAAACCTAACAAAATTTTATTCATTCTTTTTGATTATAATTAATTTGACTTGTTTAATAAGAAGAAAAATTGAAATTGAAGCAGGTCATAAAGGTTTAATATTAAAAAATAGATCTTCCATGGGCTCAATATAAATGCTTGCATACAATAATAAAAAAGCAGCAGTGAATTCCATTTTATCTGTGTTTGTTGTTAGTTTATATTATCTGAAATATGACAAATGTTCATCCCCAAAACTTTATAATTTTAGCAATCTAAAATTTACTGGTCATTTACTTTTTGTTACAAATCCATCTCCAAAATTATTTATTTTATGGCACAGCTAAATTTATTTGAAATAAAATATTGTGAAAAGCAAGCCTTTAACTTATTTTTCCCGTCCCTGTCAACAAAAAATAAATGTTCTCACCATGGGGAATTTCTGAGAATTAAAATATTCTCAAGTATTGACTTAAGGGCTGTGATAGTTTTACGTAGTCTCTTTTAATATTTATTTTAAATTTCAAGTTTAGAAATTATTATAAATTAAAGTAGATAGATCCAGGGAATTATGTATTAATAAAGTTGATATATCAGCACATTTTACATTAGGACTCACAAATTAGGAAATAGAATCATAAAATACTCCTATGTGGAAAAACGAATACCAGTGATGAATAATTCTAAGCAGCATATTCACGACATTTCAAAAATAAAGTAAATTTGGACACATTGCTGTGACATCTACACTCCCATCATACTTGGCTTCCAAATCAAAATTGGATTAGAGCCATTCTTCTTTGTACTTGAATACAAAGAGCAAATAAGAGAATTCTGGGAAAGTGCAAACAGAGAGCTGAATTTCTCAACCACACTAGGAGTAGAATTAAGGTTCATTTCCACCCACACACAAACACAACAAAAGGATTATTTAAGGGAAATTCAAATTGTTTTTTTATGGGTAACAATGACAAAGTTATCTCTGGGCTGTTCCACGTCCTTTCCTCCTTACCTCTCACTCTTTAAATTCATCCCATTCCTTGTTCCTACTACCTCATACCCACCTCTGAGGTATTCACTCAGAATTTTTGCATTTGGTTTGAGTTTTTCCTTTCTATGGGCAGACAGAATGAGTGTGTGACATTGGCCACAAACCTCTGCACACCAGAATCTAACTTCTCATCATCTCCTAAAAGTGCTCTGTTTCACGATTTTTTGTGTGTGTGTCTTAAAATCTTTTATTAACATAGATTGTATTATTTGCCCCAGGGTACTCATGATTTTTTTTTTAAGATTTTATTTATTTACTTGAGAGAGAGACAGTGAGAGAGATGGGAGAAGGTCAGAGGGAGAAGTGGATACCCCGTGGAGCTGGGAGCCTGATGCGGGACTCGATCCCAGGACTCCGGGATCATGACCTGAACCGGAGGCAGCTGCTTCACTGAGCAGCTCACCTGCTTGTACAGGTACACCTGTGGCTCACCACAGAGGTGCCCTGTCTTTTAGCATGTATACTTTACTCTGGTAATCTTGAATGACCTTCCCTTAGACTCAGTCTAGGTAAAACCCTTGCTTACTCCAGGCCCACGTACACATTGTCTTCTCAGTAAAGCCTTCCCATCTCCAGGAAGTAGGTCAGCTACAGGACACACTGTTCTGTAATTATCTGTCTACCTAGATAATTCCTCAGTCAGCTCTGAATACTTTGAGGACAGAACCATATTTCGTTCGTCTTTCGGCAGTATGGCTTACTGAATATTGCTGAAAGGATAAAGAACAAAAAAACGAGGATTCAGTTACAATTTGGCAATGATCGATGGAGCACACACCGCATACGACATTGCACTTGGTCTGCAGGAGACACAAGTTAAACAAGACACAGAATTAGTCCTCCAGAAGTTCACAGGAAGGAGCTCCCTTCCGGAAGACAGAGTCAGGACAGATCATGATAAATTTTGGGACAGGTTCTTGGACCCACTGTGCTCTATGTGCAGAATGGTATAAATGACTTCAAGCCAGGCACTGCAAATAGTACAAGCCATCACTATCGTTATCACTGCTCCTTTACTCAAAACTTACATGGTGCTAAGTCTATTAATTTATTTTAATCATCAGAAAAATGGTATGAAGCAGGAAATATTATTCCAATTTTACAGATGAGGAAAATAGGACTCATAGGAGTTAAGCTACTTGCTTACCCACTGACCTTGTAAATTACATACTTAAGATTTGAACACAGACTGTGAATCCTACACACTCTGAATTTTTCTGAGGTCAAAGCACTTCCTACAGAATACACTTTGCCTTAAATTATCTTGTG
>CM053605.1:30377571-30389119 GCA_028646535.1 Procyon lotor
CAGAGAGGCAGACAGAGAGAGAGGGGGAAGCAGGCTCCCTGATGAGCAGAGAGCCCAATGCAGGGCTCTATCCCAGGACCCCGAGATCATGACCTGAGCCGAAGGCAGAGGCTCTAACCCACTGAGCCACCCAGGTGCTCCTTCTGTACAGTTTTTAACTGAATAACATTTAATCCTTAGGATAGACAACCCGGGGCAGAACAGGCCAATTAACAGATTCAATATGGTGACACCTCAGCAGAAATGTTCATAGCACGAATGCATCACCTCTTCCAGGGCTTGACCACACCCTGTTTAAATAACATTTGCACATCTGGTGTGTTTATTTAGTCTCTCAGCATTTTAGCATCAGATTCTAAAATAAAGAATTATCAGTTCCTACTTCTTCAATTTTATGCTTTTCAACACTGAGAAACTCATGTGACATCCTGAAAAAGAGATCCTACAAATACCTAAAAGTGACTGCTTGCTGGAAGCAGTAGTAGCGGTACTATCACACACACGTGCACATTTTAAGACCTTTATAAAAGCCAACACACAACCGCTTTGAAAGACAGGCACTTTTTGAGCAAGAAAACATGCATATGTACAATTTGAGATGGACTTGGGATTCCTATGTTATGCACCCATGACAAGTACTATTGGAGGGCTAAAAGACATAGGAGAGCAGAACTGTAAGTTGAACGGTGCTCACAACTGACGGGTGAGCTCCGCCAGACAAGACTGTGACTTTGGTAAATTGCCAAAGTCAGAAACACTGAAGAAACTCTTCCGAGGAAGGACTAGCTGAAGCAAGAATCACGTAGGGACGCTGCGATCAACCCCTCACCATGGGTTCATTCTATATTCCAGTTTGGGTCTCTTGCCTCTTGCTCTGCCTTCTCTAATGCACCATCCCTCTCCTAGACACAGAAAACATATCCTAGGAGAAAAGGAAGAGAAAGCCTGAACTTTGCAGCTTACAAATGAGCTCACTGTGGAGGAGCTCTTTAATGCAAATGACATAACCAGGAAGGCCCAGGAAAGCGGAGGAGAATGGAGCCAGGGAGGCCCCCTCTCTCCGCCCGCACGTGGCACACCCTTCGGCACTAATAGGGCTTAAGCATTCATACCGAGGGGCTGCAAACCCCTGGGCAGAGACGTGCCGTATACACACTAGATATGGAAAATGTATGAGGGAAAAAAGATTAACTGACAAAAAGTTAATTAAAACTGCTCTGATTATGAGGTAGAATTTAACAATTACTTTAAAAAATGCAGTGTGACACAGTGCAGCGCTGCAGCTGAATTAATCATGAATGAGGAGAGCGATGTTTAATTTTTGTGTTCAGGAGGAAAACACTCAACAGATTTGACAATTAGAGCAGGGTAACGGCATTGCATGGCACAATGCGAGGTGGGTTTTCCCACTGGTTTTTTGGGAGGGAACTAAGCAGATGTGCTCAAATATTTACAAATGCACAATATTCGCATGCTCTTCAGCTGCCCGCCCTGCTGATTTCGCAAGACTTCACCTTCAATCTGGAGGCTTCTGCGGGAGCCCCATGTGCTGTTTCTCCCAGCTCAAGGAGCTGCTCAGTCAAGGTCCCTGCTGCCCGCAGTCCGTGAGCTCCATCAAGGAGCAAAAAGGGTCAGCAGGTGACAAAAGGACAGAGCTCTTTCAAACAGTAAGCTTCTAGGATTTGTTTTGCCCCAGAAAGTGGAGACACACAGGTGATCATCATGCATGAGCGAGGCAGTGGCTGTGCTGACACCCACCCTCCACCCCCCCCCCTCCCCACCAACCAGTCCTTTAGCCACTGCTCTCAGTGAGCATTTCCACAACCAAAACCATTTCGGTTTTAGGAACGTCTCCCCTCTAGCTTCAAGGACCACAAAACACCTGCCAGCAAGGCCCTCCATGAAAGCCTTGCTTCCCAAATTCCAGCTTCTTGGCCTGGATAAATTTATGAACAAAAACTCTCTCAACCACGACGACTACGATTATTAGGAGCATGGGGTTTTTGTCTTTTTGCAATTATACGAAGAGATCCTTTACATACCAAGCAGTTTAGCCATTTAAAGTGTATAATTCAAGAGTTCTTACTCTATTCACAGCATTGTGCAACCATCATCACAATCAATTTTAGAACATTTTTTATAACCGCTCCTAAAAAAAAAACCCATACCTGCCCTTTAGCCATCATTGTCCGATTCTCTCACCTTCTGCCCTCCCCCACCCCACCCAGCCTGAGGTAATCACTCATCCAAGATTCACCTATTCCGGATATTCCACACGAACTGAATCATATGATTGTCCAGCCTCTCAGTATTACGTTCTCAAGTTTAATCTGCTATCTTTGTCCATTCGTTCTGCTAAAACAAAATATCATAGACTGAGTAGCTTCTAAGCTAGAGAAATTTATTTCTCACATTTCTGGAAACTAGAAGTCTGAGCTCAGGGTACCAGCATGGTGGGGCAAGGGCCCTCTTCCAGGTCACCAACTTTTCTTTGTATTCTCACATGGCAGAAGGGGTTAGGGAGCTCTGTGGGCTCTTTCCTATAGAGCACTGTTTCCATTCATGAGGGTTCCACCTTCATGAGCTGATCACTTCCCCAAAGTCTCCCCTTACCATTAAGACCATCTTAATGGAGCCCTAACCTTGGAGGTTAGGATTTCCACATAGGAATTTTAGGGGGACACACTCATTTTGACTATAGCATCTGTGTTACAGCAGGTATCCGTACTTCACTCCTTTTTATGGCTAAATAATATTCCATTATGTGGGCATAGCACATTTATATGCATTCATTCATAATGGACATTTGGGTTGTCTCCACTTTTTGATCATCATGAATAATGCCGCTATAAACATTCCCGGCACAAGTTTTTGTGTAGATATGTTTCCATTTCACTTGGGTATATACCTAGGAATAGAACTGCTGGCTCAAATGGTTAACTCTGTCTAGCTTTTCAGGAACTGCCAGATCATTTGCCACAGCAGCTCTATCATTGTCCTCTCCTGTCAACTGTGTACAAGGGGTCTGATTACTCACATCCTAACACTTGCCAGTATGTCTCTTTTATTAAAACCATCCTCACAGGTATGAAGTGTCATCCCACTGTAGCTTGGATTTACATTTTGCTGATGACTGATGAGGTTGAACATCTTTTCCTATACTTCTTGGACATTTTTATATCTTCTCTGGAGAAATGCCCATTCAGATCCTCTTCAGATTTTGTAATTGATTTGTAATTTGTTACATGTTTTTTCATTATTGACTCGGAAGAGGTCTTTATGTATTCTAGATACCAGTCCTTTATCAGATATATGATACACAAATTTCTCCCATTCTTTGGGTTGTCTTTTTTACTTTCTTGATCATGCCATTCAAAGCACAAAAGTTTTTAATTTTGTTGAAGTCCAATTGATCTATTTTTTATTTTATTGCATGTGCTTTTGATGTCACAGCTAAGAAACCATTGTTAAATTCAAGGTCACAAAGATTTACTCCTATGTTTTATTCTGAGAGTTTTATAGATTAGTGCTTACATATAGTTCTTTGACCATTGTGAGTTAACTTTTATATATAGTGTGAAGTAGGAGATTCAACTTCATTCTTTTGTATGTGGCTTCCCTGTTGTCCCATCAACACTTGTTGAAAGAGCACGGACAGTCAAAAACCCCCACTTCCTTAATTCTCATTCCTCTTCTAAATCAAGTCTTCATCACTTCACATCTGTCTTTTTGGGCTGGGGCAGGAAGGACTCTCACTGGTGTCCCAGTCATCAGAACGTGCCCACACCATTTAACCTGCTTATCTCTGCCATATTCCACCAACCACATTCTTCCCACACACCCCATATCTTTCCAAAGCTCTGGAGTCATAGAGTTGGGCTTATTTTGAGCTGTCCCATTTATTAATCATATCAACCAGGGAAAGTTATTCTAGTTTTCTAACTTTCACCTCTTTAAGTGTTAAGTGAAGGATGTGATACTGAGGTGAAGACTATTCCAGATTCCCTCATATTCCTTTCATGGGTACCTGTCCCTGACTCCTATGTCTTTTACCTGTAAGAGCTTGCAACTAACTCTCTCTGTAGAAGACTCCCCTTGAGCCATGGGAGCCATTCTGCCTCCCTGAGCAGACAACTGGAAATATCTGGGAGTTTACATCACCCCTAGATGTAAGGTAACCCCTACACTAGAAGTATGAAAGTCTTTGCCCTAAAGGGGACAACCCCCAATTTGCCTTCTAAAATTATCCTGAAGAATTAGGTTTGAGCTGGAACTTCACCTGGAGTTGTACCCAGCTTGGCTTCTTCCCTTCCCTTGTCATGCTTCCTACACTCCCTTAAGGCTCCTCATTAAGCAAGCAGTCCCTTAATGAAATGTTTGAACACAGATCCTCACCTCAAGTTCTGCTCTGGGGGACCTGGCAAAAAACAGATACCTATCTCATACAACTACTGCTTGGATAAATGAGATTTCATATTCCACATGCAAAAGAATGAAGGCAGGACTCAATCCTACATCATACACAAAAACTAACTCAAAATTGATCAAAGACCTGTTAAAGCTAAAAATATTAAATTCTTAGAAATATGACACAATTACATATAATAGTATATAGAAAATAGGAGGCACTCAGATGTCAACTATTATTGTGGCTGTCATTACTGTTTTAAGGGCTACCCATCCAAAATGTCTAGGATTGGCTAGCAGGCACATGAAAGCCAATATATGAGTGTTTTGTATTTATTTAAAAAAAATTATATTGCTTCAGTGTGTATTTCTTTGTCTTAAAAGGCTTTTTGTGAGGACTTGGGAGATTAAAGGCTCATTCTGCCTTCATGTAGTATAATATTCTAAAATGAACCTAGTTCGAGTTGGTGCTTTGACCACCTACTAAATAAATAAATATGGACTGATGCTAATCAACTCACGTGCCTTATTATGGACTCATATTAAAATATATCTCAGAAGAGGATAATATATATCTCTGAATAAATGTATCTTCCCTTAATTCAGACCAGTGTCCCATTGCCTGAAAAGAAAATTTACATTGAAGGGAATATATCTGGCTTTTAATTGTTATTTTCTATCAGGTAATAAAAACATTTAATCCTAATTAATTATCTTCAGGAAAGCATAACAATCATTTGTGTATTGTGAAGAGCCTATGGGTTTCTCAAAGTCAAAGATGAGTCTATTTCCTTGTTCAAAATCCCTTACATAAATTCTACATGGTACGTTACTTTGTTTTCACTTTGATGAGAGTAGACTCTGAGTCTTTCTGTTCATCTTTTAAAAAATTTCTTGCCAGTTTTATTGAGGTATAACTGACAAATAGAAATAGTATATATTTGGGGTGTACAACATGATTTAATATGTGTTGTGATTACCACAATCATCATTAATTAACACAACCATCATCTCACATGGTGAGTGTGTGTGTGTGTGTGTGTGGTGAGAACACTTAAAACCTTCTCTCTCAGCAAATTTTAAGTATACAATTCAAGTATTATCAACTATAGTAACCATGCCGTACATTAGATCCCCAGAACCTATTCATTTATACCTGCAAGTTTGTACTCCTTAAGACTTCCTGTTGATCTTTTTTAAAAAAAAGTACTTTTGCAAAAGAATCTACATACTATCATACTGTGCTATGGCAAAGTACCAGTAGAAAGGGTACTTGTGTTACATTGGGAATGTATCGCTAACAGCTAGTTATATTGTATGCACAAATTATTGTTTAATAAAGATATGCATAGGACTTACTTTGACATATCAGAAATAATGTGCAATTGTCTAGTGACATGAATATTACAAAGAGTTTCATGCACTGTATCATCTGATCACAGCTGTCATTCAAGATATTTATTATTTATGTCATTTTATAGCTAAAAAGTTTAAGGCTCAGATAATTAAGTGACTGCTGTGTTGAAGATGAACCACCACCAAATAGTTGGGCTCCATATTCCATAGTGTGTAGTTTTTCCAAAAAAAAAAAAAAAAAAGACTGCCCAGCTAAAGACTACATTTTCCAATTTCCTATGTCTTCAGATATGGATATGAGACTACATCCTGCCAACAGACTGTGAGTAAAATTGACAAACCTCAGTTCCATGCCAGGATTTTCAAGAAGTGGGTCTGCATTCTCCATTATCTCTCTCCCTATCCGTCATCGGAAAGTAGAGGACTCTTCTATCCCCGCAGAGAGGAAAGCCATCACCAACCAGAAACATCCACACTGAGTCAACCTCGGAATTCATGCTCTTAACCATTAGATAAATTTTCCATGGTTCTCCAACATTTCTGCATGTACAAGCACCAGTGGAGGATGTTACAAGTGCAGATTGTGATTCCAACTCAAAGAGGACATTTCTATAGGTCACTTTGAATCGGTACCTTGAGTACGTCTGTAATACCATCATGTCAGAGAAATACAGCTGAGGTTCCTCTCAGTGTCTTCCACACCCCACTTCCATTAAACTAGAGAAATGACTTGCCACTCTTCTAGATCAATGTCTCACACAGAGTAAATTTTCAATATTTTAAAGGGTTTTTTCCCTTTATGAATATATTCATTGGTTATTAACTGTATGAGAAATGGAAACTAGAAGGAAAAAAATCCCCCAGGATTCACTCTTCAGGATCCCACAGATTCAAATACCAAAAAGGGAACATCTTATGCCTTTGATTTGGGTCATATGCCTAGGTTACTATGGATTGCATTCTGAGGAAGAGAGGTAATTAAAGTGGAAGTCTGGATACTGCTCAAAGGGAACATGGTTACTGCCATTACCATTCCTTACTAGGAAACCAAAACATGCCAAAAACCCACTTTGATTCCCAATTAGCACAGGTAAAATATAAGGCAGGGAGATTTATTTATCTGGACTTAAATAAACTCACATTATTATTAAGAGAATAGTCCAAAAGTTGAAACACATTTAATGTTATGAAATTAATATCTAATAATCCATATTCAGTATAGCTGGCTCAAAGAAACATTGAGAATACTGATGTAATTTTTATTAGAACTCCAGAGAAATATCCAGTTGGGAAGTGGTTGGTGATGCCAGAGATGCAACACATTGATAAAATGTTGCATAGGAATCCCAAAGTTTCAATGGCTTAAAGGGAAAATCTTCAAACTGCTTCTTTCTCTGCCAGAGAACACATAGAAATCTGGAATAATATGCTGAAAATATTGGTCATCATTAGTAGAGCCAGACCGATTTGTCTGTGGTGCTGATTGGAAAAGAAGTTCAACTACGGGTTGTCCTCATGATGCCCCAACCTACTGACTGTCAAAATCAATAGAATACATGAAATATCCTCTGACCATCTGTCGTCATTTCAACACAGGGGATGCATCCTTCAATTTCTTCCAGACTGCATGCGCTTGAAACTTTATTGAGGGTATGATGTTCTTCCTTTACTGCATGACTACATAGATTATTTTTGATTTGTATTTTCAATTTTTAAACTCTATATCTATCTTCAAATGAGTTGTTCCCTTTACCCCGAGTGTGTGCATTCTATTTTAGACGTAAGATTAAGTAGCACACTATCACCTTCAAAATGCTTACATCTACTCTTGTCAGGATTTCCTGTGATTTAATTTTCATTGGTCCAAAACATTATGAGTGCATGTGCAGATTTGTGCACATGTGAGTAGGCTGAGAATGTGTGTGTGGTGTCTATGCATTTGTATGTGAATGCATGTGTGTTTGTGTACATGCATATGTGTGTTCTTTGGAACCAAAAGGAATCACATATAGTAGAGAAGGATATAAAATCAAATATATATCAAGATAAATGCTTTAATATTGAGTGCTAAGTTTATGCAAAAACAAAAAAGTTCCATGCTTTCAAAATTAGAATTGATTTCTTTAAAAGTAGTTTAAAGTAATTTTTTGGTTTTAAGTTGATTGTAAATTAACAAAGAAATTAGTGGGGTTTTTTTTTACCTTTATGATTGCAGTAAATACTCTCTTTATATGAAAAGTTTTCACTTAAAGTTAGCTGACTGGTAGAGCCGGAGACTACATCTCTTTCCTGTCAGCATTTGCAAATCTCCTATTTTCATGGTCATTATCATTGCGATGAGTGTGATGTTGCAGCAGAAAGACAGAAATGTTCTAAAAAACTTAGCTGTTCTCACATTTGATTTATTCTTTTTTGTTATGATATTTAAGTTTTATAAATGCAACAGGTTGTTTTAGTAGTGTTGGATAACAAATTTCTTGAAGATTTCCAGAAAACAAAAGTTCTATCAAAATGAGAAAAAACAACTAAGCAAAACTCCAAAACACTTTACTTCAAGCACTAACATGAGCTGGCTTAGCAATGTCTACAAGGTGCCAAACCAACCTGGTAGAAAGAAAAAAAAAAAAAATCATTAACTTGCCTGGTTGCTTTGGCTACATATTGCTAGTTTCAGTTTTTCACGGAAATGTTTTGGCATTAAGGTGAAAAATATATATTGTAGATCAAAGAGCTGAAGAGCTTGCTTTTATTCAATTACATAGATTTTCATAATATAATTTGAAGAGTTAGAGTTTTCAAGCATTTTGGATAAAGACTACCTTAGTAAAAGAAAAGAATGACATTTTCCTTTTAAATCAGATACCTCCCTGACATATTGAGACATCACCTTTGTCTTCAAAACATGCTTGCGTAATAGTAAGATTCTGTCCTTTTATATAAGTTCTCTTTTCAAAATGAGACATCTTGAGGATATCAAAAGCAAAGATGAAATAAAACAAAATTTGAGCAATTATTGAGGAAGATAACTTTCCAAAAACTAGTAGGCCTTTTTTAAAACTGACTTGAGGATCCTGAAAGGATCGATGGAAAAGAAGGCTTGAGTTACATCAGGAGTTTTGCCATGATTTTACCATTTTTACTAAATATGTAATAACAGTTCAAAATGGAAAAAAAGTAGTTTATGGTAATTTATTTCAAATAAAGAAACTGATCCACTTAAAAATATTGGAAAAGAGAAATTAAGATATTGGGTTTGATGTTTTACAAACACATATTTGTAAAATATCAATCAAAATAGCATTCATTTATCACCCTGTTACTTGTTATGAGAATATAATACAGAAGCCCATATTGGTGGCTTCAACTAAGTAGGTAGTGATAATTTTATATACTGTTTAAAAATTGTTTTAAAAAGGCAACGAAATACAGCTATTATTTTTGCTTTATGTGACATGACAAAGACATTATTGTTTTTCCTTAATATGTACTAATCATTAATAATGAAATAATATCTATTCAAAATTTACAATTCAATGTTCCTTTCTTAATCCATCTTGAATGCTTCCAAAGATTTATGAATCAAGCAACATAATGTGATTATTTGCCATTTAGAATTTTAGTTCAACCCCTGGACAGATCATTTTCAATTCACCATCTTTTGTTTGTGTTGCAACATTCTGCATCTCTTGACACTTTTGCAGAATACCTGTTATAATGTTTGTCTCTTCACCTCTTCCATACCCTAGTGTTCACACCTCGAGGAATTATCATGTTACAAGTAAACAAATATGTTCTATCTACCAGTTTGCAAAAGTGGGCAAAACAAGTTTTTTTTACCACTACTCAACATACACTGTAAATACATCTCATGCATGCTTATTAAGTTTTAATTGAAACATTAAATCGGAGGATAAATTACTATTGAATGATATGACCTCTGTTAATTCTTTCATATTTTGTTTGGCAAACATATCAACAACTGCTTTTTGTATATGAGAGGCGTTAAAGGCTCAAAAATAAATGGCCTAGAGATTTTACCTGCCCAGAAAAAAAAATAGGTGGAAAGTAAACTGTTTTTCATCTGATTTTAAGATACAAGATATAAGATGATGAAAATATGTTTTCCCAAAGAAATGCCATCTTTTGAAGTATGATACGTATTTCTTTGGGAAAAGCAGAGGAATCTGCCCTGTAATCAGAATCCAGTTGTTAGTAAAACCAGATGGGATTCTCTACCTTGGCTAGTATCTGATTCTGGAGAACCGATGAGATGCTCAGCTCACTGAGGCTGTCCAATACTAACTTCCATAACTTTCACTTTAGTTTCTGAATTCTCTATTTCCAGTAAAGACTGAGTGAGTCATAGGAACCTGATTTGGGCAGTGATGACAATCACATCAACTATCTGCAAAAATCTACTGGGTGAAATAGAGCAATGAGATAAGCTGGAACATATTTACCAGTCTAAAAAAAAAAAAAATACAACTCTAAAAATATGTTTCCAGGTTTATTTAGAGAGAATATTTATCTCCATAAAGCCATAATCATGAGGTGCTGTGGCATCTGCACCAAGCACCTTAACGTTATATTTCAACTTCTCAAGGTAGTGAGGAGGCAGAAAATTGTGTGAATGGAAAACGTTACCATATAATGTCAGTGAATGCCATAAATTACACCCCTGCTTCCTAAGTTGGTTAACTTTCTTAATCATTATGTTCACCAAATAAAAAGAACATGTGAATAGTTTTTTTAAACTAATGAACTAATGAATGAAGTTATATGGTAGGTGTTGTACTAGGTTATAATTTACCATATATAAGATAAAAATTTATATTTATATATAATAGGCTATACCTGCTAGATATAAATATTTGAGTATATATTTAAGAAAATTCTTAAGAATAATGTTAAGCTAGCAAGACAGAAGAAAGAGAAATTAAGGAGTCTATACCATTTACAATTGCACCCAAAACCATAAGATACCTAGGAATAAAACTAACCAAAGAGGCAAAGAATCTGTACTCAGAAAACTACAAAGTGCTCATGAAAGAAATTGAGGAAGACACAAAGAAATGGAAAAACGTTCCATGCTCAAGGATTGGAAGAACAAATATTGTGAAAATGTCTATGCTACCTAAAGCAATCTACACATTTAATGCAATTCCTATCAAAATACCAACTTATTTCAAAGAAATGGAACAAATAATCCTAAAATTTATATGGAACCAGAAAGGGCCACGAATAGCCAGAGGAATGTTGAAAAAGAAAACCAAAGTTGGCGGCATCACAATTCCAGACTTCAAGCTCTACTACAAAGCTGAAATTATGAAGACAGTGTGGTACTGGCACAAAAACAGACACATAGATCAATGGAACAGAATAAAGAGCCCTGAAATGGACCCCCAACTCTATGGTCAACTAATCTTCAACAAGGCAGGAAAGAATATCCAATGGATAAAAGACAGTCTCTTCAACAAATGGTGTTAGGAAAACTGGACAGCCATACGAAGAATGAAACTGGACCATTTCCTTACACAACACACAAAAATAGACTCAAAATGGATCAAAGACCTCCATGTGAGACAGGACTCCATCAAAATCCTGGAGGAGAACAGCAATCTCTTTGACCTCAGCTGCAGCAACTTCTTCCTAGAAACATCTCCAAAGGCAAGGGAAGCAAGGGCAAAAATGAACTATTAGGACTTCATCAAGATCAAAAGCTTTTGCACAGCAAAGGAAACAGTCAACAAAACCAAAAGACAACTGACAGAATGGGAGAAGATAT
>CM053605.1:30389619-30425397 GCA_028646535.1 Procyon lotor
AACAGATGAATGGATAAAGAAGATGTGGTATATATATACAATGAAATACTATGCAGCCATCAAGAGAAATGAAATCTTGCCATTTGCAACGACGTGGATGGAACTGGAGGGTACTATGCTAAGCAAAATAAGTCAGTCAGAGAAAGACAATTATCATGTGATCTCTCTGATATGAAGAATTTGAGAGGCAGGGCGGGGGCTCATGGGGGGGTGGGGGAGGGAAATGAAACAAGATGGGATTGGGAAGGAAACAAACCATAAGAGACTCCTACTAAACTTATGAAACAAACTGGGGGTGGCTGGGAGGTGGGGGTGGATTATGGACATTGGGGAGGGTATGTAGGTATGTGCTATGGTAAGTGCTGTGAAGTGTGTAAGCCTGATGATTCACAGACATGTACCCTGAGGCAAATAATACATTATATGTTAATAAAATAAATAAATTAAAAAAAACCCTACTAAATCCAAAAAAAAAAGAATAACATTAATTTTAAAGAGGTGTCGTTCAAGAACATTGCAACATATTAAAATCTCTATTTGGGGTGTATCTTTTCCTAAAAATAAGTGGAGTATCAGGGTGAAGCTTTTAAGTTATCCTAATCTTTCTCTCAGGGACATGAAAACTTCAAAAAAAATTTTAAATTTTAAAGTAATGATGTTCTTTTATTCTGATGCTAGTATTTATATGCCCTTAGAAATTGATGGGAAATTTTCAGAGTGTATCTATTAAAAATTTGGTAGGATTTGAAATGTATTAGGAATATTCAGCATATTGGATATGGTGTGTAAAAGTTGTGTTAAGTGGTCTTATTAATTGCCACTTGTTTTCCTTAACACTATGTTTAGAAAGACTTCAGTTTCTACTCAAGGACTGTCTTCTTAGAATACCTGGTAAGTTGATAATGGTGCGAAGATCTTCCTAGGCAACTAACATCTCATGTCTGTCAGCTAAAGAAAGAATTTAGAGAAGAGAAGGTTTCCATGTCAGCTGGTGTCCTGCCCATTTAAAATCATAATCCTCATTCCTCCTAAAATAACCTGTTGTGAAGAGTAACCATAGGTGGTTATATCCTTGAAAAAAATTTTTCATATTATTGAAAAAATCTTGTTGATAATGTTAAACACACTGATCACTCACTAGATCCTGTGAGAACAAATTTCCCATGAGCACTAGCAATGAGCAGCATACAGCCTACCCACCATGGAAAATACCAATCCCCTTTAAACTCACAGCACCTGCGCCAATGAAGCCACAGTAGGCTCCCAGCCAATCAAAACACGCTTCAAGTATGTGGTGAAGCATGACCAGAGTCTCCCAACCATGACAGAGGGGTCCACAAAACTGAGTGAAGTAGGAGGAAAGATAATTACCATCAATATGCTTCCCACATGGGAAACTGTTAAACTTATCATTCCTCCCAGTGGTATGTTTGATGTAATATGTTCATTTTAGTGTTTATTCTTATGTCTCAGGATGTTGTCTAGGAAAAGGTGTCTAGACAGAATGGAAAAGAGCCTTTTCAGTACACCTTGTAATGGTTGTAAAATGAGCAACGAAATAATAGATCTGGTCATTCTATGGTGGAAACTTCTAGAAGGATTGTTTTCTGTGGTAGGGTATTTTGAATTTTTCTGAAATAGTTCTTGATACAGGGAACATTCCCTGTGAAATCTGAGTCTCCCATATCTTTTGGCAAATCCATCCTTGTTGTGCAAGATACTCTGAGAACTTTACTGAAAAAACAAAAACAAAGGAACAAATGAAACAACAACAAAACCAACCCTAATTTTAGAGAACTGCAGGACTATTAGCTCTCTAAGAAGTAAGATCATGACCCTTGGGTTAATCCAAACTGTGACTCCACTGACCAGAGCTACAATACTGTGCTTTGTAAACAACTATTCACTGTACATTTCTTGGTAACAGGGCACTGTTGTTACAAATAACAAGAATGATAATGCACATGGAAGGCTTAGTAGGCTCTGTATCCAACACATCATAGAGATTACATAATTTAATCATTCTTACAATGTTTGTGAACAGATTAGTTCATGAGATAGCAGTGCAAATAAACATGTAATCTGTGATAATTACATGTCTACCATATATTGGGTATCTACTAAATGTCAGGCATTAACATTTATTACTAGTGCCATGTTTATATACTCACTAGAAAGGTATTATCGCCATGATTACAGTTTGGGAAATAAGGCTAAGAGATCATAAGTAATGCCTAAAGTCACACAGAAGATCTAGGATTCACCCAGCCACTTCATCCCTCCCATCCGCCTCCTCTCTGGCAACCCTCCATTTGTTTCCTGAGACTAAGTGTCTCTTACAGTTTGTCTCCCTCTCTGGTTTCATCTTGTTTCATTTTTTTCTCTCTTCCCCTATGATCTTCTGTCTTGTTTCTCAAATTCCTCATATCAGTGAGATCATATGATAGTTTTCTTTCTCTGTTTGACTTATTTCACTTAGCACAATACGCTCTAGTTCCATCCATGTCATTGTAAATGGCAAGATTCCATTTTTATAGCTGAATATTCCACTGTGTGTAGTATTATATATAAAGAAGTATTATATATATAACTTATATATTTATGTTATAATATATATATTATATATTGTAGTATTATATATAATATGTATATATATTGTGTGTGTATACACACACACACACACACACACCTTTTTTAATCATTCATCTGTCAATGGACATCTGGGCTCTTTCCATGTTTGGCTACTCTGGACACTGCTGCTATAAACACTGGGGTGCAGGTGTCCCTTTGGATCACTACATTTGTATCTTTGAGGTAAATACCTACTGGTGCAATTGCTGGGTCATGGGGTAACTATGATGAGTGCTGCGAATTGTGTAAGACTGACAAATCACAGACCTGTACCCCTGAAGCAAATAATACATTATATGTTACTAAAAAAAAAAAAAAAAAAGATTTGAGGATTCAAACTCATATTCAAATACCGAAATCAGTATTCTTTCCAAAATACTATAGATATTAAGCCTGTTGTTTTCACAAGGAATCTCTGTTAGGGGAGCAACATGTCTGAATACTTCATGCCTAGGTGATACTCCCAGGCACTGACCTCCTCTCTCTGAATCAGCAAACCTAGGCTTATTATACAGCATATATTACACAGTTTATAGTTCAAAGCTTTAACTATTACCCAAAATTTTCTATAGCTTATAGTAAGAACTCAGCTCAAATAAACTAAATATTGGGTATTCTAAATGGCTTTCATATGCCCCAGTGGCAAATACGGATTCTTTTAAAGCAGGTTCTCAAGCAAGTAGGCCATAGACTGGGCCAGATTTGACCTACATGAATGTTGCATTCAGCTAGCAAAGTGCTTCAAAATACTGAGCTAGGATTTAAAACCCAAGAGATTTCATTTGAAAATCTGAATTTGAAACTTCTTTAAAACATTTAGAAGGCTCCAGCAACACTGTGCCCACATTCTCACAGATCAACACTTGTTGGGAACTAAGTAGCAGCTGTTCCCCCCTCCATTAGATGGGGTCTATGCTCTGTTTGCCACAATTTCCAACATTTCCTGATGCCTCCTCTGTCCTGTAGCTGTAGGTTGCCTTCAAAAACACAGAGTATTGTTCCTGCTACCATGTCACCACCAGAAGTTATATAATAAGAAATGGGGGGCACCTGGATGGCTCAGTGGGTTAAGGCCTTTGCCTTCACCTCAGGCTTCACCCTCTCTCTCTCTGCCTGCCTCTCTGCCTACTTGTGATCTCTCTCTGTCAAATAAGTAAATAAAATCTTTAAAAAAAAAAAAAAAAAGAAATGGAACTGGAGGACTATGTTTTCTGTGAGCCTGGAAAAGAGTATATTTCTTCCCGAAAATGAAGAACATGCCCACATATTTAGTATAAAATGCTTGGTTCTCTTCCCTAAATTTGAGTCTTCTTTTTTCCTAGTCCTTATCAAATTTATTTTTTCAAAAAACCAACTAGTTTTCACAATGTTTTTATTGTTTTCTATTCTTCATTTCTGTTCTGATCTTTATGATTTCTCCTTCACCCTGTTAGCTTTGGGTTTACTTTGTTCTTTTCTTTCTAGATTCTTGAGGTTAAACTGTTTATTTGAGATCTTTCTTCTTTTTTAACATAGGTGTTTTTCACTCTAAACTTCTCTCTCATTTGTGCTTTTGCTATATCCCATAAATTTTGGTAAATTGTATTGTTTGATAAATTGTTGTCACGTCTATTTGCCTTGAAAAATTTTTAAAATTCCCTTTGATTTCCTCTTTGACCTAGTGATTGCTTAGGAGTTACTTAGTTTCCACATATTTGTGAAGTTCCTCTCTTTTCTTATTCAATCCCAGTTTCATACCACTGTAGCTGGAAAAGATATTTAATGATTCCTTATGATATTTAATGGTTTTAATCATTAAATATTTAATGATTTTAATGATATCTTATGATATTTTAAGATATTTTAAGATAGTTTAATCATATCTTATGATATTTAATGATTTTAATCATTAAATATTTAATGATTTTAATAGTTTGTTAGCACTTATTTTACAACCTAATATATGATCCCCCGGAAAATTCTGTATGTGCACTTGAGAAGAATGCCCCCCACCCTTTTTTTTGCAGTTTGGTGAAATATTCTGTCTATGTCTATTGGGCTCCTATGATATATGCTCTATAGTGTGTTCCAGTCCCTTGTTTCTTTGTTGATTTTCTGTCTGGATGTTCCCTCCATAGTTGAAAGTGGGACATCAAAGTCTCCTTCTATTTTATTGCTGTCAATTTTTTTCCTTTCAGAAAAAAAGTCAATATTCATTTTATATATGTCGATGTTCTGCTGTTGGGTGTACATATATTTACAACTGTTATATCTCCCTGTTGAGTGGACCATTTTTTTTTAAATCACATGTAATAATACTCTTTGTCTCTAGTGACTTTTTTTTTTTTACTTAAAATCTACTTTATTTGGTATTAGTATAGCCATTCCTGCTTTCTTTTGGTTTCCATATTCATGTTATGTGTTTTTCATTCCTTCACTTCCAGTCTATATGTGTCCTTGAACCTAAAGTGAGTTTCTTGTAGACAATAATATAGTAAGATCTTGGTTTTTTATCCATTCAGCTACTCTGTGTCTTTATCAGGGAATTTAGTCCATTTACATTTAAAATGTTTATTGACAGAGAAGGATTGACTCTTGCCATTTTGTTTACTCCTTTCTGACTTTCCTGTGTTTATTTTCTTTTTCTTTCTTGCTGTTTTCCTTTGAATTTTGTTATTTTTGTATTGATAGGTTTTGATTCCTTTCTCATTTTTTTTCTGGTTCCCAAGGGACTTAGAGTTTTAACAGTCTATTTTAAGCCAAAAGCAACAGAACTTCACTTGCCTACAAGAACTCTACTTTTACTTCTCCTCCCCCAATCATATGCATTTAATGTCACAATTGGAATCACTTATTTTATATATCCATTAATGTAATTCGGTAATAGTTGTTTTTAATACTTTTATGGAACTGAAAGCGATTTACACCCCCCTACACACTCATCATTATGGTAACACAATATTGTTTTTTCCCTTCATTAACTTTTTTACTAGACTATGCCCTATAAATGTTTTAACTTACAACCCTCATTCAAAAGCTTGACTTTTTCAACCATACTTCCTGAAATCCTGAGAAGAGCTTCTATAGCCAGGAGTATAGGCAGCCAAGAGGCAACAGCACTGAGAACTCTGCCAGCCCTCCATTCTCATCACCCCTCATCCATCCTAGAGGCACTTCCTTTTATTTCTCCTTCCTCATATGTTTTGTGTGTATACTTGCAAACAATTTTTTGTTCAAATACATGATAATGTGATTAAAATTAAGTTTGGAAATCTTTGCAATAATGAATATTAGAACATCTGTATGTATTCTATTAGGAAAAATAAGACTAGGGTGAACCATGGCAGCACCCCAATTCCCAGGGTACTTAATCCCTGAAAGCTCCATAAAGGAGAAGCTAGGATTAAAAAATAGAAATAGAATTTAAACAGATCAGGAAGTAAAACCTGGAGAGCCCTTCCTTCACCCTCTCCATGGGGGATTACATCCATTTTTCTTCACATTATGTGAATGTTTACTTACTGATGCCTCTCAAGTTTGGATCACAGCCTTCCTTGTCATTAGAAATTGTAGCAGGCAGTTAGGATGATGAACTCTTGGACAAGGCTACACAGGTTGGATTCCCAGCTCCTCTACTTACTAGCTTTGTGACTTCGTACAAGTTTTGTTATCCTCTCTGGGCCTCAATATCCTCATGGAATGAGAAGAATAACAGTTATCTCTACCTCATTTATTTTATTACATACAAGATACTGAGAATAGTTGATGCTACAGTAACTTCCCAGTAAATATTAGCTATTACTATTTTTATTTCTGCTGGAATGGAATGGGGGCATGGAGATACTCCCAAAGATCTTAAATTGTTCAGAATGGATTCTTTGACTGCAAACCTGATCCTTCTTAGTCTCTTCTGTCACAGTAAATGTACCAGTATCTAGAACTATGTTGGCCAGAATTCTGAGGACTACCCTGCCACTTTCCCTAATCCTTCAATATGTAAATAATCAGTGTAAATATTTTCATTAATTTCAAAATCTTTCGTAAATACAACTTTTTTTCCCAAATATGTTTATTTTATTTTTTCAGTATTACAAGATTAATCTCTCCTTTATCCTTTCATTTCTTCGAGTCCAGGACTTATTATATCTCATTTGGTCACCTGCTATAGTCTTCCTACTACTTCCTAACTTTATCTTCTTCCATAACTCTCTCCTTCTCATTCTTTTATTTTTTTTTAAAGATTTAATTTATTTGACAGAGAGAAACACAGCGAGAGAGGGAACACAAGCAGAGGGAATGGTAGCGGGAGAAGCAGGCTTCCTGCCGAGCAAGGAGCCTGATGTGGGGCTCGATCCCAGGAACCTGGGATCATGACCTGAGCCGAAGGCAGACGCTTAACGACTGAGCCACCCAGGCACCCCTCTCCTTCTCATTCTTGACTCCAAGCTACCTGGCCTCTCTTGAATTTCATGTACAAAAGAAAATCTTTCCTGCTAGTTATTTTCATATACATAATCCTCTGCTTCCATTGCCCATTCCTATTTACATGGCTGATTCCTTCTCATGTTTTAGGTATCGGCATAATGTCAAGTCTTCAAAGATTGATTCCATTATTACTTGATCTAAGGAGATCTACCTGCCCATAATTTCCTACTACTATACCCTGACTATATCCTTCATGATTTATTATTTGTAATTATACACAGCAATTACAAGAATGGATGGATAGGAATAAATAAATGAAGACACACACACACACACAATATGCTTATTTCTTCACTTATCATTTGCTTCTTTTTTTACTAGACTAAAAGCACCACAAGTGAAGTCTTGTTTTATTTTCACCAAAATATCCACAGTGCCAGTAGAAGACCTCAATGACTATTTGTGGAATAAATGCATCAATAAGAGGTTTCCCAGACTGAAACCATGAAAATGTTCAAAAAGGATAAAATGATCAAGAAAAGTAAAAAATTATAGGTGATCAAAAATGTTTCCAAAACATTTTGACTGCCTATGGATTTTGCACTGAACTACAGAGATGAAATTTATTGCCAAGAAAGCTGTATTGCTATTTGGTATTGATGACGTGAAGGGAACCTTTGCTATCCTACAAAATTTCTCATCATGAAATTTTGAAATTTCATGAAATTTCAAAGAAATTTTGAAATGAAAGAAACATTGTGCTGAAGTTCACATTGGTTAGACCAATGTAACAATTATTGAACTATCACAAGAAAATAGTTAAATTGAGCAAAATCTCAACTCTCTAAGACTATCAATATATATCATAAAGTAACTCTAGAATTGTTCTGGCTGTTTATCCAAAATAACAAGTTAACTTGAGGGTTCAGGCATATAACTTTCACTTAAAGGTGAAGATATGATTACTTTGTTTTATTTTTACTTACTGGTAAGAAGTATGATATCATCTCCTCCTGTATAATACCCTCTAATACCAATACTAATACCTCTACCCTCTACTACAGTGGAGCATCAGTAAAAGGTGTAAGGAAAGAAGAGAAACAGATCATCTCTATGATGTGTTGTCATAATATGACAACATACCATAATCTGAGAAGTAGCTATAAAAATTACCTTCCTGGACACTTTTTACCTCCTAAAATAAGAATATTCACTATTTAAAGGACCTGAGTATTGTACCATTTCAAATAAGACTTCATTAGTATGTAACTAACTCAACCACTGTGTTCACTCGGATTGTCTCACTGCTTATAAAAGTCCATGCCTCCAAACAAGGCATAGAAGTACTATACTTGAGAGCTGCCTTGAATGAAAACAGAGTGTTCCTCTCATCATCCTGCCTTCTGAGTTGCATATAATTACTTGAATGAAAACTAAAGAATACTCTTCTGAGGAAAGCAATCACACACTTCCCCCACTCCATCCCTGGGCTTGTTCAGGCTACTTACAATTTTCCCTGGACACTAGGGTAATGCTCCCAACTGAGTTTTAACTGAGAACACAGAATCCAAGGCTTCTCCAACTCATACTTTCTAAGAAGATGCAATGTGATGTCAATGTTTTAGGGCATAATATAAAGGAAGTTTTCTCCTGAATGATTAAAGCCTGACAAGTGCCTCCTCTTAGCCCTGGCACCTTGTTCCTATATATGTTTGCTAGTTTAGCTGCACAAAGAAACACATTTTGGGGAGAAAAAAAAGATAAATAGATTTTGCCAGGTTGGCTTTGAACCTATCTTTCACACCACTGTGAAGTGCGCTGCCAGGATGTGCGATATGTAGTTAGAAGCAGCAGATGGAAAGGCATTTTTGAGGGGCTTTTTGATGGTTCTGAATCTATGCAGCATTTACACACCAAAGCATGCTTGTTCATCTGTTATATATTTAGGGATATTTAAACTGTGAACATTTGTCTTCCTTAAAGACTACAAAAGTATCTGGAGACTGACTGACTTACTAAATAGACATAGTAAATTGATCAATAACTAGTTTGACATCCCTTGTTCCCCTGCCCCCTCACTCCCAACCAACTCCTGGCCCCCATTCTGTATTGCCTGGCAGTAGCCTCATGTGGGGCCGCAAGCATCCTATGTCATGGAAAAATGTCACAGCACCCAAAGAAAAATACCCTCCCCATATGTGTGTGTGTGTGTGCGTGTGTGTAGACTGAGAGAGAGAGAGAGAGAGAGAGAGAGAGAGATAGAGGGCACTTTTAAGAAGCCCTGTTGAAAATGTGGGGCAGTGGGATGACATTTAATGTTGCTTCTACTTCAGCAAAAGGTAGAAGTTTCCACTGTCATAGGCTCTCTGCTTAGAACTTTCTCTTAACATTTCTAAATATGATCCTGGAGATGAGTGCCACCAAAACAAAATATATGTGCATGAGTCGTAGGCTATTCATTTTTTCTTTCCAGTTGCATGGTCTTATCCAGTAGAGACCAATGAAAATAAAACCAAATCCTTGAAATTGAACCCTGGTGCTATGAACTGAATGTTTGGGTCTCCCCAAAATTCTTACATTGAAGCATTGGTCTCCCTGCCTGAAGGGGAGGACTTTAAGAGGAAATTAGGTTTAGATGAAATCATGGGGGGAGAGTCTCATGATGGAATTAGTATCTCTGTAAGAGGAGAGCAGAGAGATTTCCTTCCCCTCTCTGGGAAGATACAATGAGACAAGCATCTGCATATCAAGAACCAAGTCTTCATCAGACAACAAATCTGCTGGACCTTGATTTTATACTTCCCAGCATCCAGAACTATGGGATAAGTAAATGTCTAATGTTAAGCCACCTGGGCTAAGGTATTTTTTATAGTAGCCTAAGCTAAGACACCTGGGATAAACTGATAGCTATATTTCACAGAGCAAGCACCTAAATGGGCCCTATATCCATAGCATTTAAATTAAATGACTGATACTCTCCGAAATAGCCTAGGATCAGCCATCTGTACCCTCCCACCCATTCCTAACCCTGGGTGCCTAAAAGTGACAATTTGAGAGGAAGACATCATAGCAAGAGCAGGTAAGCAACAATTTGTGGTCAACAAAAGTACTATTGTAATATGATATTGGGTAAGAAGATAAAATTACTGAGAATAAATTGTTCTATCAATTTCTAAATACAAAGATTAAGAGCTTCTCAAACTTTCCCTCAGCTCCTCATCAGTCCATACTCTGTGCTCAACATTGTGTAAGTGCTATGGATGTGAAAGAAAAGAAGGAAGGACAGCAGAACTCTGAAAACTTGTACATCCAATTTCAGTGCAACATCGGCAAATCAAACCAAAACTCTCTTCCAGAAGAAAAATATTAATTTTTGACCTTCAAAGCCAAGTTTATTTTCTCACTGCTTTGGTCATTGCTTGGGTTCCCCACAATTGATACTCAAAGAGAAAGAAATTAATAGATTTAGAAAATCAGATGCTTGGATCCCATGGGTCTTCTTTGTTATACTCACTCAGTCTCAGAGATGAGAACACAGACCATTTAATCTCACAGCCTAAACTCCAAAACTCCTAAAATTAATTAACATGGGCAAAGTACTGAGCACACAGCAGGAGTCCCAGAAGAGCCGATCAATAGGTATTAGTCAGTCTCAATCTCCCTTAAGGGTTGTTTTGAGAATTCATAAGTGAAACAATATTGCCTGGCATGTATTAGGGGCTCAATAAATGTTAATTTCATCCTTTCTGCCCTTTCCCTTATAGTTAAACAAAACCAAAAACCATGACATTTTTAAAATGTGAAACTCTGATAAATTTGAAAGAACATTCTGTGGACCCAAGAATAAAAAAATATCTTCTAACTAAAAATAATGTTTGTGAAACTGATTTGCATTTCAAATTTTGGCAGTACACCTATGAAGGGTGTCTCTGGCTCAGAATCCTGGCAAGAGGTGATGAGGACTTGAACTAAGGTGGTGGCAGGAGATTGGAGACAAACGGTTCTAAGAGGCAGAACAGCAGAATTGTCAGGACTTGAGTGCTGTCGGCAGGCAACCTGGATTCCATCTCAGTACCAACCCTTACTAACTGTGCCATTCAAGCACTTGTCTTGCTTTCGAATCTATGGAATCAAGGGGGCATGTCATCCCTACTTCACTGAAGCATGTGAGAATTAAATGGGACCATATATGTGAAGCACTTTGCATGGCTCCTGACACACTTATGCAGTGGGTGGGTGGCTGTTACTAATACGTGTCCATCCATGACTGCGTGCACACTCACAATGACAAACACATGCTCTATTTAGTCCCCATTTGGTCCCTGATCATATTAAAAATCTTCAATGACAAAAAAAATGCCCCCTGGAGACTGGCCAGACTATCTGTTCTGTAGAAAAAGAATACAAATCAAAATATCAAAAATATCTTTTGTTTTCCTAACAGAATGTTAACTTGGGACCTAAAAATCTGGCATTTGGTATTTGAGTCCTGCTTCAACCAACAACCTAGAATTCCGGTGCCCCAGGTATTGGCCAAAAAGCTGAGACTGAACTGAATGCCATTCAAATTCTGCCAACGTTCAGTTACAAAAGTACATTTGACAAAGGGTCTAAAATAGAGTGAACCCACCCATTCCCCAAAGAGTCCTAAGCGCTAGGCTCTGATTGATAAAAGCAGTGTCTTGGGCCCAGGTGAGTTAGCTTTCTATTGAAATATTTCGGTTATATTTATTTTAAATTCAGACTCAATAGAAGACTTATTATGCGAAAAATATTTTGTGTCACCAGGGAAACTAGACATATTACCCATTAAGTTCCTTTATTATCCATGTATTAGACCCCACATAAAAATTTCTCATAGATATAGATGTTAGAAAGAGTCACTCCTGAAAACATAGTAGTTTTGGTGCTTATTTTTTGCCTTCAGTCAGTAACTCTACTGTTTTGTTGCAGCTTCTGTGGATATAAAGATTAAATTTTGTGTTCAATATAATGTTATTTGTAATTAATAAAATTGGTCGAATTACTTCCCCCATTTTTCCACTATTGTTTTCTTGTCATTATGAAAGGATGTCACTAGAGGACCTAGTAAAGGATTGGTACATGACGGGTGGTCAACAGGTAATCTACCAACAAATTTTCATTCTCTCTCAGAAATTTTAACTGTTACAGATGAGATTTTAGCAAAAACTATCGCAAAAAAATATAAGTAAAATATTCATGTTCTATCAGTCAATAAACAACAGACCTCCACATATGTATTTCCGCTTGAAGTATTAAATATCTATGGGATACCTATTGTGTGATAAGACAAAACCATATAGGATTGACAATGACAGATAAAATCTATTAGTTCAATATATAAATCAAAATATTGGAAACAGTTTTTATACTCTTTTGGCTTCCTAAAGGAAGTTTTACATTACATGACTAGTACATAACCATGTAAAGAAAAAGACTGAATTTAAAGAACCTCCAGATAGCATCCAATCTAAAGAGACAGGAAAACTTTAGAAACTGAACTGCTTTAAACTAGTGATATGAGTGTGAGCACCTAGAAGGCTAGGAAGTGGGTGCTTTCCTGCCACAGTTGGGTGTGTGAATTGTCACGGCCGGTCAAGAGAAAAGTTTACAAGATCCTTCAAAAAGCCTAGTAAGGTACAGATCCTTTATTTATTTGTTTGTTTTTTTCAACAGGGGCTTTTAGTCTATAAGGGCACAGATCCTTTAAACTAGCAATCTTGCCTCCCAAAAGTTACCCAAAGAGAATAACTGAATCAGTTACGTATCTATACAGATTATCACTTCTCAGAGGGATTAAAATAAGGAAAAACAAGACTTCGGAAAAGCTTCTCTATCCTTGTATTTTCTTCCCAGTACTTCATTTTTTTTTTTTTTAAGTTTTATTTAAGCAATCTCTATACCCAATGTGGGGCTGGAACTCACCGCCCATGATCATGACCCAGAGATCAAGAACTACATGTTCTGCCAACTGAGCCAGCCAGGCATCCCTCACCCTAGCACTTAAATTTTTAAATCTATTTTCACATTTATAAAATTAAGCCCTCTATAGTCTGTTTTGCTATAACTTTGTTTCCTGATTGTTAGTCATATATCCCAATACCACTTACTGACTAATCTGTCTTATTCACAATGCTATCAATAAAACTTTAAACATTACATTTCTTTAAAAAGCATAGAGTTAGCTGAGTTTCATTCTGCTCCATAGGTTTGCCTTCTATCCCAATGACAGTACCAAATGGGTTTTATTGTTATAATTCCATAATTTTGAATATATTTACCTATTTATCAAATATTTATTGCAGATTGATATATTTATAAGTTTCGATAGTACACATATAAGCGTAAAGAGACAAGTGCTGCTGTTGTGAGGTTTGTAGTTTAATGGGGAAGATGGAGAATAATAAAATCATCTCACAAGTAAATTTATGAATTTATAAAATTTGAGGAGTACTAAGAAGGAAAGGTTCAGGGTACCATGAAAGTATACATTAACTCTGGTATAAGAGATGCTTCATTCCTTCCAATTAATATTTCCTTCCAGAATTTTCCTAACTAAATATATTCCACAAATGTCAGATATATTTTCAAGTTTTTAAATAAATTCCATCTGGGTTTTGATCAAGGTTGAATTAAATTTGTAGTTGACTTTAGGAAGATTTATATATATATAATATTAAAAATTTATAGCTAAGAACAAGGTATGTTTCAACTGTGTCTTTTTTGAAAAGCCCTTTATGTAGTAAATTAAGTCACAAGGTTTGGATAAAACTTGGACACTTTTTAACAAACTTCTTACCAAACATTTAATTCTTTTTGCTATAACTATTAATGGAATCTGTTTCCATATCATTTTTTAAAAAATTTATTTATTTGACAGAAAGATCACAAGTAGGCAGAGAGGCAGGCGAGAGAGAGGGGGAAGCAGGCTCCCCACCCAGCAGAGAGCCCGATGCAGGGCTCGATCCCAGGACCCTGAGATCTTGACCTGAGCTGAAGGCAGAGGCTTTAATCCACTGAGCCACCCAGGCGCCCCTCTATATCATTTTCTAAAGGCAGTTATCATAATACAATGTAGCTATGTAGTTTTGTGGGTATATTCGATGATCTACAGCATTCCTGGAATTTTCTTCACTGCTAGAAGTTCTTGACTGCAACCATTTTCTATTGATTCTCTTGGTATTCTCTATTTAATTCCAGATAGATCATCAAATAATTTTTCTTTCCAATATTCACACTAACTGTTAATATTTTAATTAACTTTACTAGCTAGCTCTGTCTTAGCATTGTTACATAAAAATATAGCAAGTGTATTTTTTTCTGACTTTAAATGCAATTCTTGTTACACTGATGTGCATTATGCTATCTGTTAGCCTGCTATAAAATTTATTTAGCTTGTTAGAAAATACTTCTAGTATAGTAACAGTGTTTTTTCTTTCACTAATTAAAACTTATGTATATATATTTTAAAGATTTTATTTATTTATTTGTCAGCAAGAGAGAGCGAGCGCACAAGCGGGGGGGGAGGGTTGCAGACAGAGGGAGAAGCAGGCTCCCCGCCAAGAAATGAGCCTCATGAAGGACTCAATCCCAGGATCCTGGGATCATGACCTGAGCCAAAGGCAGATGCTTTACCTACTGAGCCACCAAGGTGTCCATTATTTTTAAATATATTGACAACATCTGAGGAGAAGATCGTGATCTTTTTCTTCTTTTTGCCCTAGAGATATGGTAACTTACATTAGCAAATTTCCTGATATTGAGCTATGCTTGAATAAAGAAAAAATTCTACCTCTGATAATTTACTAAAATTTTTTAAATTTAATTTTATTTTTTCAGTGTTCCAAGATTCATTGTTCATGCACCACTAAAGGTATTTGTACTTTAAGAGAGTTCAATCCTCAATTCTTACATCTTTTACTAATCTTTTTTCTGATAATGGGATATCTGATATCAGAATATTCTGATTTTCTTATATAAAAACTTTCCATTTTCTATTACTCTATTAAAGATGCTAATGGTTTAAGAATTTTCTATTTCTTAAGGTTTTGAAACAAGTTTTCCAAGAAACCCTGTAAGCCTAGAAACACTTACAAAGGGAAATTTCTTTGATAGTTTTAACATCCTCTATGATTACTAATATATTCAACTTTTGTTTAAATTTTTAATAGTATTTACTGGTTGAGTGTATTAATATTTGTCAAATTTTATTAAATGTCCTGTAAAAATCAATTTTATTTAATCTGGGCTTGTAATTATATAGTCTCAGATTGAATTTGGAATATTTCTGTCTTCTTTTTGTATTTGTTTTTATCTATTATTTATTCTAAGAACCAGCTCTTGGAATATTATCAATTTACTATTTGCTCTTATCTAAATTGTTACCATGTTTTTATTTTTTTGTAATTGCTTTTCTAGCATACTTTTGCTTGCTGCTTTTTTCCAACTTCTCCAAATAGGCTCAGTTAATTTCTATATTTTCCCCCTTGGTTTTTTGCTTGATCATGTCTCCTCTTGGATTCTGCTTTAACAATGAAAACCCTTCAGGTGAAGAATCTTGCTCTAAGAATAATTTTTGGCTACATGTTGTGTACTTTGACACATAGAGTTCTAAATTATTTTTTATTTTTTAAATAATCTATAACTACAGCTCTGGTTTATTTCTGAATCCATATATATATATATATACACACACATATATATATTTGTATTTAATGTATGTGTGTAAAGACGTGTATACATTTAACATCCAACTTGGAGTGTTTTTTATACATGTTATTAATTTCTAGTTTTATTTTATTATTGTTAGACAATGTGGCCTATATTGGAATTTACTGAGGTTTTCCATTTTTACAAATAGTCTATGGATGTTTGAAAATAAAGTATATTCTAATTTATTGGTAATTCCAAATTCTTTGCTATTTGTTGACTGACCAATTTGATAGAGTAAGATAAAGAAATGGATGCACTGTTTCCTACAACTAACTTCTCCATATCTCCCTAAATTTATCCATTTTCAATTCTCCTTAAGGTTTCTCTCCAGACACATTGATTCTACCCTGGCTTCCTTTACACATCTTACTTTTTCCTGCCTAGTTTTGCTTATGTTATTCCTTGACTCTGTTTTTTCCAGAAGTATCTCCCCTGATCCATAGTCAATGTTTTATTTTAATCATTCCTCCTTCTACCCTTTGCCTCCTAGCAGCCTCACTTAACTAACCTTTTCACTCCCTTTTGCTATACTCCCTGAGGACATGGATGGCCAACACCATTGGTTGACTACTCAATGGTGATTTCCTCATTACTGCTAACAGAACTCTAATTTTATTTATGATGAGAATATGTCCAGCTCTAAAACAATGGACTGTGAATGAGCTAAGCCAATCATGGAACTTCTCTGACATACTTTTCCAGATTACCTTGTAGCTAGGAGTGCCTATGTGACTGATAAAATATTCAGATTTTTATGAGATGCTGGAAAGCATTTGGAAAAGTCTGCCAGAGAGTGTTGCTTCTGAGAAAGTTTTTAGCTTACCTAAAGAAATGTACCACCTTGGGGCGCCTGGGTGGCTCAGTGGGTTAGGCCTCTGCCTTCGGCTCAGGTCATGATCTCAGGGTCCTGGGATGGAGCCCTGTATCAGGCTCTCTGCTCAGCAGGAAGCCTGCTTCCCCCTCTCCCTCTGCCTGCCTCTCTGCCTACTTGTGATCTTTCTCTCCCTCTGTCAAATAAATAAATAGAATCTTAAAAAAAAATTAAAAAAAAAAAAGAAATGTACCACCTTTTCTAATGACTTCCTAACTAGAAGGAGGGTGTGGCAGTTTGCAACTATTAGGAAAATGTTGAGAAAGCTGCAGAAATATTGGCACTAGTCAATATTCTAACACTAGCAACATCTTAGCCCCAAGCCCCTTATATGAGAAATGTAAATCCCTATTAAAAAAAAAGTAGTTGGGCATTTTGTTATTTGCAGCCAAGTGCATCCCTAACTGATTCACTTCTGTGTTGCTTTTTAGTTATCCTTCAATTTCTTTATGTATATTTAATTATCTTAATTAACTTAAAACTACTAATATGCAGGAAATTTTTTTCATATAAATAAGCTATGGCCAGAAGTCAGCACTTGTTGGCATTTAATTATGCAATTAGCATAACTAACATTTGTAAAGCACTTTTCATGCACCAAACAATCCTCTAGGTACTTTACATATGTTCATCATTTACTCTCCAAAACCATTTATGAAGCAGCTACTATTATTGCATTTCCATTCTCACAGATGAGGAAACTAAGACATAAGATCACATGTCTAAGTGGCAAAGCCAAGATATGCACTAAAGAAGTCTGGCCCCAAAACCTGTCTCATTAATAACCACACTCCACTATCTCTTATTTAACGAGTATTTCCATTTTCCAGTTTGGCAATGGCTTTTCACATACATATATACCTGGCAAACATAAGTACAGGGCCATACCCACATATTCACAACAGCAATAAGAATTCTTTACTATACAGGACAATCAGTCTAACAGATAGTCATTCTTTTCCCAGGAAGTCCCTGTTTTGGTAGCTGTGGTCAATCATTGAGTCCCCTTTTCATTGAAAAGATTAATTTCGGCATTTCCCTTCAAAGGCTAGCTAAAAGCAGAACTACCACAATTCTAACTACTAGATTGTTTCAAAATGAAGGCAGTCATTTTATATAAAATAAGATTTGACCTGAGTCTTGACCCTTTACTGGACTGAAATCAAAACCTCAGCTTTTCCAAAGCTTTGAAAATGAACTTTGGTTGGCTTCCTCTTCTTTGTTTTTATACACCTCTTCACATTGGGTTTGTCCAGTCTGAAAAACCGAATGACCAAAATACCAGAGGGAAGATGCCTTCCAAGCCCAACAGAGTCAAGAATAATGGAAATCTAGAAAGAGAGCCTGGTTGTCTTTTTGTTTGTTTGTTTCTAGGGTCATTTCTAAATCACCATTGTTTAAATGGAAAATCAGATGTTTATATGCCCAATAATATATATTGTTGTTTTATTATAGCAAAGCAAAATTCTAGACTATCTCACTAACCAACGTATAGTAGAGTGATTAAAGCAGAGTCCTTCCAAACATTACATACTTTGTGACCTTGGGCAAGGCACTTACCCCTTCTAGCCATCCATAATGAGATCAATAATGGTGCCTACAACTAGGGTTGACATGAATTTTCTAAGAGATGATGCTTGTAAAGCATCATCATCATTATCATCACAGCAGAAGCTAATAGTTACATAGTTCTTACTGTGTGTCAGGCTCTATTCTACATGTTTTATGGGTATTAATTTGTCTAATCCTTACAACAACGCTATGAGATAACTACTGCTGTCATCATTTTGAGAGAGGAACAAATTGAGGCAGAGTGAGTAAATAACTTCCTCAAATTGACTGTTTTGAAATGATAGCGGGGATTCAAACCAGACACTCTGTCCCCCATGCTCCTGCTTTTAACCATTATATTGTACCATGCTTTCAGAAATAATCATTCTTATTAAGTTTTTGAAAATAATATATAAATAGCTCTTTAAATAATAAAATATCAGGTTAAATACTCAATATAAATAATTTATACATGGACAAGTATTTACATAAAACATTTACAAAAATAAATAACTATAATCAATACTATGTTTTTTATTCGACTCATTATTTTGAGATTACTATACATTAATATGCAGTTGTACCCTCTGAACCCATGTACCCTCTGCTTTGTTTTACCCCAAGGTAACATTTTGAAAAACTCTGGTACAGTATCAAAACTGGGATATTTACATTTAAATACTTCTCTAAAAAAATTTTTATTTTAGAGAGGGAGAAAGAGAGAGAGCAAACATGCAAGTGTCAGGGGAAGGAAAGGCAGAGAGAATCTCAAGTAGACTCCCCGCTGAGCCTGGATTCCCAAAAGGGGGCTTTATCTCATGACCCTGAGATCATGACCTGAGCCAAAATCAAGAGTCAGATGTTCAACTGACTGAACCACACAGGTGCCCCCTTACTTATATTTAGGATACAGAACATTTCTATCATCAATAAGGGTCCTTTACACTTCTGTTTCATAGCTGCACTCAATCTCCTCTCTCCCCTGCCTCCCTTAACTTCAAACCACTAATCTGTTCTCCACCTCTACATTTGGTCCTATGCAAATATACGTATTTCCGAAGTTGGCACAAATACTAAATAGTTCATTGCTCTTAGGGATTCTGAACTTTCCTTGTGTTCGTTATGCCCTTAGAGTTGTCTACCAAATTTCCTTGATTCTAAGCGTGAGCACACGTGTGAATGGTGAGAGAAGTGACGGCATAAACAAGAAAACATAACAAGAGGAACTCTTTCTTGTTCCTCTATGTCGATCTTCTTCCTACTTCTAACTACTGCTTTGAAGAATAGTTTTGTGATTTGTAAGTGTGAGGCACTTCTTTAGAAAATTTCATTTTCTAAGATCTTACATTAATAAACATTCATTTTGGGGCGCCTGGGTGGCTCAGTGTGTTAAAGCCTCTGCCTTCTGCTCAGGTCATGATCTCAGGGTCCTGGGATCGAGCCCCACATCAGGCTCTCTGCTCAGCAGGGAGCCTGCTTCCCCCTCTCTCTCTGCCTGCCTCTCTGCCTGCTTGGGATCTCTCTCTCCTCTCTGTCAAGTAAATAAATAAAATCTTTAAAAAAATAAATATTCATTATAATAATACCATATATCTTCCTATTCACACTGTCTTTCGTGAAACCACATAAAGATGAACAAACGGAATTCAAAATGGAGTCAGAAAGCAATGCAGAGAAGATTCTCACTCATGTAACACTCATTGCACCTTGTATTACAAATCCCCAACAAGAATGAAGATTTTCTTTTAGCCTGGCAACAACTCAGCAAATGAGAAGTCACCATACCTCAGAAGCTACAATCCCAAACTCTTGCTCTACCTCCGATGACATTTTGTTTAAAGCAACCCCTCCCAAATTCCTCCTTTCCTCTATAAAAGGTGTTCCCCTACTTTGTTCTTTGGACTTTATGATTCGCCAAAATTTGCATGTCCTAAGTTGAAATTCCTCTGCTATTACTGAATAAACTCATTTGCTACTTGATAACCTTTGTGGTTTAATTTTTAAGGTTGATACAAGGAAGCATAAAAGATTATCTGGAAATGTCAAAAAGAAGCTCATCTATCCACAATGAAAGGAACCTAGATTACTAAGGAATTCTGCACAGAAGGATCAAGATTTCATATAGAGTATGAGCAACATGTAGAAATCAGCAGAAATTATGAGTATTTATTTGCAGAATTTGGAGCCATGAGTGACTTACTGTTTTATACTTTTTATACTCGTATAATAAGCATGCATTACCCTTCCAATAAAAAATAGCACTTTTAAACAGAAACACAATGAACTTCTTTTCCTTATTCTGTACCACAGGGACTATTTAGAAGAAAATATGCAACTGTAGAGTGTCTCTGCGCCTAAGAATGTGTGTTTATCCTGATTTCTCTGTATATTATATTCTGAAAAACTACTTGGCAAATGTTTATTAGGAAAGAGTAATGATTTTATTTACTTTCCTACATTGGGATTACTTCTGGTTTTAAAATAGGCCAGTAAAAATTAATCATTCTGCATAGAAGAATGCTCAAAAGTTGCCTTTTATACTTTATAAAATGTTACGTCTTAAAGACTTTAATGGGTTAAAATTTTAGTGACATTGCATAAGCTATCTCACATATAAGGTAGGGTGTTGAAATTAGCAAAAAACACTTGACAAGTAAATGTAATCACTCTGAATTTGTTTATATTCAATAATAAACTATCCTTAAATTTTTCCAGTCTTCATTCCTGTTTGGACAATTCAAGGTTGCACTTTATTTCTCCTTAATCTCTCTTTTTTAGATTTAGCTTTATCTTTTGAACTAGCTTAGTGAATAATAAAAAAAAATGTAATAATAGCATTTTTTCTTTCCTACTCCCTCCTCTATTTTGATCCTTGTGAACATCTTTGCTGTTTGGAAAGATAGCTGTAATATCTCATGTACAAAAAGCATTCCTGAAATGATCTAATTAACCAATCTTAGAGCTCTCAGTCAGAGGCAAATATTGCAGTAAATAAATAATAAAATTCAGTGTCATTAACAAATATCAGATTTCTCTAGACTGACTCATGTCTAAAGATCTCTGGGAATTCCAAACAAACTTACTCACCAGGTGAGCACAAGTGCCCCAAATAATGGCAGGCAATTCTATCATTCTGAACATTCTACTGACAGCCAATATCTTGGGGCCAGTCCTTTACATATATGGCTCCTCCCACCTTTGACAATAGAACATCTGTACAGCATTAAAGTATATAGTAAATGCTTCCCCTTCAAAGGCAATTTTGTTTTGCTTTGTTTTTTGGGCCTAGACAGTATGAAGGCAGTCATTTGAAATGTATCTAGCTGATTCTTTTTTTAAATCTGGAAGCTGGCACATGGCAAATTTGCCAATTTATTAGTCCCCTGTTTTTTGGCCTTGCTACTTTGATAATGATTTTTGTGGGTTCACAGAAAGAAAAGTCACTTTTCTTTTATCTAAGCTTTAGTTCCTGGCAAGTAGATAATCAGTAACTCAAGTCTCAGTAACTTAATAGGCACATTTGATTAAAGTTCATATAAGCCTTTCCCAATAAGGGCCCTGTGAAATGAAGCAAATAAGAGAGCATCCATTTGCTTGGGTTGACTTACCAGGCTCAGCAAACAGAGGTGAAAACAGGCCTCATTAAGGATTATCGAATACAATTTTAATGCTCGCTTAGAATTAGGTAATCATTCAGAACAAAAGAAACTTTCAGATTTATATCGTTTACAATCCTGGCAAACTGCACATTTGCTTAACCTTACAACACCTCCAAAAGAATTTTGTCTTAAAAGTGCTGATGGTCAGATTGCAGTGATCAAACTTGTTTGCTTCAGAGTCAAATGTTAACTCTGTTACACAAACTGCTCAAGGTGATCTAATGGCCCACATTTATCCCTCCACTAAAAACTCCTCCTGGTCCCTGGGACCCCTGACTCATCATCCTGAGTCTGTGCATTCTGTAGCAAACAACACAGCGGTGCCCCTCACCGCTGCCCGCAGGCAATTCAAAGTTTTGTTAAAGTTAACTCAGGAAACATGTAGAATGTAAAGAAAGGGAAGCATCTGGGGGGGAGAGAGAGAGAGAGACAGAGAGACAGAGACAGAGTGTGTTGGCATCCATTAAAATCTATCTACTCATCCCAAAGTGCCCCCATTGTAAGGGGACCATGCGGATGATTCCCATATTTCTGTTTACTTGTTTAACTATTAAGTGACATAATACTTGCCTGTTATGTAGCTATGTGTATTATGAATGACATAATTATCATAATTCTCAATTTTAAAAGCCCTCTGTCTGAGAGGTTTTTTTTTTCCTTTGTGAAAATTAAAACAGTTACTTCGCTACATGCTCTATTGGGATGACTGACAATTGATGAAAACATACAAAGCTCCCACAAATAATTTTAATTTCCATCCAAAATAAAAATGTGTTAACTCCTCATGCCTCTAACAAAAATATTTTCATAATGATACTGTTTACACAGATTTAATCAGTTGTGTCACTGGGGTACAGCAAAAACAGCAATGTGACCTGCTGAGACTTAGCACCAGATTGTGATTTACAATCAAGGCAGCAAGAGTCACTGAAGTGCATAGCTCTCGCCCCAATTACTAATTAATCAGACCCAAAGAGGTCTCCATAAAAGGCACAGTATTCAGCTGTGCATCCCATAAATTTAAAGGGCTCTTCTATTTTTTGAGGAGAAAAGGTGACCTAAAGAGGCAGATCATTACATGATACCTGTCTTGTATACAAGCTCATTGAATCCATTCCACTGGGGCCTTACTTGTCTTTTTGCCACTCCCTTTTTAAATGTTCTGAATACAAAATTTCACACTATGGCAGTATCCCAGCATCATTAAAATGTCAGTATGCTGGTTTCTGTATAAAAACAACTGACTGGCTTGCTCTTTGAGTTTCTGTATCTGTACAAGTTTTTTTGTTGCTGTTGTTTTCTTCTGCAATGTCTATAGGAAATGAAGGGCTACAATAGGTAAATGTACTTTAAAAGTTTGTTGGGAATTGTGGGGAAGAGCAATCAGTGTAATCCAGTTCAGTTCAGCTTCTGCCCAACTTCATCAAATGAAAAATGTATTTGGTCCCCTTTGTATAGCGATCAGATAATAGAAGCCTTACGAACAACCCAGCTTTGACAAAAAGATCCAACTGAGTAGTCTAAAAGAAAACATGCATCGCCGACTTGTTTATTTTAACAATCTTTAAAATAATGAGTTTGATTCTCATTTTTCTTCCTTTCCTAGATACCTCCTCCACAAGGAGCATTCCCTTTGAAGTAAATGGCAGCCCTGGACCTAGAGGAGACCTGCAGAGGAGAAGGAGCAAAATGAGAATCGGGCTGCTGATTTCAGATTCTTGATGTGCAGCCCGGCCAAATGAAAGCTAAAATGATTCGAGTCACATTGCATTAACCACGCATGGTTCTCAATGGACCACCCTAACACACAGCATCAGATCTAAAGGAAGAAGTACGAGGGGCCTCATGTGTGTGCAAGAACAACTATCCACTGCAGAAATGGTAACTGTTCCAGCAGGAAGTTTGATCATGCAGGCTGTCGCCACTTGTGCTTGTCGGGGATTTTTGGAAACCATCCCAAAACAGGGTGTCTTAGAGTAGATCAGGTGTAGAAAGAAGAGGTGTAATGACCAGAGGTGTATATCCTTTCTTTTAAATATTTACTCATTTGTGCGTGTGTTTGTTTGTTTGTTTGTTTGTTTGTTTGTTTGTGAGACTGTGCACACATGTGTGCGGGGGGTGGGGACAGATGGGGAGGAGAAGGAAAGAGAGGGAAAATCTCAAGCAGATGCCCTGCTGAGCTTGGAGCTCCCTATGGACTCCCATCTGAAGACCCCGAGATCATGACCTGAGCCAAAACCAAGAGTCGGGTGCTTAACCGACTGCACCATCCAGATGCCCCTGGAGTTGTATGTACATTCTTAATCAAGGGTCACATTGTATAAATCGTGGCTGTGGAAAATATAGGCTATGATAGAAAAACGGGACAGCTCTAAGTCACCAAAATAATTTAAAACAGTTTACTTGTCCTTCAGGTCCTAAATGCATATTAGATACTAAGCAGGCAGACAAGGGATCATAAGATCGTGACCTGCTGTGTTCAGTCCTCTGCTGCCGCTGCCATTATGAGACTGTGTGATCTGATGTAAGCTCCACATCTCTCCCCCTCTCTACAAACTAAACAAATGGAACTAGATGATCTCTGAGGTCCCTGATAGTTCCAGTAGGTGTCAGGTCCACGAGGAGATTTTTTTTAAGTCATCATTTCTGGGATGCCTGCATGGCTCAGTTGGTTAAGCAACTGTCTTCAGCGCAGGTCATGATCCCAGGATCCTGGGATTGAGTCTCACATCGGGCTCCTTATTCAACCAGGAATCTGCTTCTCCCTCTGCCTGCTGCTCCCCCTGCTCGTGCTTTTTCTCTCTCCAACAAATAAATAAAAAATTTTTTTAAAAAATCACCATTTTCAGTATGTGCCAATTTAGTATTTAATTATTAGTAATTGTGTTTATTTCCTTGGCACATAGAAATATGCATATAATAAAACCACTTAAAACGTAGCCAAAGAAGTTTGATCTAATGTTTTTCTCTCTCTCTCTCATGACTTTCTCTTGAGTAAATGGATATGGATGACAAGGATGGTGATGGTATTTCAACAATAATTGTGTTCATATTAAGGATTTGCCATATGCTACGCACTGTGTTTGTGCCTTCTGTACATTCTTATTGTACCATAAACTCCATAAAGCTTTATTTCCCCAATTTTCAAGTGAAAAAATTGAAGCAAAAGAGGTTAAATGCCTCTTAGCTAGCATCTCCTAATGTCCATTCACTCCCACTCCAGTGTTAGGATAAAAAAAAGTGCTTACCTGCTTTTAACCTCTGTGCTTTATTATAGCTGGAAATTCACTTATAAAATGATGACATTGCTAGGACTGTTTCTGAGGAGTCTAAGTCTTGCCTCAGAAACTGCTAACTAGCAGGGCCAGCTACCTAACTGGGACCTGTGCAAGAGGAAAATGTGGCCCCACGACCCAGGAAATCAATTTCCCCTTCCACGGGCCGCTGCCCCAACCCACAGCAGATGGGAAACCCCAAAGGAATTGTACTTTTTGTGCTCAAATGTGCACAGCACCTAGATCAGAGCTGGGCAAGAGGCCCCCACTGAGTCTTCTGCCAAATGAGCCATGGTGCTGCCAGTTCTGATCCCAAAGCCAAGAAAGTGTGCTGTACATGCCTGACCCTATCCTCTGGACTCAGGACCCCTGGGGGTGGAAGTGAAATGTGGGTTCCTCCATCCCACTCACACTCCCATGAAACCCAAAGCCATCCCTAGGGAGGGTGTTGGAGGTTATGGTAGGCGATGGGAAGGAAGATCTGGCTGGGCCTCCAGCACTGGGGGCAGGCACAGGCAGCTAAGGAGGAGTCGGGGATAGGAGAGAGACGGTTCATGGAGGGGTGGGGACTAGACCTCACCTGAGCCCCAGTGTATGTTCCAATGCCTTGTTAATACCTTTTAAAACACAAATACCAACATAAAATTAAGAATTTCAACAAGTGAACCAAAGAGCATCGAGTTCCAAGGACTGGACCCTTCTGAGCATGGCCTGGCTAAATAGTCATCCAAACTTCCCATTAGGCTGCTTGTGAATGAGTGAAGTTGGTCACCGAAAGAGGAAATTGACTTTATTTGCATTCAGCATACTATTTCATGACTTCTACAGAGCAACGTGAATCTGAATTATGCTTCCCCATCTATCACTGCTCCCTTCCCTCTTCATCCCTCTTATCAATCTTCCTTGCAGCTTCCCCCCTGAAAGGAGGTCACAGAGCAGGCAGGTTAAACCCTAGAAAAGCCATCTGGGGTGTTTGCTTATTAAAATTTAACCTCAGGTGATCTTTTCTCTAAGGTATTCATATTTTGTATGGAAATGCCAGATGCAACAAATCTGAAACTTTCTCTGATTGATACCAAAAACACCTGTAGTCATCAAATGTAACAGTCGTTTTCTGATAATTTAGAAAAGTACATTCAAATATCAGAACTTCTATCATATATAAAGCATATAATTGTAGAGCTTTAACACCATATTCACTGTGATAAATCACAATAAATCAGTTAATCATATTTCAGTTTCCTTTCCCAGAATTTAAGTATTTTGTTCCATTTCTTACTATTTCTTCTGCACAGTATAGAAAACCTGCCGGATGTTTCTTTCTGCTCCAGTGATTCATGATGATGATACTCTTGTGCATAAAGTGTGTTACAGTACATAAAACATATTTACACAATTCTGTGAGTGGGCTGGTATAAATGTTACTATCTCAGTCTTCTACATGAGGATAAAAGTTTCTAGAAGTCAGAGGATTCGTTCAAAGTTGGACAAGCGAATGGCTGTGCTCAATGTAGACCCTGGCCTATGAGGGGCAGGCTGCTGCCCCCCCTTCACCATCTGCCTTTCCCGGGAAGTGGGGTTCGGGGTGGGGGTGAAGCCCATCCATAGGTACCTGCTACAGGTTTGGTGCTTTTTGCATGATCACACTGACTCCTCAAAACCTTCACAAGCTTTGAGGTTTTAGCTTCCACTTTTTATATCATGTCCCTGTGTGTTCCAGGGGGAAAAATGAAGCCTGCCTAAAACAGGAGGAAACACAAACTAAGCCACATAAATCAGAATACAGACTGTGGACACACCACCCACTTCCTAAAAGGTCAGATAATAAAAGCAACCCCCCGATTGCTCTCACGGGAAACCATAGGTTTGGAGTTGAGGTGGGCAATGACACGTGCTTCCTCTCTACTGGGATGACAGCAGGCTCTGTCCCTTGTCGTGTCCAGTTCTAGCAGTGAAATGACTACTGTTCAGTAGGAAGAGCCTGGCTCCTGTGAGGCACGTTAAAATCAGATTCTAGACACAGCTTTGGCATAGATGGATTGAAGGCAAAAACAGAAATGCAGCTTTCTCTACACCATCTATATTAAAACGTTTTTGGCTATCAACCAGAATTTTTAATCAGTGAAGGGGAATTGTCTATCATTGTGAATGTATAAAACCACTCTGAAGCACTTTTCATAAAATAAATTACTGACATGCTTCCTTTCCTTTTGATCTCCCCAAAAGAAAAAGTTACAATTGCTTTGAAACCTTGTTTACCACAGTAAGACAACCTCTTTTAAATATGACTTGATAAGGTACAATGCTTCAGCCAATTTTATGTACACCTTTTTCCCCCTGTTAGATCTCTAAAGAATATTGAAATGACCTTCTACTCTTTAGATACCCTAAAGAGTATCTGACCAACTCCCAAGGAATTGCCTGATAGCTTTAAAAGAATCATAGCACAGAATGGTGTCAAGCACAGTAGATATAAATCATTCTTTCCCTTTCACACATATTTCTGTGCTCCTTGCCTTTGGTTTTACTAGAACACTATTTAAGGTAATCTAAAAGATATTCTTTTCATACTCATTTTTCATTCATGTATTTCCCAAAAACCATTTCAACTTCTCAAGATGAGGGCATGTGTATTCTGGGGAATGTATGTTACAGTTCTGAATATGGAATATAAACAGGTATTGCTTTGCCTCAGTTTGATAATTGATACTGTTGGTCAGGTGGTTTTGTGTTGTGCCTAAGGTTTAAACTGTAAGCCTATGATTTTTAATATAAAACTAATGCACACTATAATAGAAAACCACAGTGTAGTATTACTGTAGCATTAAAAAGGAAAAAAAAGGAATAATAGTTTACTATTTTGAAAGATGAGCCAGGCACTTAAAAGAGAATTTGATACTAATTCATATCGGACAACTACCCATGAAATCAAACATGAGGCTATTTCTATTCCTCATTTCATCAACTGCATGGCTATTCCCATAACATTGGTGGGGGTTGGGTGGGGAGGGAAAGCCTTTAAACTCTTCCTACCCCTCAACAACATAACAGGGAACTGAAATGCACATCTGTAAATAAATGCATCATTAGATTCTCATCAATTTGTAAGCTTCGCTTGATGTATGGCTAAAATAATCCCTCAAGGAAAACTAAAGAAGTATTTGGTTCTAAGCACATTCCAAATAGACCAAGGGAGGGGGTGGGAGGGTGGGGACCAAATTATTTAAATGAAGAATTTTGCAGATGCTACAAATATCTTTTAAAACAGTCCAGAATGAGGAACTATTTTAAGTACACTGTTACCAATGTATTCATTAACATAGGAGAGCTCTGGACATATTAAAGGAGCACAGTAAAACAACTAATGATGCACTTGAGTGGTAACAGGTGGTCATTAGACCAGCATCTGCTCTCATCAGAGTTAATTATTCAGTTGCTTTGTTTTCCAAGTAGGTGTCTGGTAAAATTTAGCAGAATCTTAATTAAAACACATTTTCAAACTCCTTGGATGCTCATCTCATCTAAAGAAATCAAGACAATTTCCACCATAAACATCAAGCTTCAGTTGAGCCATCCAATGGAAGAAGGAACTCAGTCAGTGTCAGTTGCTAGGTCTTAACTATTGGGATGCCCAGAGCATGCAGATAATGAAAACCTACCTTGAGAAACAATCTACTTTTTCCAAACCACTGGAAATAGCACACAAATAACAGCAATACCTAAGATACACAATTCACCTTCACGATACAATATAGGAATGTAGTATATGAGCTCAAGACATCTAAAAGACAATGTGAATTTCTGCATTTGCCTTTGAATTCATTATTTAACACCAGCATTAAAATATGACATAGATCAACTTCAATATTTGTAAGAAATTTTCCAAAAATGGAAATACTTCCCAAAATGACCACTGCTTACAATCAGCTACTTATATAGGGACAGCAACAAGTTCGTCCTGATTAAAATTGTTGTGAAAATCAATAAAAACCCAACAAAATATGAAAATATGAATAATAAGTTAAAAATTACCATCACCTTTAAACTACTACCTAAGCAGCTGGAAAAAGTACACCACTGAAGTGAATAGAATAAAAGGTAAAGAAAACAAAAATAACCAGGAGAGTAAAGTCCAGAAATATGGCAGCAATTAGAGTGAAATCAAAGAGTGCTACCAGCTCCATCCCTAGATGGTGAAGAATGTGCCTTCACTCAGAATCCCCAGGATCCATAAAATGGTGTGGAGCATAAATACTGCGCATTCAACAAAAAGGTTATTTATATGAAAAAACTGATGAATCTTGATTGCATTTTGCCATCAAAGTAAGCATAAATTTGTCATATACTTACAATTTGAACCTAGCATTCTCAGAAAAAAAATAATAAATCAAATGCTGGCTATTTAGTTTTATCTACTCTGGATGCTAGAGTATCAACTCCCTAAATCAGATGTGGTCTGCTTGAACAGGTATCTATATACCATAATTTTCCATGGCTGGAGAATTATGGAGTTATGAAGATAACAATAAAGTTATTAGGATGAATGAACTCAATCAATAATAAAAATACATAGGGTTAATATTATCTAATGAACGATGAAGGATATACAATGGTTTTGGCTTCCCCAGTTCCTCCTCACCAAGGAATAGATAATAACCTTAATCACTATGACTAAGGGAAATTTGGTGCTCCATTTATATCTTTGTGTAACTCTTTTTAAAAAATATTTATTCATTTAAGAAAGAGAGAGAGAGAGCGTAGGTAGGGGTAGAGAGAGACAGAAGGGGAAAGGGAATCTCTAGCAGATTCCCTGCTATGCATGGAGCCCAGTGCAGAGCTCGATCCCAGGACCTAAGATCATGACCTAAGCTGAAACCGAGAGTCAGACCCTTAACCAACTGAGCCACCCAGGTGCCCCTCTTTGTGTAAGACTTATTGCTTTAATTCTGTGGAGCCTGATGGCCCTCTCATGTTTGTTTCTTAATTCAGGGCCCATTTTATACTTTGATTTGGCACTTGCTCAATGCATTAGGAACTGAGTTATTCATGAAGGACCATCACTCTGTTCATAAGAGCACCAGAAGGACAGCTAGGTCCCTGCCTCTCTCAAATGTTAGTATTTTGTGTAAACCTATGGTGATTGTATTCTTCTCCTGCTGGGAGATATATACCATTAGTGAGATTTCAGGCTAAGCCCTCTGTAATAAATAGATCCCCAATAGTGAATTGAGGAAGAAAGAATTTTTTTTTTCTTTCAAGCACCATCTGGAAGTATAAGGGAAGTTCCAGTTAACGGCACAGCTCTGTTCTAGGAAGTCACTCAGGTCTCAGCTTGCCTAGTTTGCCTTCATCTTGTTACACACACAAACTCTCAATTTCCTAAGGCATTGTCATCAACTTGATTAACTGGATGATAGTCACATCTTTATTCCAGCCCATGGTATGAAAGAAAAAAGGGAAATGGGGTATATGGGATTTCCTTTTAAGTAAGTGATACAGTAGAGCACATCATTTGAGAATAGAATACATCACTTGAATATATATCCCATTGATAAGAACTTAGTCCCACTAACCAACCTAGCTGCAACAGAGGCCAGGAAATTTAGTCTATAGTAGGGCAATGATATGCCTAACCATATATTATCTTTAAAAACAAGGAAAATGGATTTTGGTGGCCAACCAACAGATAAGCATTGAAATTTGGTCATTGTATAACTAGTTGCTACTAATCTCTAAGAGCTATCACTGTTTTAGAACAAAAATGGAAGCCTCTATACCATTTAGTAGCCCCTGGGGGAGGCAAAAGTAAATGAAAAGCAAGCATAAGGCACCAAAGCCCATAAAACATGGTCCTTGTCATAAAAGAGTTTACAGTTTAGTGAACAATGAAGAAAATATATTTGGGTCATACAGCACTCAACTTCTACTCAGCAAATCAACAAAATGACACCTGGAAAAAGCAAATTGAGAATGATATACACTCTCAGGGAAAAGGGGTAGAAAAAAATCAAATAAGCCTAACACAGAAGCCCACCTAGAAGCAATGTTTTGCACTGGGCTACAAATGAAGGAGCAGTCATGTAAACATGAGGCTAGTGGAGAAAGACATCATGTAGGCGAGGAATCATTCATCGCAGTTGGGCCCAACTGAGGGAACATGAGAACCAACGTTCAGAATCAGGGTGGATGCAAGGGGAGTAAGGGAGGAGGGGCTTCCACCAGAGCAACTTGGAATTGATGTTTTTCATTTGAAATTTCTAGGAAAGATTTCATTTGAAGAAATGATTTACCTGCCCAAAAATATTCTACCATTCATGCATGATCTCCAAAGTCTTTCCCTCATTCTCTCCAGATCGATACCATATTATTTTAGTCCAATAAAAGGAGGTCATACCAGGTGTGGCAAGGGGTTGGGAGGAGCAGGGTGAGTGCTAACCTGACTCTATACCAGGTGTAAACAAGATTGAACATAGAAGACTGAGAAGCGACACAATGAGACACCAGCATACTAGCCTCAGGCTGTCTTTCCATGGCTACCACTAATCTCTTTCATATATCCTGTATTCCTTATACAGCCTGTGATTTCTAGGTCTCATGCCCATCTAGTGAGACAAAATGAAAATTAAGGCACATGTCCCAGGGAAAATATTGCACTTGTATAGTAATGCATAGCAATGTTCATATGGTCTGATTTCACATACTTTGTCACAATCCTGCAAATCGTACCACTACAAATTAATTTGAATAAAACAAACACAGTCTAGAAAGTTGAATTAGACATAATCCACAATTCTTTCTTGGGTCAAGTTTGGGAGCTACCGGTGGCTGGTGGATACCTCATTGTGGCATGGGAATTCTTCAAACAGGAGGAATCATACTTTTTCCTAAAGCCTTGTTCATCTCCAGTCCTATTGTGAACATAATCTTAGACCAACTAAAGTTGTAAGTTATTAAAAAACCATCTCAATTCTAGACTCACACAAAGAATGTCAAATCTGGAGACCAAGTTCGTACTGTATCTAGTGTAATTATAGTGTTGATATTTAGTTTTAAGAACATTTTCCATAATTTATAGATTTCATGTTTTCTACCATTCTTTTAGTATGTTATGTTAGAGTTGGTATTCCATAAGAATTGATGCTTTTTAAAGAGCTCAGAGCTTTTGTTTTCCACTGTAGATTTTTTTTCTTCCTCCTGTCTTCCCTTCCCTCCTTTCCTTCCTCTCCTCTTTCCTACCTTCCTTCCTTCCACAAATACTGACTGAGCACTTAATGTGTGCTGGAGACCCTGCTCTAGACTAGGGCTATAGTAGGAATAGGACAGTATTTGCTTGCATTTCACTTACAGTTTATTAGTGAGAGCTGACACCCACAATTATTTCTATTTTTGTTCAGGGTAGTAGCGTATTCTCTGTATATGAGTATTTAAACAACCTTCCTTTGTCAATTTTTCTCATCTCAAGTTTGGAGAAATTTCAAAGTTCTACCAAAAGAAACATTCTTTCTAAAAAGTGCCTTTCATATCAAGTCTAGCTCTGCAAAATCCCTTCTGAGATCAGGATTTGGAATTATGCAACAGTCACCCATCTGGGTCCTGCCACAGCTTCTCTGTGCCCTAAAGTCCTCCAAGGCCAGAGCAGTAGGAAATTTCCTCAGGAGACAATGAATTGACTGGTGGGCTCAATATTGCAAATTTGAATTTTCCATTGCTCTGGGCATACACAGTGTGCCTCTCTAAATATGTTTGTGAACCTGTTATATTTTTGAGTTAGCAAACTTGAAATTCAAGAATGGGTAGTAAAGCTTCACTTTAAACAAATGAAAAATAAAAGGAGAGGGGGAAGAGGAGAGGGAGAAGGAGAGAGGGGAAGAGAGGAGGGAGGGGTGCAGAACAAGGGAACTGAAAAATCCCACCACAACAGATGGCTTGTGCCATTTTGAATTTAGTCTCCCCAAGGAACAGACCCTTGTAGAGGCTATTAAAGCTCCTGCCTGCACGAGAAAATGCTATTTCAATACTGATGGCTATATCTATGTGACCTCCGCTGAAAACAAAGTCACAGAGATTTACTCTTAATTCAGGAAGAATAAAACAATGAGGTTGGAAGACAACACTCATGCAGTGTCACATGCATCTTTGAGAACTGATTACAGTGACAGCCGGGTAACAAAACCGCACCAGTCTATGCAAGATTTGCCTCAAGGAATAAAAATAAAATAGGCACATTACTCCTCAAAGACACATATTTTATTTAGTTGTTAAGAGTAGAGTGTTGGAATTTTTGAAGAACTGTTGCTATTTAATAGAGGTGAAAGTTTTAATGTGAATACTGCCTGTGTGAGCGTGTGTGTGCAAAGTTGGCGTGACACATTCTGCTCAAATTAGACTTCTAAATAACTAGTAACAGCTGTGGCGCTTAGAAATCGGTTTGATTTAAACGATGATGTCATGTGCTTATATAAGGAAAATAGGTGTAGTCATTGGAGGGGGAGTGTATAACTCATTTTTTTATCTAAAAGAGATAGTGTGCAGGTATCTTCATTTAGAGGCTATAAATATGCACACCTAAAACTAAATTATATTTTTCAACACGCTCAAAATTGTTAATGATCATGTACCATTCATATGTATGTCCATATAGATAGCAGAGATAAGAATAGACATACAAAAATTACTTTGTGGCAGCAAGAAAAATTACCAAATGCAAAATTACGAGTCTCTACTCATTGGTATTCTTGTGTCTTGGTTAAGATCCCTACTACATAAATCACTTGGATCCTTTGACCATGGGAGGCAAAACGAGACCTCTACAAATAGCCATGTTCGCATAATTTTTACTTTCTAAAGGCGCACAAACAGTGGAAGCTGGCAAATAAAAATTACTTTAAGGACCAATTACAATTAATTTGTTTATTATCTTTTCTATCTATAAACATCAGCCACAGAATCACGTAAGGTAGCATGTTAGCCTGAAATTTTGAAAAATATAATATAAGTGGCAGTGAATTATTTTCTAGCCAATCTGATTTTAATAACTTGATGTTATTTGGGTGGAGGAGAGGGAGAAATTTTTTAAATCAAGGATACAAGGCAGGGATTCTTCTCTATTACTAGAGGTCTGAAATAATGAGTAAGTCTGGATCTGATGTCTCTCATCACAACCACAAAGGTAGAAAGACGGCAATAAGGAATACAATGTGCTTACCTTGATACAGTCCTGTAAAAGACCTAGTATATTTATAAAAGCTTTATTCGTTTACGCTAAAAGATTTCACTCATGTTCTCGATTAAAGAAAAGCTCAAAGGAAATGAATTGTTTTTGTTTTGAAACTCAAAATACGGCTCTTTTAAATGTCTTCCCTCCCAAAGCCTAAAAAAGGGAGGAGGGGGAAGGGAAGGAACAGTTTCTCATTCAGAAACAGAAGACAAGGGCTCTTCCAAGGAAACCCACTGTGTTCATTCTTTGCACCCCTCATCTCTGAAACTGGAAGAGTGAGTCTGATGCTAACACACTTTTTTTGAAGATCGCCAGCACCTCTCATTTCAGCTATTAAGTATTTAAGGGCAAGTAGTTTGAGAGTCTCACTCTTCTGCTAATCTTGTGTGCTCTAAATTAAGACCAAATTCTCAAAATGGCTTGTCATCTTAGAGAAAGAAGGAAGAAGTGTTTTAAGAGGACACTCAGAGGAAGAAGTGCTTCCAGAAGAAGTTATGGTGGTACAATATGGTAAGCAAAAAAATGTTTGCTATGTCCTACACTCGGCTGGAACCTCTCCTGTATGGAGATATTTCACAAAGTGATTTCACAGGCAAATGGTTTAATGCATGGCCAGCCAATTTAGCCTTTATTTTAAATATATTCTTTATGCATATAGATATTTTGAGATTGTGCCTTCTGGAATGATTACTGAAACCACATTGAAAAGTCATTATGCAGAAACATGGGTGTACAAATAGTTCATAGCTTAGGGGAACTATAAATAGAACTGACTGAATCTTGCTAAGGAGTTCATGTCCTGGTTATTTAAAAGAACTATTTTGGTGACATTGATTAGCTATAACATTTCTAATTTGCATATCACTAAAATAAAGTAAAAACAATCACATTCAATTTTTGGAAAGGAATGTGATGAAAAATACACTGAATCAGAAAATGAAACATGGTCTAATTCTGACAAAAGGACAAGTTTTTCTTCTCCATTGATCATAATTCTTTAATTCTGAGGAGTATAAAGTAAGTGCCTATAATTTTTAGGCTAACATATTCTAGAGGTCAAGAGTAGTCAAGAAATACAGAAATATCTAACTAGATACCAAGAATTTCACTGTTAATTGTTTGGAATAAAGTGATTACTATGCCATGAGTCATTCTAATGTTATGTGACAATGTCAATTACATACAGTTATAGTATAACACTAGTCGCCATCAGTGGGGTACAGAAAATACAATTTTAAAAGATTTTTAGGTATTGAGGAGGGCACGTATTGCATGGAGCACTGGGTGTGGTGCATGAACAATTAATCTTATAACACTGAAAAAATAAAATAAACATTTAGGGAAAAAGAGTTTTTTAGGGAAATTTTTAAATTTGATGAAATAAAACAGTGTACTAGCTTTAATAACATCTTCATCTTAAGAAATAGAGCCTTTTGC
>CM053605.1:30425897-30449884 GCA_028646535.1 Procyon lotor
AAAAAAAAAAAGAAATAGAGCCTTTAAGTAGTGATATGCTCACTTTATTATCCCTCCTCTCAGGAAATCCTTAAGTGACTAATAAATCTCCATTTCAACATGCCCACTTGGTTTTTCACATTTAATGTATAATTCCTGGTGTTCTACAACTTAGGAGAAATAGACGATGCGTTGATATATTTGGTAGACTGCTAAAAGTCATTGAGAATAGTTTACACTGAATATAGACATACTCATATATGTTTATACATAAGATTCAGCATCTACACAATCGTAACATCCATCCAAAGTTAAAACTACCTTGTTTTTGAATTAATGTGAACAACCTTATTCCTGAATGAGAAATTTAATTAGAAATACTTTAATTCAGAAGCCATACAGATGGTTTAGGCTTATATACAGTAGCTGAGTGTGGGAATAAGATCCCTGAACTCCAGGGAGTCCTTTCCCTGAACATATTAATTCTCTCTTCTCTAGCACTCTCTTTAGCTGTGAACAAGGGTAATGGCAACTTAGCAAATTAGCCAATAATCATCTTATTTTAAATACTTTAAACGTACAAGCCTCATAAAAAGAAGAGTGATACATCATGATGCTTTAAGAGTTCGAAGGAGATGTCATAGTATTTATTTATTTAATTTTTAACTTTTTATTATTTTTTAAAGATTTTATTTCTTTATTTGACAGAGAAAAAGAGGGAGAGAGAGAGAGAGAGAGAGAGCACAACCAGCACAAGTGGAAGGCAGAAGAGAGAGGGAAAAGCAGGCTTTCCACTCAGCAGGGAGCCCAATGTGGGACTCAGTCCCAGGACCCTGGGATCATGACCTGAGCCAAAAGCAGTCACTTAACCAACTGAGCCACCCAGGTGCCCTGTGTCATACTATTTAAAAAGGACTATCTACTGAACTGTGTTCTATGAAGCATTATACGCATATAATGGAAAGATGTTTTTACAACATATTTCAATGAAATAGTCATTTGCCATCACTGATTTAAAAGAACACAAAAGATAGTATTTGGGGCTTTTATCTAAAAAGGAGGGTCTGGTAGGGAATTATAAAAGCTTCAAAACTAGCGGAAAACACTCTCAATGCACTTCAAATTAAACGGTTATGGTTTAGTTTAGATCTGCCTTATTAATCCATGTTAATGGATATTAATCACTTCAGTGCTTGTTTTCGTAAATTAGAAGACTGGTTTTTCATAAAATGTACAATGAAGTTGGATCCACGTGAGGAAATAGAACAATTCAAAGAAACTGCTAAGTTGAAATGATACTGCCTTATAGACTTGAACAAGTTTCTCACTTCTTTAATCAAATAACATGTAGTTGATTAACAAATATTATGAATACCTAGTATGTGTTCATAACTCTGCTAAATATATAAGTAATACAATGCAGTTATTATTTATTCATTTTGGACACCTCACTTAAGAGAGGACCAACAACCTATCTGGCTTAAGTGGGGCCACTAATAACAACCTATTGTCAGTATTAAGTCATCCCTAGACAAACACCTGACTCACGATAGATTAACTAGTTTTAACCTAATACTCTTTAACAATGAGCTAGTGAGTGGAAAGCAGTTCCTCTCTGGTGGTCTGTTTGTGATATGTGAGGCTTGTGAGTTCAGTGGTTATGTTTCCCACCAAATGAACTGGGAAACCGAAGCCGGTGTTCAGAAGAGAGAGGAGACCGAGAGAGTCCTGGAGGCATTCAGTCCCTATTAGTCCCAAGGGCCACTAGGATCCTTGCTCTTCTCATAGTTAAATACTTCCTGGTCCTTCAAATAACTTTCTTTTAATACAGTTCAAGTTATCATTTTGTGTTCTAAAGAATTATGATGAATATGCCACTGAATCAGTTAACATCAGTTAACATGTACGCTTATTTGACGTTTACCACTCTTGACGACATTAAGAAGAATCCATAGATTTAGGTACAGCACACAAAGGTGAAACATGAAACTCATTCAAACAATTGTAATCCAGCACACATTAACCATACATGGTAATGTATCCTGTACTGGGGGCTTGGGACAGAGGTGACAAAGATATAGTCTTTGTGTAAAGGCTAAAAATTTTAATAAATAAGTGGGGAAAAGAAAAACACTGAAGACAATAAAAACCTAGGTGCATCAAAGAATAATATACTGATTGTAAATGGTTCTACTCTATTCAGCCTTAACCTACCCTTATCAATACGTTAGCTTCCCATATACACTAGGCCAGAGTAAAAAGAGTTAAGAGCTGCTGACAAAATAGTTGAGATGGTAGAAATTTTACTCCCCCCGCCACCCCAATAGCAAACACAGGACTAAAGCATGATTCTTTCAAGCTTTTGATTTTTAAGATCGAGAAACCATGAGTTTAGGCATAGCCCAGGAAAGTCCAAGTGGCTTAGAGTAGCTGAACACCCAAAATAATGGTGGAGGGAGATATCCCTACACAGGATCTGAAGGTAGCCTACAGAAGCCTTACTGGGGCTGGAAAAGCAGAAGAGAATTCCTGAACAGCCCTGAGGCCTCGCCTCTACAACACAAACACATACTTAAGTAGCAAAGTTTTGAGAAGGCTGAGAACAGGCCACTGAGGTGGGAACAAGGTGATGACGAGAGTGGTTTACATGGAGACCAGCATCCTGGCAGGGAATATGGATACTGAAAACAGATGACAGCACCACACGCCCATGGACCAGAGAGAGAAACCGAGGTCAGCAAGGACCCAAGGTCCCTACTCAGACCAAAAGCCCTTCTCCCCTTCATACCCTAATGGTGGTAAACTCAGTCCTCACCCCCCAATACAGATGGCCCCAGAGAGGAGGGGAAAAAAGGCACTGGAAATTAGAATGTTCACTGGGCGGACATGAAATTCTGGATTATGTTTAAGTCAGACTGTGACTGAAATATCTCCTATGGTCTTACTGACTTTGCCTATTCATTTTGTCATTAGTAAGAAAGTGTTTATTTTCTAAATGTATTTGTGTATTTGACTATTTCTACTTGAAGTTCTATTAATTTTGCTTCAGATATTTTGAAGCTTTAATATAAAATGTGTCCAAATTTAACATGTTTTCATGATGAATCATGAAATCCTTATGAAATGACTATCTTTGGTAATATTTTTTCTCTGAAATATACTTTTTCTGATATTAATATAACCTTTCCAGTTTTCTTAAAATTGGTGTTAATATGGCATATTCTCCATCTTTTTACCTCCAGTCTACTTGTGTCTTATATTTAAAGTACATTTCTTTCTTTCTTTTTTTTTTTTAAAGATTTATTTATTTATTTGACAGAGAGAAACACAGCGAGAGAGGGAACACAAGCAGAGGGAATGGTAGCGGGAGAAGCAGGCTTCCTGCCGAGCAGGGAGCCCGATGCGGGGCTCAATCCCAGGACCCTGGGATCATGACCTGAGCCAAAGGCAGACACTTAACGACTGAGCCACCTAGGCGCCCCTAAAGTACATTTCTTATAGTCAGCATATAGTTAGATCCTACTTTATCCAATTTGAAAATCATTCCCTTTAAAATTGATGATTAAAACATTTTAGTGTGATTATTGCTATAGTTTGGCTTAAAAATATCATTTTTCTATTTATTTTTTTGTCCTATATGCTATTTTGCTCTTTTTATCTCCCTTTTTGTTGGCTTTCTTTTGGGTTAATTGATCCAATTGGGTTAATTCTTTTGGGTTCTGTTATTTTGTTTTAATGGATACTTCATGGCTTATAGCATGTATTTTTAACTTCTCATAGTCTACCACTAAGTGACATTATTCGACTATGTAAACTGTATTCTAACTTTACAATAATACACTTTTATTCTCTTCCTGATTTTTATATTTTACTTTTACATGTTAAAAAATCCACACGTTATTTTTAAATAGTTGTTTAAAAGATATTTAAATAAGAAAAAAATTATATATTTACCTATATAGTTACTATTTCCAAAGCTCTTTACTCCTTTACATAGATCCATATTTCCATCATTTTCCTATGCCTGATGGGCTTCCTTTTTGTGAAACGTTCTCTGTCAAACCTTTAATCTTTGTTGTTGAAAGATACGTTTGCTGAGTACAAAATTCTAGCTAAGTGTTTTTGTTTTTTATTTTCAGTAATTTAAACATGTTGGATCACTTTCCTATCACTTGCAGTGTTTTTGACAAGAAGTATGACTTATTCACCTTTGTTCCTCTATATTTAATATGTGTTTTTACTCATATTTTACTCATGGCTTCTTTTTATATTTTTTCTTTCTCACTGTTTTTGAGCAATGCGGTTAAAATTTGCGTTGCTGTAGTTTTATGTTCTTGTTGCCTGGAGTTTATTGAAATTATTGGTTCTCCAAAGTTACAGTTTTCATCAAGTTTGGAATCTTTCAACCATTACTTTTTCAAATAGTTTTTTTCTGTCCCCTTCCCTCCAGTGGTGTAGGGACTCCACTTAAATGCAATATTGATATTTGAAATTGTTCCATAACTCATTGTTGCTATGTTCATCTTTAAATGACCTTTAAATTATTGTTTTTCTATTTTATTTTTATTGTTTCTAATAGTATTTATTCAAATTGCCTAATTTCTCCTGCTGTGTATTTTATCTAATATTATTTTCATCTCAGACATCGTACTTTTCATCTCTCAAAGCTACTTTGCAGCTCTTTTTTTTTTAATCTTCCATGGCTTTACTTAACTTTTTGAACATGTGAAATATAATTATAATGACTGTTTTAATGTTCTTTTCTGCCAATTTTAACATCTGTATCTATTCTGGATCAGAATCAATTGACTGATTTTCTCCTCATCATGAGTGTTTTCCTAGTTCTTTGACTTTCAATTTTTTATTGGATGCCAGACATTATGAATTTTACCTTGCTAGGTGCTGGATAGTTTTGTATTTTTATAAGTGCTTTTGAGCTTTGTTATGAGATCCAGCTAAGTTACTTGGAAACAATTTGATCCTTTCTTGATTTTAAGATTTATTACATAGGATCTGAGTATTTCCCAAAGGCTAATTATTTCCTCCTACTGAAGCAAGCTCCTTTGTACCATATAAAATATGCCATGATTCATACAATTTTCCAGTCTGGCTGATGGGAATAGGCACTATTCACTATTTTGTGTCATTACCAATATGTTGTTGGTTCTTTTACTATTATTCTTATCCATTCTACCAGACATTCAGTGAATTTTTAATCTGGATCCCATGTCCTCCAGTTCAAAGAGATCTTATTATTTCTTTGATAATTTTTCTTCTCTGTTTTCTAATAACAGTGCCTACCACTCTAATTAGTCTGATGTTGGACTTTCTGGACTAATTGTATGTGTAAAATATCTTTCTTAACTCTGTGAATGTTTCTTTTTATAGCATCCTATTCTTACTAGTGATGCAATGTCTACTCATTATCTCTCTGGATATATTAAATACAAATTAAATTTTTTTGGTTTGGTCTCTTTTCTTTAGTCTTCTGAACTCGAAATTGTTTGCTTTCTCTGTGTTACTATTTTCTATTTATATACTTTGATCTTTGTCATTTATGTTATTGGCTTTCCTTATAACTATGATCTCAATATACCATTCTTTTTATTGTTATTTTTATTTGTGGGGTTTTTTTGTTGTTGTTTTGTTTTGTTTTGTTTTTAGAAGGGAGAGCATGAGAGAGCAGGGAGATAAGGGGCAGGGGCAGAGGTAGAGATAGAGAGAAAATCCCAAGCAGACTCCATGCTCAGCAAGGAGCCAGATGAGGGGCTTGATCTTATACCTCTGACCATTCATATTTTAAGGGTGAGAATCTAAAATGCAGATGGAAAGCTCTAAGTGCATACATAAGATTTTGAGGCTTTAATGAGAGATTCCCAAATACCAATATATGTAAATGTTTTCTCTTATTGGTAAGTTTCCCCAGAGAATATATCAATACCTTGACTGGTGCTACAGCTTGGCTACCAGTATATTAGGGCTTAGTTGGAAAAGGAGGCTGAATATCAAGATTCAGTGGGAAGGATTAATCTTGATAATTTCAGTCTAGCACTTCACCTTAGCATCTACTGTGCTTGGGACTCTCAAGGTCAGAGTCCATTTCTCCATGGAATATATCCTATATGTCTTCTGTAGGGGCAAAAGAATAAATATGAATGGTCCAAGAATTTGTAATACAGATTGTCAACTAACCATTTCTTGACACTTTCTGAGGTCCTCCAGTGCAAATTATCTCGTTGTTTTTGTTGTCTTCTTTCACTAAGAATGTGATGTATTGGCTTTCTCCATTCTGCTGGTCTTTAAAATTTCCATCTTCTAAAATGTTTAGATTTCTAGTCTTCAGTTGTTCTTTTTGTCTTTGTGTAATTATTACTATAATTTTAGTCCAGTTTAGAGAGAGAGTGTAGGAATATGTGTGTGTGTGTGTGTGTGTGTGTGTGTGTGTGTGTGTGTGTGTGTATGAGACAGGGATTTAAACAGTCTTCAGGACCTTTTCCTTCCTGCTATGGATGCTTGTTTCCTTTTTAAATTGACTCCATTTGTATATATTCGCCCTCCTGTGTATCAGTGTCTTTGGTGGCTCTAGAATGTAAGCCTGATGATTCACAGACATGTACCCCGGGGGCAAATAATATATTATATGTTAATAAAAATAAGTAAATAAATAAATCCAAATGAAAAGGAAAGAAAGACACTCTTACGTATCACCAGACTTTACAATATTAGAAAACACAGGTAAGAGAAATTGAAACCCAAATCAGAGAGTATATTGCAAGAACCATTTAAATGTTCTCAAAAGCAGGTCTCCTGACCTGGTTCGAGTGAATGGAAATACTGTAGCAAGAAATCATTTAACCACCACAATAATTCTTCAGGAATGATAGTGTTCAGTGGCAATGACTAGGCATTGGGTAAAAGAGAATGCTGCAGTATACAGTGTCAGAAAACTTGACATACATTTGGACAAAATTCTAGAAAAAATTATTAAAAGATTGCAAAAACTCAGAATGGAAACTATTGATCACTTGAACACAGAATAACATCAGGAGAAATATCTTAGGTCAGAATTAACCTTAATTCTTTTACATTTTTCTTACAGACAAGATGGAGATATGAAATCTGGAAAATAATTTTAGATGAAAACTTACATGATTGAATAAAGTGGCCCAAGGAGTGCAGAATAAAAAAAATACTAAACAAACAAACTCACTTATTAGAGATCACTAGTAGCATACTTTAGGATTCATACCCCAGTTCTTTTAATTAAAGAATTTCATCACAGCCCTAAGTGAATACATGGATGGCTTATTTATGAAACTTCAATGAGAGAGAAAATACTATGGAAGATGGAATTAGGGCTATGACAATGACCATTCCTTACCACTGGGTTCCAGATGCTATACCAAGTGCTACCATTACATCAACTCTGTAAATGCTCACACCAAAATAGTATGTGGACAATATTATCCCTACTTTACAGATGACAAAATCAAGGCTCTAACTGGATTTCATAATGTCTCAAAGCCATAAATGCCAGAATTAGGATTTAAACACAGGTATGACAACAAAAAATTTACTCTTAACCAAAAATTTGTGCTCCTTTTAAATGTAGATGAAATAAAATATCTCCACTTCAATCTAAAAAGACAACAATGTAAATGTTAACGGGAGGTTTGAAGTAGACAGTGGTGAAAGGTAACAGTGTTTTAAAATGATTTCATGATTTTGGTTGACTTCAAGTTCAACAAAAATCAAGAGGATGTAACTGCCAAAAAATTAATGTTACTCTGAAATGACCAGAACACGTTTACAGTATCACGTACAATTTTTAATTGGTTTAAGAACCAATTTAATATCCTTCAACACGTTCAGATTTATTTAATAGAAACTGAGTCATGAGGAAAAGAGATTTATTTATTTTAGAGAGAGCATGAGTCGGGGGAGGAGCACAGGGAGAAAATCTTCAAGCAGACTCCTCACTGAATGTGAAGGCTCACTTGGGGCTCGATTTCACTAACCATGAGATCACCACCTGAGCCAAAATAAAGAATGGGATGCTCAATGAACTGAGCCATCCAGGCACCCCAAGAGAAAGAAAGGAAAGAAGAATCCATATGAGCTTACAGCAGAAATATATAGGGTGGACACAGATGCATTCTCCAAATATGGGAAAGGCTATTAAGCAAAAGACAGCACTGTTCCAAAATTATGATAACATACAATATATACTGATTTCAGCTTGAGGAACTGAATTTATTTAACCTAATTCTCTCATTTTATAAGGAGAAAATGAGACTACAGGAAAAAAGTGATTCGTCCAGAGTGATATTAGATAATTAAAGATATAAAGTCGTATTAATGACTACAGTGCTGGTAAAGCTGAGACTAGAACTCATGTCTCAAAACTTCCAGTTGCAGAGGGGAAGTTTCTACTACATTATACCGTTAAAATAGTTAACAATACTATCTGTATCTAAAGCTGCCACCTTTGAACTGTCTAGGACCCACAGTTAGGAAAAAGTAACTTATTTAGAATCATTAATGAAAACAATGTTGATTGAAAGATTCTTAAGCTTGGATGGTAAATCACCAAATTCCATGCTTATTTCATTGTTCCATTTTAAAAGAATAGAATGCCTATAGTGAATTTTAAGGGTGTCTCTGCAGAAGACAGTGCACTTGGTATTAGAAACTACTATCCTTGAACCACTACATGGCAACATCATTCTGTCTTTGTCCCCCCCAGGACCTAAAGCTGTAGGCCTGTCCTCCCTTTCAGGCCACTTCTAGGAAGTCAGCCTTCCAATCTGCTCCTTAGTGTGGGAGCAGGAGCAGCTGAAGGGGAAGCAGTGACGCCATGGCTCAGAACACACCCACTCAATCGCCTTCCTGCTTCTGAACATCAGCTGTTGAGCGGGGGAATGAAGCCAGAATTATCACCAGCTGTTTCTCAAGCTGTTTTGGCAGAAAGTCATAGAAGAATAGACTCCCCAGGCATATTCTTGAGTAACGTTAGTGGAATTGAAGATCTGTCTCCACAAACATACAGTACAGAGAAGAGATAGAAGAGATAAATAGGCTTGATCTCTTTATCTTCCAATCTTCATACTAAAAAGCTGTTTCAAGCCCTCCCCACCAAGCTTCCAGTGTCTAACACCTGCAACAGTGACCAACCCTTTTATCATCCTACCATCCGTGTCTCCATGAATTTTTGGTGTTTTTTTATTAACCAAAACCAGCTGGAATTTGGTTTTGACATGAGAAACTATAGGAGAGACTAAGAGTCAACACAAATGAAGTCAAACCAGCTGGATTTTTTTTCTTAGTAGTTGCAATGTATTGTACAGAAAATTACTTTGAGTTTGGCCAGAGAGAAGTTATCTCAAGCAGAAGTTATCTCCATGTTTATAGCTTGAAGGAGATCAGAGGGCAGAATTATAGTATAGCTGATGGCCTAGGTTTCTAATTGTAGTCAACCAAAACAAGAACTTCTCTTTATTATGATGTTCCGAGTATGTGCACCTCCACACACATTCCTAGCCCTCATGTGCTTCAGACTACTTTTATGTAATTGGGACTAATGTTCCCCAGTATCATGATAATCTCCTCAAGAAATACATAAACATGATCATTGTCCACTGTATATAAATTCATATGAATATATAAATCACATGGTCTTTTACAACAAAGAATACTTGGAAAGAAATCATGTTTAATGAAAGTTCATTTAGAAAAGAAACTAGTCAAGAAAAATGCAAATGTACCAAAAGTTTATTGGGAAGTCAGAGCTAAGACAAATGTAACTCCTAAATTATTTTCCTTTGAGGGTTTTTCCAAAAGGATTCAAGATATCTCACATGTTTTAGTGCATGACTGTTTTCTTGCCAAATCTAACTTGAAATATTATATTCTAAATATACATGTCACATAATCATGAATATCCTTTCCCTTACTTGAATGAGTCCTGGCCAAACATTTTCCTGGCAGTTATTATGTCTATAAGAATGTACTAGGATATTATAGAGCTAGCCAAAAAATTAGTAGGCTAACTGCCATGTAAGAATATGAAAATACTTATTTGGTCAATATTAACAGGCACTGTGAAACAGATTTATAACACAGACATTATTTGACATCAGCCTTTCAAAAGAACTTAATGGTGAAAGGGGGGCAAAAGCTTTTGGAAAAGTACCACTATGAAGTGCATTTACCTCTGTATTTTATTTAATGAGGAAGAGGAAATTTAAACATGCAAAAATAAAGAGGAAAACTACATTCATCTACACTAGAAACAAATTAGGGCTTAATTAAACAAGAACACTTGCTATCCCTATGCTCATTTATTTAAGAATATTGGCATTCCGCATCTATATATACTTTTATTTTAGGTGTCTTACAGCACAAGCTAGGACCTTCAGTGTAATGTTAAAGAGGACTGGTAAGAGCAAACATTCTCCGCTTGTTCCGAATGGTAGGGGGAAAGTACTTAATCTGATTATGTATGTTTTCTTCTGTAGATTTTTTTTGTACACACAATTTATCAGGTTGAGGAAATTCCCTCCTATTCATAGTTTACTCAGTTTTTTTTTTTTAAATCATGAATGGATATTGAATTTTTCACATGATTTTTTCTGTTTCAGCTGAAATGATCATATGGTTTTTCTCTTTTAGTCTATTAATATAGCAACTTATATTGATTGATTTTGGAATAGTACAGTCTTGTATTTCTAGGATAACCATACTTGGTCAGGATGTTTTATTCTTTCCATATATTGTTAGATTTGATTCGTTAATATTTTGTATCTATGTCCATGAGTGATACTCTCCTTGAGTTTTTTGGTTGGTTGTTTATATGGTTGGTTTTAAAGATTTTATTTTCAGAGTAGTTTTAAGTTTATAATTGCAAGGAAGATAGAGATTCGCCATATGACCTCTGCTCTCACACATGTACTGCCTTCCCATTACCATCCCTCATCAAAATCATCCGTTTTTTGTTCTGATGAAGCTACATTGACATCATAATCATCCAAAGCCCAGTTTGTCTAATGTTTCACTCTTGGTGTTGTACATTCGATGGGTTTGGACAAACGTATAATGACATATAACCATCCCCCCTTTTGCAACTACTGATCTTTTCATTGTATTCATAATTTTAGCTTTTCCAGAATGTCAAATAGTTGGAATCACACAGTATGTAGCCTTCTCAGATTAGCTTCTTTGATCCAGTAACATGCATTTAAGGGTATTCCATGTTTTTTCATGGTTTGATAGTTCATTTTTTTTAATGCTGATTAGTATTCCATTGTCAGGATGTACCAGAATTTATTTATCTATTCACCTATTGAAGAATAAGCACAGCCTGTCCAAGTCTCAGAAATTATGAACAAAGCTGCTAAAAACACAAATGTGCTGGCTTTTGGAAGGACGTGTTTTCAATTCTTTTGGATAGATACCAAGGAGAGTGACTGCTGGATCATACGGTAAGAGTATGCTTAGAAGAAACTATGGAATTGTCTTCTAAAGTAGCCATACCAGTTTGCATTCCCACAAGCAAACAAAAGAGTTCCTATTGTTTCACACCCTTGTCAGCATTTGCTGTTTGCAGTACTCCAATTTTGGCCATTACGATGGATATATAGTGCTATCTCATTGTTATTTTAATTTGCATTTCCCTGATATTTCACATGGAACATCTTTTTATATGCTTCTTTGACATTTGTATATCTTTTCTAGTGAGACGTCAAAGTTTTTTTTTTATTATGTTCAATTAGCCAACATCAAAACTAACATCATTAGTTGTTTTTTTTTTTTTGAAAGATTTATTTATTTATTTGACAGAGAGAGAGATCACAAGTAGGCAGAGAGGCAGGCAGAGGGAGAGGGGGAAGCAGGCTCCCTGCTTCCCTGCTGAGCAGAGAGCCCGATATGGGGCTCCATCCCAGGACCCTGAGACCATGACCTGAGCCGAAGGCAGAGGCTTTAACCCACTGAGCCACCCAGGCGCCCTAACATCATTAGTTTTTGATGTAATGTTCAACAATTCATTAGTTGCATGTAACATCCAGTGCTCATCTGTTATGGTTTTTGACCCAGATTTCATTAGATTGTTTTCTTACTGTTGAATTTTAAAAGTTCTTCAGACATTTTGGATAACAGTTCTTTATCAGATGTGTCTTTGTAGATATTTTTTCTCATTTTGTAGCTTCTCATTCTCTTGACATTGTCTTTCACAGAGTATAACTTTTTAACTTGAATGAAGTCCAGATTATCAATTATTGCTTTCAGAGACCAGGTCTTTGACGTTCCATCTATGAAAGCATCACTATGCCCAAGGTCATCTAGTTCTCCTCTAGGAATTTGATGGTTTTGTATTTTACATTTAGATTTGTGATCCATTTAATTTTTGTTAAATATAGACAGATTTTACTCTCCTAAACTCATATTTTTGCATGGATATCTAGTTATTCCATAATCTTTTGTTGAAAAGACTATCTTTGCTCCATTGTATTGCTTTTGCTCACTTGTCAAATGTTAGTTGACTATATTTATGCAGGTCTACTTCTTATATCCCTATTCAGTCCCACTGCTTTTTCTGTCTATGCTTTTGCCAATACCACATGGTCTTGATTACTATAGCTTTATAGTTAAGTCTTGGAGTCTGGTGGTATCAGCTCTCCAATACTTCTTCTGACAGTTGGTCTTTTCTTTCAATATTGTGTTGACTATTCTAGATCTTTTGCCTCTCCACATAACATTCAGAAGCAATTTATTTTTATCTACAAAATAACTTTCTGGGATTTTGATAGGAATTGCATTGAATCTATAGATCAAGTTGGAAAGAATGGACATCTTGACAATATTGAGTCTTTCTACTCATTAACATGTATGTCTGTCCATTTAGTTTTTTGATTCTATTTATCAGAGTTTTATATTTTTCCTAATATAGATCTTGTATATATGTTATTATACTTAAGCATTTCATTTTGGCGGGTATGCTAATGTAAATGGTATTATGTTTTTAATTTCAAATTCCACTTGTTCACTGTTGGTATTTGAGAAAGCAACTGATTTTATATATTAACCTTGTATCCTGCAATGTTGCTATAACAGCTTATTAGTTGCAGTTATTTTTGTCAATTCTTTCAAATATATAGACAATTATACCATCTGCTAACAAAGACATTTTATGTTTTCCTTCCCAATCTGTATACTTCTTATCTCTCCTTTTCTTCCCTTATTGTATTAGCAAGGACTTCCAGTATCCCTGCCTTTTACCTGATCTTAATGGGAAAGCTTTAAGTTTCTCAACATTTAATATTAATTGTAGGTTTTCTGTAGTCTTTATGAGGCTGACAAATTTTTTCTCTATTCCTAGTTTGCTGAGAGTTTTTATCATTAATCAGTTTCCGATTTTGTCAAATGCTTTTTTTCCAGCTACCTATATGATCACTTGATTTTTCTATTTTAGACTTTATATGATAGATTACATAAATTAATTTTACAATATTGAACCAGCCTTGCATACCTAGAATAAATTAAACTTGGTCATAGTGTGTAAATATTTCAATACTTTTTAATTCCATTTGCTAATATTCTGTTGAAGATTTTTATATCTTCAATATGTTTATATGTTCATGAAAAACACTGGTATGTAGTTTTCTTATGATGTTTTTGTCTAGTTTTAATATTAGGCTAATGCTGGCCTCATAGAATGAGTTAACAAGAATTTCCTCTGCTTTTAACCTGTGAAAGAGACTTTACAGAATTGGTTTAATTTCTTCTTTAAATGTTTGGTAGAATTCACCAGTGAACTGATTTAAGTTTAATTCTTTAATCATTTACAAACCATTTTTAGTGACAAAGACAATAGGCTGGATTTGACCTGTGGGCGTTGTCTGTTGACCCCTGGCCTAAAGCTAATTTTGCTCCACAACTAAGGCAATACTCTGCTCAGGACTCTCTTCATGATACCCTAAGTGACAGGAATTCTTTCTATTTTGCTGTGGCAATACAAACTATCCCTAGCTATGTGTGAGCAAGGCTTTCTGGGGTTTTCCTAGCCTCGTACATTACCTTCACGTACATATAGTAATCAATACTCAACTGAAGACTACGCTCCCAATCTCTCTCTCTCTCTCTCTTTAACTGAACATTTTTCTTTCCTCCAACACTTTGCCCAAGGTCTGGCCACCTTGGCCACTCTAAATTACATTGCCTTGTAGAGACTACTGGAATCTTTGGAGTTGTTCTTCCGTGCATCACAGCACTATTCATGCAGTAAGCTGGGAATGTTAAAGCTTGAGTTTCAGAGGCCCTCTCCTGAGTTGCCTGCTTTCCAATATCTAAATCCTTTTTTTTTTTTTTTTCCATATATTTTGTCTGGGTTTTTTTAGTTGTTTAAGGCAGGAAGACAAATCATGTCCCTGTTCTTTCCTCCCCCAAAGATTCCTAACAGTCTTTAAAATACTTAAATGCCCTTCAACAGATAAATGGATAAAGAATACGGTACATATGTACAATGGAATATGATGCCTCCATCAGAAAGGATGAATATCCAACTTTTGTATAAACATGGACGGGACTGGAAGAGATTATGCGGAGTGAAATAAGTCAAGCGGAGAGAGTCAATTATCTTATGGTCTCACTTATGTGTGGAGCATAAGGAAAAACATGGAGGGCATTGTAACAAGGAAAGTAAGGGTGAATGGGGGAAATCGGAGGGGGAGATGAACCATGAGAGTCTGTGGACTCTGAGCAAAAACTGAGGGTTTTGGAGGGACGGGGGTGGGGGGTTGGGCGAGTCTGGCACATATTGCATGGAGCACTGGGTGTGGTGCATGAACAATAAATCTTGAAACACTGAAAAAATTAAATAAACATATTTGGGAAAAACAAAACAAAACAAATAAATAAATAAAATACTTAGCAGATTTCCCTGATACGCAAGCCAAAATGCATAGGATCAAAAAGAAATATAGAACTTTTCCTGGTAGCTCTTTTTAATTAAAGTCTTACTCTAGAAAGATTCTGAAAGAGTATTCTTTAGAATATAAATTTACAAAATAAATCTCATCTAGTGACTCTTTACATATTTTTAAGTCACACCTCAGGAACACTTCTAAATATATTTGCCCCCTAAAATAAAACTGACAAAAAATCTTGAAAATCTAGCAGTCCAGAAGTATAGAACTTTGAAAAAATAAATTATCCTTAAAATTTCTAATTGCTCCTTGAAACTGCTCAGTCATGTTATTGGTTTACAAGACATTATCAACCTGATATTATACCAGTCTAAGCTTGATTCAAAGCTAAATGTGGTATCTACAAAACAGTGTAGAGAAATTATACCTAACTGTGAATGTGTAGAAGCCGATTTTCAAACAGTAATAACTACATTCATTTTCCTAAGAAAAATATTAGTTTTAATAACGATCTTTCCTACAAATTTAAATGAGAAGTGGACATAACAAAGGTCTTTGAGTACATTAACATTTACCAGAAGCTTAAATGTCCGATTTTTAATGTTGAACAAGTTTTATAAATATAAGATGCAAGAATCTTTTAGTTATCAATTAAAAAGTATTTACATTATTTTAGACAATAAACTAAATAATTATTCTAGTTTTAATTATGTGCTTTTCCAAAAATAAACTCTTAATTAAGCTATAGATTCTCTTGGTTTAAAGTACATTGTCTTTTTATATGTTAGATAGGCAGATAAATATTAATCTGCAATTTACCTTCAGTGGAACAGGCATTCAGAACAATATTTACAAAATCACTGAAAAATTGCAGAGACTCTCCCATGCTCTCCAAAATCTACACTGCTGTGTGAATCAGGACATAATGTATTTCAAGACTTCTGGTTAATGTTGCAGGTTATGGTAGTAGAAGAGAAATTGTAACACTGAAAACTGGTATTCATTTGCTCTAATACCTCAACCAGACTGGAAAAAAAAATCCAGTCCTTCCTGGTCCTGAAATAAAAACTTTTGTGAAAGTGGGCTAATATTTATCTATGGAGGATAAAGTTGAAAAGAACTCATCAAGTCATTTTTAAATTATGGAAGAGATGTTATTTGTGACATTAGGAAATATTTATTCTAAATTGTCATCATTTCAAAATAATTAAGCATTAAATACATTAACATGACAATTACTGAGTTTTTTTAGGTTCAGTCAAATTTGTTATGATATCTGGCTTCCAGGAAAAGAACTGTTTAGGCTTTTATCCTCTAATAAAAAGTCCTTTACATCTTGCACTATAATTGGGTTGTTTTAAGAGAACTGTCACTTGGCTAATTCCCCATTACTTGTTAAGTTTAAAAGTGCCTCCAATGACAGACATGCAGCTAATTTAACTTAAAATTCATTTTTAACCTGTAAATAACCCCAGTCACACTTTCCATCTGGAAACGATCAGATTTTGGGGGGGCAGGAGGGAGGCGTATTATAAGAGTATTCTGACTCATACTTGAGTCCATGACTTCAATGGGAAGCAAGTTGAATTTTCTAGGGAAACATATGCTCAAGCACCCCATTCACAGCATGCACCCTGGGGCCTAAATATGTTTTCTGGTTGATTGTAAGCAAAAGAAACATTAAATATTATCGACGGTAATGGAGTAGTCAAGAATAATTTTTAGCACAATGTTTTGCATTTTTAATATAACTCACTCTCTAGTAATTATTGTAAGGTTAAATAAAATCCCTTCACTTTTTTTTTTTTTAATTTACCTGGTTTATGGGACACCTGTTCATTACTTCAGATTCTCTGGTGTTCTACATTCTTATCCCCTGTGTTAATCAGTTCTGTATGAGCTTTGACTTCTTTAACTTAGATCCAACCTGGCACACCTGATCACATGTTTCTTGCCTGTTTCCCTAACATTTCACTAATGTCCTGGTGTGGAGTATGCATGGGAACCGGAAGTTCATACAGCAACTTTCCACCAAAAAAAAAAAAGGAAAACCAATGATTAAATTATTTTCTTCTCTGCCACTGTGTAAGCTTCCAGCTAACATTTAATCAGTTGAACTATGAGATATTAGAATGTCTATGTACTTGGCTTAAGGTAGGATTCAACAGAGCAGAATAGAAATTGAGTCTGAGAACATCCAATAGTTTTCATAAATTCCACTTTTAACTAGAATAAAAGCACTTTATCTTTACAATTCTCCTCCCCTCAGCTTTTTGATTCCTAGGGGAATCAATTTGATTTTTCTTTTCCTCAGGATCACCCAAATAGATTTTTATTCTTCCAGGCCCTAATACCTCCTGACTAGAAAAAAATATTTGCAAAAAAGAAAAAAAAAAGAATCTGGGAAACATATAATAGAAGTTTCCCTGTGTAACCCAGAGTACAATTCCAAATTGACCAATTGTGTGAAATTGTTCCCCATTTTCCCTAAAGGAACAATGATGCCTTCACTGGTGTTTGTTTCAGGACCTCAGTTTCAGTTATGCTAGATTTGGCAGGCTTTTGCCCAGTTGGTCTTTATCCCTACAGAAAAATGGTAAGGACTAAGTATAAGAAGATGTAATTGGAGGTTAGTGAGGCCCAAGTGAAATACTCTCAGTAGGCTGCACTCAGATCCTCCTAATAAAATACATCACAGAAATCAGTCAAAATTCCCAGGTTATAAAGCAGTTTTCTACCTCTGAGTTGAAGAAAAGGTCTTAAGGTATTCTGTATGCTATCTTCCAGAGTTCCTGATATGTGCTGAATGTGTCCACCCTAAAATTCATGTTTAAGTTTCAAGTCCCAGTACCTCAGAATATATAAAGAACCCATACAATGCCTCAAAAAAAACTCCAACCCAACTTAAATATGAACAAAGGATTTATTTAATTCTTACATTTTAACAATCCTTGCTTCTGCAATGATATTATATACCTAGAGTATGATGTCTTTATTATTTCTCCTTGTGCCATGCAATATCTAAGATGACACTGGGCTCAGAATAACCACTTCATAAATGTTAGTAGATAAAACAAAACTAAAACTCAAGCCTTGCGGATGAGCCATAAAATGGAATGCTACCCAGTAATGAAAAAGGAATGAGCTAGCAAACCATGCAAAGATATGGATGAATCTTAAATTTACACTGATAATTAAAGAAGCCACATACTCTATTATTTCATGTATAAATGCAGGAAATATACAAGGTAAGTCTAAAGCTTTCTATAGTGCCAGAAGTAAAAAAGTGGTCAAACACACACACACACACACACACACTGATGAGGATAGGTCAAAGAAGCATCAAGCCAATTGAAAAAGCTCCCAAAAGGTCAAAGGTGGAACAACAAAAACAAAGTAGTATTTGAATTATAATCCAAAATATAAAATAAATAACCTTGGGTCCATATCAAAATAACTGAATAAATCAATAAATGGGAGAAAATAGACATCTCTCTCTTAAGAATTCCAAAAGATTTATGAAGCTATTTTGCCCTCAAGGTTGTAGCCATAACTCCCCACTCCTCAAGTATTTACTGACCACAGTGACTTCTCTCCAAAGAGTATAGTGTTAAAAGGAGGTGGGGGTAGAGTACAGTACAGTAGAGAAACCTAACAAATACTACCCTCAGCAGGGTGATCAAGATTATCAACAGTGCTAAACCATATACGTAGTATTTACTCTTGATATCATACGAGGAGAATGGTAGTTTGTTTTGTGGTCCTCTCCCAAAATCATAACCCCAGTCTAACCATGAGAAAAACATCAGACAAATCCTAAGAGAGGAACATTTTACAAAATCTCTGGCAATTATCCTTCAAAAATATCATGGTATCAAATCCAAGGAAAGTCTGAGAAACTGTCACAGATGAGAGAAACCTAAGGAGATAAGACTAAAGGAAACATGGTGTTCCGGATGAATAGGAATATTGGATAAAACTAATATTTAGTTTTATTAGATATTAGATAAAAGGAATATTGGATAAAAACTAAAGAAACAAAGCATAGGTTTTAGTTAATACTAATGTATCCATATTGGTTCATTAATAGTGATAGATATACCATTCTAATGCAACATGTTAATCATAGAAGAAACTGGATATGGCATATATAGAAACTAACTTTGCAACTTTTTTGTAAGTATAAAACTATTCTAAAATTAAAAATCTATTTAAAAAATGAACAAACTAAAGCTACGTGAACCAATAGGGATGAATCCCACAAATACAATCTTTTTTTTTTTTTTAAAGAGAGAGCATGCACACGCAAGCATTGGGGGTAGGAGCACAGGGAGAGGGAGAAAGAGAGTCCCTCCATGCCCAAGTTGGAGCCCACACAGGGCTCAATCTCATGACCTGAGCCGAAGTCAAGAGTTTGTCGCTTAACCAACTGAGCCACCCAGGCACTCTTCCCATAATCTTGAATGAAAGAAATCAAAGAGAAAAGGATGGATAATTTATGAAACTGTTTTCCTAACTTATGAAAATGGATGTATACATGATATATTAGATATCAAGAAAGTGGTTACCTTGAGAGGACAGAAAAGAAACTAAGAGGGCATGACAGCTAATTCTAAAGTATTAGTGATATTCGGGAACTTGATCTGGATATTGGTTACACTGTTATGTTCACTTTGTACTAATTAAACTTCGTGCATGGTCCAGTATCTTCAAGATTCTCATACAGAATTATAACTTTTTCAAAGAAATGTGATCGCATGATGCCTGGGTGGCTCAGTACGTTAAGCGTCTGCCTTTGGCTCAGGTCATGATCCCAGGATCCTGGGATTCAGTCCCACATTGGGCTCCCTGCTCAGTAGGGAGCCTGCTTCTGGCTTGTGCACTCTCTCTCACTTGCTGACAAATAAATAAGGAAATAAATAGAATCTTTATTTTTTTTTTAAGATTTTATTTATTTATTTATTTGACAGAGAGAGAGAGAGAGAGAGATCACAAGCAGGGAGAGAGGCAGGCAGAGAGAGAGGGGGAAGCAGGCTCCCCGCTGAGCAGAGAGCCTGATGCGGGGCTGGATCCCAGGACACTGAGATCATGACCTGAACCAAAGGCAGAGGCTTAACCCACTGAGCCACCCAGGTGCCCCAATAAATAGAATCTTTAAAAGAATTATGATTGCTGACTTGGAGAAAAAATGTTTTACGTGACATTTAATATCTCCTTAGCTATTTCAGCAACATCCCATTTTAAAAAGATGAAAGTTGTCTTTCCACTAGAAAATATGGATGGCCTCATTTTCACAGGAAATAACTCCAATGACTCCAAATCAGTCAGAAAAGACCAGTATAGGGTTCCTTACTTTCTTCTGAGCATGTGAAATTCTACATCTTCAATGTGATAAAATTTCTGAAAAATTCCATCTAGCAGATTAAACTATTGGATAAATGCAAATCTGATTTCCAGTGACAAAACAGAAAGGCAGGTAATATTTGGCTAGTGAAGAGATACATAAACATCATGTTTTCTTACATATTTCTAAGATTCCCTGCAATTTAAACCTTTAGCTATCCTTGCTCTAGGCAAATCACATAAGGACTGACAGGACTTTGATATCTAGTTAAGAAGGTTATCTCTAAATAAAAAGAGTTAATTGTCTATATATTTAAAGTAAATTCTTTATGAACATTTGTGAGAAACATAACTAAAACCACTAATGGAAAACAGTGTGGGTTATTGGCAGAGAAAGCATACATGCTACTTGTATGTACATATTTCCCATGTTAACTAAGTGAATAAATCAGCAATATTTCCTATTCTGGCAGGGATGAAGAAAGGGAACTTTCAGTGGCCAATACAAAGTTAAAAATAATCCTATCATATCGATACTTAACCTTTGCCTAGACTCTTTGATGTCAACAAACATGTCATTTAAAAATGCCTCAGTTTTGCTGGCATGTCATCAGTTGATGTCCAAGAAACAGATCCAAATATACTTTTTCACTGTTTATCATTTATCCTTTTTTCTGCCCAGCCATTAACAAAGGAGTGGTTTACACTGTTTAGTCTCTTGTTAAGATGGGATGCAAGATCTAAAGCCCCAGGGCAAGTTTTCTCCAATGCACTCTGTTTAGCCCACTGGTGAAATTACAGTATGTGGTTTAAAAGAGTCTTTGAGTGTTCATCTTTATTCAAATATATATAATCCTCAAGCAAAGAAGGTTTGGGAAAGTGCATTACGAAGAAAGTTCTCAACATTTTCACAAAGAAAAAAATGTTTAGAATTCACTATTTTGAAGTTGAATTGTATTTGACTGGTTGCCTAATATTGACAATTATTTACTGACCAAGGAACCAGAAAATCTGATTTATGGTAATTTCATATATAAGGAAAGTGGACAGAAAATTAATAATTTAAGTAATTCTACTTCAACTGCAGATATACAGCCGACAAGATTGGGACTTAAAATTATACTGTAGGTCAGAAAATATTTTAATGTCATTTCCCATAATTTTGGTTACAAATAGCATATGGTTTGAAATCCTTCACCACAACCTTGCTGTCTAGATTCAAAAGAATACCAACATTTTGTTTCCTTCCCAACTAGTCATTAGAGTTCCTTCTTTAGACCAAAAGGTTCTTCAAGTACACTAGAATTGCCCTTCACTGTAAAAATAAAACACTTATCCTTTTTATCTCTCAAAGAGAGGTAGATAATATAAAATTATTAAAAATGAGAAGAGTCAAGTTTCTTATACTTCTTTGAAATATTAAATTAGCTGCTGCTTATAGAATTCACAAAAAATTAATTTGTTTTTAATATTAATTGAATTAGGTCATATCTTTCAACTATAGTGTCCATTGAAAACAAAGCTTGCTTCAAGTTAAGTAATTTCTTCTCAGCAGAAGAAAAAGAACAGATATCCCATTAGAGATAGTCTTCCTTTCACAAAAGCTTTGGTACAAATTCTCACCTACACCGGCCCGTCACAGCACCTACATGTTTGAATGAAGGTCCATCCCTGTGGACCAAAGCAGTATTTTCCAAATAGTGTGTTGCTGCAGATAAATTCTTTAAGGTAGAAAAGTGAAATAAATTTAGGAAACACTACATATTATTTTTAATTTTTTGGGGAATCAAAATGTACATTAACATAATATGGAATTGAAGACCTATTTTAAAAGACAAATCTTTCAAATTTTGTTTAAATCAATGTTCCCTAAATTTAGAAGTTTGGATGTTCCCCAAATTTAGAAGAAGGGGAATTTAGAAATTCCCCATAGAATCCATGTGCGTGTATGTATGTGTGTGTCTGTGTATGTGCATTTTTGCACATCTGTGTGAAACACTTATTAACATACCATGACAATTAGTGTTTCTTGAGGTGCACTAGGGAAAAAGAGCATAAAGGAATTAAAGTCCAGAAAGCCACCTCTAAAATGCAAGAAGTAAACACCTATTGAGGTCAATAGAAATCCTAATGAAGGTTCTTTGAAAACTGGGAGCAAACACTACAACAATGGGCATCTGGTTTAGGTAGGAGGTTCAGTAAATTATGAACTCTAGAAAGAAGTTGAAGAGGGATTTGTCAAAGTAAATGGTCAGTAAGCTGACAATCTTTAGATAATAACCTAACTACTTACACATAAGTAACAATCATACTTACCAGAAGTTGAACATGAAAGTACATCACATTTTTTTATTTTTTGAGATATAATTGGTATATAATATTGTATTAATTCAATGTACAACTTGATTCAATATTTGTATCTATTACAAAATGATCACCACAATAAATCTAGCTCAGATTTGTCACCATATATAGTTATAGTATTTTTTCTTGTGATGAGAGCTTCCAAGATCTACTGCCATAGTCAATTTCAAATATGCAGTATAATATTATAAACTAAGGTCACCATGCTGTACTTTACATCCCATGACTTACTTCTTTATAACTGAAAATCTGTATTTTTTTTTATTCCTTTCACCCGTTCCACCCACCTCCCACCTCTATCCTATCTGTGAGCTTTTTAAGATCCCACAGGTAAGTGAGATCACACACTATTCACGCTTCATCTGACTTACTTCACTTAGCATAATGCCCTCAAGGTCCATCCATGTTGTCACAAATGAAGAGATTTCAATCTTTTTAATGGCTGAATAATATCCCATTGTATATACATATACCACATCTTCTTTATCCATTCATCCATCAATGGATATTTAGATTATTTCATATGTTGGCCACAGTAAACAATGCTATAATGAACATGGTGGTACCTATGTCTTATTGAGTTAGTGTTTATGTTTTCTTTGAATAAATACCCAAAAGTAGTATTGCTGGATCATATAGGAACTCTATTTTTAATTTTTTGAGGAACTTCCATAGTGTTTCCATAGTGGCGGCACTAATTTACATTTCCCACCAATAGTACACAACTGTTCCCTTTTCTCCACATCCTTAACACTTTATAGCTATTTTAATAGATGTGAGGTGATACCCCATTATGGTTTCAATTTACATTTCCCTTATCAGTGATATTGAACATCTTTTCATGTACCTATTGACCATCCTTATGTCTTCTTTGAAAAAATGTCTATCCAGATCCTCTGCCCATTTTTAAAATCAAATTGTTTGGCCTTTTGCTATTGAGTTGTAGGAGTTCTTTATGTATTTTAGTTTTTTTAAGATATATTTTATTTACTTATTTGACGGAGAGAGAGAGAGAGCGTGAGAGAGAGAGAGCACAAGCAGGGGGAAGCGCAGAGAAAGATGGAGAGGCAAGCTCACCACTGAGCAGGGAGCCCAAAGCAGGCCTTGATCTGAGGACCCAGGGATCATCACCTGAGCCAAAAGCAGCTGCTTAACCAATTGAGCTATCCGGGTGCCCCTATATTTTAGATATTAACCTTTTATTAGATACATGATTTACAAATTTTTTTTCCCATTTAGTTGGCTACCTTCTCATTTGGTTTATGGCTTCCTTTGCTGTGCAGAAGCTTTTTTAGTTTGATATAGTCTTGTTCATTTTTGCTTTTGGTGTCAAATTAAAAAACTTATCACCAAGATTGACGTCAAGGAGCTTACCGTGTA
>CM053605.1:30450384-30631675 GCA_028646535.1 Procyon lotor
AGCAGGCTCCCTGCTGAGCAGAGAGCTCAATGGGGCTCAATCCCAGGACCCTGGGATCATAACCTGAGCCAAAGGCAGAGGCTTTAAAACCCACTGAGCCATGCAGGCACCCTGGTATTTCATTCCTTTTGATGCAATTATAAATGGGGTTGTTTTGATTTTTTATTAATAGAAGTGCAACAGATTACTATATATTGATTTTGTGTCCTGCAACTTTATCAAATGCATTTATTAGTTCTAACAGGTTTTGGTTTTTTGTTTTTTTTTTTGTGGAGTCTTCAGAGTTTTCCCACATAATATATCACATCATCTGCACAAGTGACAGTTTTACTCCTTCCTTTCAAATTTAGATGACTTTTATTTCTTTTCCTTGCCTAAGTATTCTGAGTAGGATTCCCACTACCATGCTAAATAAAAGTGGCAAGAATGGGCATCCTGTCTTCTTCCTGATCTAAGAAATTTTTCAACTTTTCACTTTTAAGTATGACATTAGCTGTGGGCTTATCCTATATGGACTTTATTACGTTGAGATGCCTTCCTTCCAAATCTACTTTGTTGAGAGTTTCTGTCATAAATGGATGTTGAATTTTGTCAAATGTTTTTTCTGCATCTATTGAGATGATTATATGATTTTTAGCTTTCATTTTGTTAATTGTGGCATAGCACACTGATAGACTTGAAGATGCTGAACCCTTATATGCCTAGAATAAATTCCACTTAATCACAATTTATGACCCTTTTAATGTACTGTTCAATTAGGTTTGCTAATATTTTACTGAGGATTTTTGCATCTATGCTCAACAAGAATATTGGCCTGTAATTTTATTTTCTTGTGGTTTCCTGGTTTTGGTATCAGGGTAATGCTACCCCTGAAAAATGAGTTTGGAAGTGTTCCTTCTTCTACTATCTTGTTGGAGGACTTTGAGAAAGATAGGTATTCTCTGAATGTTCAGTAGAATTCACCAGTGGAGCCATCTGGTCTTGGACTTTTGTTTGTCAGGAGGCTTTTGATTACTGATTCAATCTTCTTTATGGTAATCAGTCTGTTCAGATTTTTTTTTCATGACTCAGTCTTAGAAGGTTGTATTTTTCTAGGGATTACCCATTTCTTCCAGGCTGTCCAATTTGTTGGTGTATAATTGTTTGTCTGTCACTCTGTATTTCTGCGGTATCAGTTATAATATCCCCTCCTTCATTTCTAGTTTTATCGGAGTCCTTTCTCTTTTTTCTTTGCAAATCTAGCTTAAGGTCTGTCAATTTAATCCTGTTTTTCAAAGAATAAGCTCTTAGTTTTATTAATCTTTTCTATTATCTTTCTAGTCTCTATTTCATTTATTTCTGCTCTAGTCTGTTATTGCTTTCTTTCTACTAACTTTGGGCCTCATTTGTTTTATTTTTTAGTTCCTTGAGGTGTAAGAAACTGTACATTTTAGATAAGGAAATATTTCATTAAAATATTTTTTAAAGATTGGAATTTGAAGTTATTTCATTTGAAGCTCACACTGCAATGTAAAGATACTACCTTGTGAAAGCTAAAGTTTATGAAAAAATTATTCAATACCAGATATATAAGCAGCTTATAAATCTAGAAAGAATAACTATAGTAAAGTCTATCTAGTTTTTCTGTTCCCTTTCCCTCCTAGGGAAGTCCAACTAGACATCTCCCAGTCTCCTGTTTAAGTGGATGAAGATGTGACTCTGAATTCTGACCAAATTAAGGTAGATGGAAGTGACAAACCAATCATAGGCCTGGCCCATAAATACCCTCTTATAGGATCATCCTCTTTACCTCTTTTATGTCTAGAGAGCAAGGCTTCAGCTTATGAGACCATAAAGGATAGTAGCATAAAAAAATAAATGGTGGGAATGTAAGCTGGTATAGCCACTCTGGAAAACAGTATGGAGGTTGCTCAAAAAGTTGAAAATAGAGCTACCCTACAACCCAGCAATCACACTACTGGGTATTTACCCTAAAGATACAAATGTAGTGATCTGAAGGGGCACATGCACCCGAATGTTTATAACAGCAATGTCCACAATTGCCAAACTATGGAAAGAACCTAGATGTCCATCAACAGATGAATGGATAAAGAAGATGTGGTATATATATACAATGGAATACTATGCAGCCATCAAGAGAAACGAAATCTTACCATTTGCAACGAAATGGATGCAACTGGAGGGTATTATGCTAAGCGAAATAAGTCAGTCTGAGAAAGACGATTATCACATGATCTCTCTGATATGAAGAATTTGAAAGCCAGGGCGGGAGGTTGTGGAGGGTGGGGGAGAGAAATGAAACAGGATGGTATGGGGAAGGAGACAAATCATAAGAGACTACTACACTCACAAAACGAATTAAGGGTGTCTGGGAGGTGGGGGGGTAGGGATAGGGTGGCTGGGTTGTGGACATTGGGGAGGGTATGTGCTATGGTGAGTGCTGTGAAATGTGTAAGCCTGATGATTCACAGACATGTACCCTGGGGCAAATAATACATTATATGTTAATAAAAATTAAAAAAAATTTTAAAAGAAAATAAATGGAAATTGAGTCCCTGAATCAATATATGAAAAGCTGCTCCCAAAACATACATGTTGAACTGTGTGAACAGGAGTAAGAAATAAACTTGCGTAGATCTTAACTGAGATTTGGCATTTACTGTGGCAGTTAGATTACCCCAATATTGACAATGTCCAGAAAAGATTAACAAACTGCATAAGAACCGGACTTTGGTCTTTTGTAAGAACCAGACCTTTGAGGTATTTATTACAACAAACACATGAAGCACTGTACTTTGAAAAGCACCTTTTAAATATGAAAGAATATTTATCAATCATTAAAATGAAGCATCTCTTTAAATCTAAAATACCAAAATCACAAAAAGACTGTTTATATAGCACCTGTCAGCAATAAGCTTAAAGCTGTTGAATAATGTTAAAAGGACCACATTATGTGGTGTGCTGTATTATAGACTATGAATGAGGAACACAGGCGAAATCTTTTGAAGTTACGTATTATATAGTTATAAAAATATGAACAAGAGAGACAGAAAGCTTTATGGAAGAATGGAAACAGTAACAGGCAGAAGGGACTAGCATCTGGAGAGAACTCTAAACTCCTCGTAATGGGCACATAGGTATTTCTGTCACCTGGAAATGGGCTAGCATCAGGTAAATCCCGTTACTGTGACCTGATGTCAGGGTTATTTTCCAGGAATCTAAGCCACATGATTTCTCTAACTTTGCTAGGATTTAGCCTGAGTAGGACTGAGGAGAGTGTACTTGGCTGCTGTAGGCAAACTGTGGCTAAAAACAGATTTCCCACTTCTATAATAGTCAATAACTTCATATAATCAGGCAAGAGACAATTATGCCAACTTGGTTGGAATTAGTCTCTTTCTGCTCTGTCTCCAACGGAACTTAGATAACACTTCTATGCTAGTATTCATCACTTTGAGCAACCACGGTAAGCGCCACGAATAGACTGAAAGTTCCTGGTGGTCAATTAATCCCTGCAACTCCTAAATTAACATATTCTGACAGCATTTACAACTTCTTGCTTAAGGAAAATTGCTTTATGTGATTTCTGCAACTTGTGTGTTTCTTTAAAAATATGAATATATAAACCATCTTAAAATTTCTCTTGAAAGAATTACATCTCTTCAGTTCTCACAGAAGGTGACCTTCCAAGCAAGATTATGGCTGTTGCAAAAAACCAAACATTCAATTCTTGAAATGATACTTGGCAAGGTTGACTGTGTGCAAAGAAAAAATATATCTGGATATGTATTGTTCAAACACTCCTTTACAGAAAAGGTTCCTAGACTCCTGAAGGGCTCCAGGACCCCACAGAAAACTAAGATAAGGCTGTCTGGCTCAAGAGATCAAATCCTGACGATATCCACATTATGAGCATTAGAGGAAATGGTAAAAGATGGCTTCAAATAATTTCAATAGTTGAAATGAGGACTCCTGCTCTTTCCAAGTATAGTAATATCTAACACCTCTTTTGCACTTCGTGGCTACAAAAGTTGCCAAGGGAGATTTTTTCGGTGCCATTATATCATGCTGTCTGCTTTGCAAAGAACTGGAATCATCAGTCTGATTCATCTCATGCCAGTTGCTGATGCTACAATCCCACAGAAAATGACTAAAATTTAACACATTTTTACACAAAGATTTACCACTGAGCAACATTCATCATCTCTTAAATGCATATTTTTTAGTCCTTTACAGAAAACAGTCCTCGGCATCTCACAATAAAGGCCAGGAAGAGAGTATTCTTTGCAATGTCCAAGTTTGTGAGATTTTGGCTAGGAGAGGAGAAGAAGGCTTTACACTAAGAGAGAAAATGAGGTGTAGCATTTTCATTTCATCACAAGTTAAATAGAAGAGGCTGTTTCCATTGGAAACTGTGACAAATGTTAACCTGAATTTCCTGTGTTACTTTTAAGTTGCTTGTAATTGGCTTTATATGCATACATATCTGAGGTGTAGACTATATTAGGCACATATTATAAACTGGATCCAAATAGTGTAGCTTGGGCATCTTTTTATAAAACCAAATCACTTTAAGATACAGGATCTGAAACTAAAATATTCTTCATCTTTGATCTTCCATCAACCTAATAAGTATAAAATAGAAAATATGAAACTAAAACCACCTCTCTCTCAATGGAATTAAAAAATTAGAAAGACCAGAGCTAGGTTTGGAGAGAGGGGTATAAAGGTACAGAGACTCATTGTAATTTAGGTCCTCTTCCCTTTCCAAAATATTTTCCAACTGCTTTTACACATATGCTGCGCTCTTCCAATCAACTGGTTTTCATAACACGCAATACTCCTTCCATAGCCTGACCTCGAATATCTTTCCATTTCCCTTACCTATTTATTTCATTCTTCACTGCCCAATACCAAACTTATGTCTTTGACAATCCCAGTTTAGTTTTCTTTTCTTTGAAACTTGAGAGGTAATCTTGTCTTACTTTGAATAAGTTACTTGATTTCCTTCCATGGAAATGAAATGAAATAAGACCAGCATTTCAGTATTGCTGTAAGCATTAAGCAAAATCATTCAAGGAAAGGTATATGCATACTCCTTAGATATGTATGCATATAAAGTCAGGACTTTAACAGGCATATAGCAGCTGCTCAATAAATTCTAGAGAATTTAATTCTTATTTTTATAATCATTCTGATTAGTTCAGTGAATATGCCTTTGCACTTAAAAATCTAATAAAAACAGGAAACATTTGTTTTACATATTTTTCTCTCTCATAGTTTTGCTGCACACATAGATGCCCAGCAAGTTTCTACAAATTGAGAAATGGAATAATTCTGCCTTTTTTCCATACGTAGACATGGTCTATCTTTTTATCTTCATTTCACTGCTAAATTATAAATACCGGATTTCTTTCAGTATCAGTTTTCTGGGATTTTTATCTGTCCTTCAAAAATACTAAAGATTGTCAGCAGTTATCCATGCTCATTGCCAAGTGCAACGGGCACGACCCCCACAGGCCTACAGCCTAGCCTTCTATCCAGGCAGCTGCTAGTTTACATATTCCAAATACATCCCCAATACATCTTGGAAGCTACAGTGTTTATTCTGACATGCTCCCTTCATTGTTCACATGCCCTTGCCACCCTTGACAGCCTTAGTCATTGCAAGTCCTAAACTACTGAACTCCAAGGCAATCTGTAGCTCAAAGAGACTTTCCTTTCCCTTCTAGTACATTTATGAAGGAATGGTCCTACTATGCCGTGCCATTCACTTCAAGATCTGCTACTATTAGAGTTTCCTCACCTTTATAAAAGCAATAATGTATTTTCTACTGTTTTCTATCACGACTTGAGCAGAGTTGTGAATCAACATGAAACCTGGTGATTTTTACCCTTTCAGTGGAAATTTTCATAGATATATTAAGCTTCAAATAATCATTCGAGCTTCTCTTTTTATCCATAAATTACAAAGACTTTATAACTTCAGTCAGTCCCAAATGTCAATGAGTTTACTTTTTTATGGATCTTCCTCAAAAAAAAAATTAATAATAACCATGTTGCTATTTACTCTCTGTCTAATCACTGGATCAATATACAGCAGGGAGAAATATGAGATTCATATGAAGAGAGTTAAAATTAGTGAGCAGGAGAAAGGGGAGAATTCTAGAGCAATGTCTTTGAGTAAGGGAGAAATTAGGGAACCTACTACACCTTTAGAGGACTGGCTTTAGAAAGGAAGAGTGAAGGTGGCAGAAGTAGAGCTTAGGGGAAAGATGAGGATAGATCTAACCCTTGCACTAATTGCTTGTTCACCTACTAATTCTTGTTTGGCATACTGCTCAAACAAAACAGTTGTGTATGCCCGGATTGGCTTACATCAGCTGGTAACACTATCTAATTTATCTATTCAACAGTTAGGGTCAAAGCTACATATATGACCCCACAATCAAAGGCAGTATTATGATATTTTGCCGCGACCCTTTGGGCAATCTTATCTTACTGACTTTGCCCTGAAAATGTTCATTCACTCTTCCAGGAAGGACACCTCTCCCTTCAGCCCACCTTATACCTTGCTTATATAATAGTCTTAGTTTCTCCCACAAACTTTTTATTTAAGCTCCTAAAAGATAAAAACACTTTATATTTCCATATTTTGATGTGAACTTCACAGAATCTACACAGTATGCAAGTTGCCAATTATTAAATAACTCAAGTTCATGTAATTCATATAACCCTCTTTTCTACATCTGGAAATGCAAAAGGCAGTTGCTACACATTATGTTGATTATGGAATATAATATGCCAACTCCACTTACAAATAAAGCTAACTCAGCCTCTTTCTTCACACAAATGAATTTGAATCAAGTTTAGATTTCCAAATAATGAGATCTACAACTCAATTTAGGATGAATTCATCTTCCTGTAATGATGAATATGTGGTTTTAAGTAAGACAAACCTGAATTTGAAGTTCAGTGCCATTGTTCACTAATTCATGTGACTGATCCTCAGGTACCTCATGTATAACATGAGGATAATACCAATCTCAGAAGATTATTACAGAAGTCAAATGTGGTAAGACATGTGTAGTATTCATCAGGATACCTGACATGATCACTATGACTACTATGCACTGGCTCCTACAATATACTTCTCCGATGGAATCTCATAGAGTTGTCTACTTTGTCAGCACAAAACTATATACCCAGCTGCAAATTTAAATATTTATACAATAAAGGTTGGAAAACTATTATGTAAACTTATTCTCATTTTTTCCATTGGGTAATCTCATTTATAGTAAGCCTAATTTAACACTGTGAACCCCATGATATAAGACTTGATGAAAGTGATAAAATGTTCTAGGTCCATTTGGTCCATAACTGGGTGTATTCCTTATATGGAAGATGTTTTGAGTAAGCTGTATGATATTGAGTTTTATATTGATAACTGACATTAACTCTATCAAGCCTTGGGTTACTCTGAACTCCGTGTCTTAACAGAAGAGTTTCTCAAAGGTGCTTACCCCCGTCAACCAGCACTATGACGGTGCATCAAGTTTGTTGAGCAGAAGTGGACTGGCTAAGATTCTGTGTGAATAACTTGGGAATCACCTACAAGTATGGTGGGAATAAAATATAATAGTATTGTTTCCTAAAATTTAAAGTCTTAGAAATATGATTGGATCATTGCCATACCACTCAAAGATAAAAGCAGCATGGTGCTAATGACATAATTCCTATTTCACCAAGGTTAACAGAGAAAATTTCTAAGCAAAAGAAGAATCATTAGTGATTCAGTCAGAACACCTCTGGGTTGTCTTACAGTTTTCCTAACTGAAAATGAAACAAAGTTCCTAAGTGTCTCTGAAGTCTAAATCTCAGTGTCCTCTTTCTGGAATGGGACTCATTTGAACTCAAAGTACTTTCCAGTTCTAAAGATCAATGTCTTTATGAAATTCACGTAGTTACTGAGAAACAGGTCAAACTAAGTTTATTATACATGTGATGCCTTTAAACGGACTATTATAATATATATTGATTGTATATAATTTTATATATTCTTTATTTACACCGAAACTTAACTTTCCCAACATCAACATATTATCAGAAGTTGGAGGAGGAAAACATTGGGCCAGTTATTTCAACCCCATGCATGAAGAATATATACCCTCAGCACTGGGTTTAGACTAGACAATTATTACTGAGAGAGATGTCTGGATAAGGGCAGCAGGAAAGGAAAGAAGACAAAGCCACACACAATTATAATACCATACAGCACATGTCCCATCATATGCAGGCTGGAGGTCATAAGCAAATAAAGAATAGGAAAGTTCCTCAGAAAAGTTGGAACTTGAGATAACCCTTGAAATACGTATCGAAGTAGCTTCTTCATATTTTAACACAAATGTGGTGGTATAGAAACAGGCCTTGATTCTCAATTTGAATGAGTATCAAGCATATAACATGGAGTCCATGACATACTAGGAATTTATCTACTGAAGATGTGATTTAGCCATATTCACTGAACTTCACACAGGCCTTCCATTATCAAAAGGGAGGCATAAACAACATTACTTATGGCATCTATCCTAAAGAAATGATAACAACGAGAGTTTTCTTGATAGACAGTTTCCTCTGCATGCTTGTTCATCTTAATGAACCCTCTGACAGACAAATGCCCTGTAAACCTCGTTTTTCCCTTGTTTGACAACTATAAATTTGGCACCAGCATTTCTAATACGGATGGCAGTTGGGGGAAGGGGAGTTCACAAACAGCCATATTCTGCCAGTTCTGCATGTGCATGTAAAGCCATGCAGCTGTTTCACTTTTTAAATTCCAACTCTAATACAGGCCTCAAAAAAAAAAAAAAAGAAGGAGGAAGGAAGAAAGAAAGTGTAGGAGGGAGAGAGGGAGGAATGAAGGAAGGTAGGTAAAGAAAAGAAACACTGGATAGTTGGATGTTTCTTCTAATAAAAAACCCAGAGCTCAGAGGCAAAATACTTGAAGACAATGTACAATAAGGGCTTTTTTTTTCAAGTCTTATAAAAGCTGTTTTATGAAATTAAGCTGGAAATATTATAAGTGGGAAATGACCACAGAATAAATAGGAACCTTTTAGAAAGAGAGCAAACATGTGTTATTTATTTTCCTAGTAAACAGAAGTGGCAGATTCAATCAGCAAGAAACATTGGATAGTTATGACCATTTTAATCATGTAAAAAATTCATAAGATTTGTTTATGGTGCATTAAACAGCATCTTCAGGTTACTATTAAGGAAAGTGAATAAATTCTATTTACCAATAGACTAGAGATAAGAAGAGGCTGGTTCTCTTATGTGGCTAGTAATGAAAAGGGACATAGAACATTTCAGCATCTCTGCTGTTACCTCCTTTTGCTCTTTATAAACATATGGAAATAGTTATACCCAATTGCATAAAAAATATTTAAAACTATAAAACAGTTCCAAAGCATGTACTGTGCCATATTTCATGTGGAGAGAGACTGCCTTTAGTTCCGTTTTGAAAGGCCTAAAAAGTGCAAAGCAATAGTACTTTAAGTATTTATATCTACTTAGATTCTCTAATGTTTAAAGTCATGTTGAAAATGTTAATTTTAGATGTTAATTATAGAGCTGGAATAAAGCATTGGTTATAAAATAGCTAGCTGAGGTTAAATCCCTCCATAATGATCAGTTTTTTGGTACTCCCTGTTATTTAAAATACTACCAAAGAAATACATTACAAAAAATATACTAGCATGTGGCATATCTCTTCACTTGGAATTTTTATGAATGATCTAACGGAGGAATACAAGGAAACCAAATATTTATCTGGTCCCAACTCTACCTTATTCCCTAACTTAGGACATGTACATCTTACATTTTGTTTTTATAGTCAAAGATTAAAGATAACATCCCAATATGAAGCAAAGATATCAAGTGTTTCTGAAGAACCTCAGCTTTACACAACTCTTAATTTTACTTCATTTTTGCCTTAAAAATTCTTATGTTTTTTTAGATAAGGATGTACAAATTTTTTTTACATGTCAAGAACTATAAAGATTTAGTAAAATGGTAAAAGATTCTTTTAAGTCATACACATTCTCTCTAACCATGAACAAGACTAATTCAGAAAGTCAACATACAGAATTCCACAATATGATATCTCCTTGGCAAAGCAGATTGACCAAGAGTCAATTTCCTTTTTAAGAATCCTGCATCCACTCTCCCCCCTAGGTATATGTGATACGGTTGTCCAAGGAGAAGTTAGATTTCCTTTGGATATGTAGTAAGAGATTAGTATCATAAATTCACATGTATTGTATTCTCCTTAGAGCAATATGTGGAGAGACTGATCGAGGTCATATTGAGAAGATGGTGCAATATTACTGATACTTCCCTGTCTCTATGCACCAGCTCTGTTGTTTCTCTTTTAGCCTTTTCCTTCCTTTCCATCCCAAATCTCATATGGGATGTGTACTTCTTGAACATCAATAATATTTGCTTTTGTATGAACTTTTAATCTACTTTCCCCTCATTATACATACATCTGATCTTCATTCCAAGCCCCAGAAAACTTTCACCCATTTTTCAGTACAACAGTCGATAACCTCATGAATAAAATTATTTTAAGGTAATCACAAATAAAAACAAATTAATGTGGCAGCCTCACATAGATATATTTTTGTTTTGTAGGCACTTAAATCTCAGTGCCTAATCTGAAAGTCACCTGCCACTCTACCTACCTAAAGCCCCACTCCACTGCTAACAGTACAGAGAATGCCATCAACTGTAAGACATATATTTATTTTATAACCACTAAGAAAAAATGATGTCTTCATGATAATCCTGTGCAACATGTGAATTGATAACATCAGCCCTTCATTGCTTTGAAATGATTTCATCTATTCCAAAGATTTTGGCAATCTATCCTACCTTCAGTTACAGTGCTTAGAGTGTGAGAATAATCTCTTTGCAAGTATTTCAGGAACAAAACATAACACATCTTTATCTACTTGTAGATATCTTTCTTTTTATGTCCATAAAACCCTTGACTGTTAATTTGCAAGAAAATATAAAATTCTGATCATTTCTACAATGACACTTCATTAATATCAAACTTATTTTCCAACCAGCAATGTGGAGAGCTGGAAAGAGTGTTATTTACACTTATATAAGAGATTAAAAAAAAAACAAAACACATGAGTTTTCTTGAAATCACTGAAAGCTAAGATTGAAGGGCAACCAATTAACCCAAAATCTAAGAAAAGCCAGGTGCCTGCAGGGAATGTTAAGGCATAAGTCATAGCTTACATAGGGCAGATGCAATTGAAACCTGCAAAGAGAGTTCACTTAGGTTGTTTGGAAAACTGGTGAAGGCCAAATATAATCTGGAGAAAGTGTGAAGTCCCTGGGAGATGAAAAATTGAGGGATGCCATGTTCTCTTTAGTCTTATTCTCCATGAACAAAGGACAATCACAAAAAAGACCAAAGAAAGTTTTAAAGTGTTAATGATGGTGCAGATCAGTCACCGGAAGTGCTGGCACAGGACCCTACCTGTATCCTTCTATGATGGATCAAAGACTTTTTGTAAGTATCCCATCCTCCCCACCACCCAGATGGAGCAAAGTTTCCCCCTTAAGCTGAGGAAGCTGAAGATGAGGGGAAAAAACAAAACAAGACAAAAACACTATCATCTTGAGGACACTGGCAAAAACCACTTGCATACGGGGAAGGGAATGACAACAAAAGAAATCCTACCCTGAGAGGGGAAGACTGAATTCAGGGCCCAGGACTATAACCTGGGGAGAGGCATCACTGAGGAGCCCACACTCTAGGACCTAGGGAGATAGAAGAGCAAGGAAAGAAACACTGAGGCACAGCACAAAGGAAGGTCTAAAATTAACAGAGGAGCACTTGCTGAGGGGAAAAAACCTCTGACAAACCAATCTAACACAAGGAATCATTGCAAGAATTTGAAGCTGGTGGTACCCGAAGAGTAACCACAACAAACTTAAAACTAGGCCCAACTTCTAACTACATTAATTCAAATCTCTACGTTGTAGGTTTACCAGAAGGAAAGACATGCTGATTTTCAGGCATAAAAACTACACAAGATGCCCAACTTTCAATAACGGAAATTGCAAGACACATAAAAGGGCAAAAAAACACAACACGCTCCTGAGAGAAAAAAAAATAATCATTAAAACCAGACTCAGATATGACACAGATGGTGAAATTTTCAGAGAGGAAATTTAAAATAACTGTGTTGAATATGCTAAAACCTCTAATGGAAGAGGTAGACAGCATGCAAGATCAGTGGGTCTATTCAGGGGAGAGATAGAATCCGCAAGAGAGAATCAACTACAAATGCTGAAAATTAAAAATACAACAACTAAAATGAAGAATGTCTTTGCCACGGCTTATCATTAGAACTGACACAGCTAGGAAAGGAATCAGTGAACATGAAGATAATTTGAAGATAGAGCTACAGAAATTACCCAGATCAAACCAGAAAAAGAGTGGAGAAGTAAAAAACAAAACAAAACCCAAAACAAAACCTATGGCATCCAAAAGCTGTAGAACAATATTAACATGTCAATTTCTCTAACATACACACAGTTTGAATCCCAGAAAGAGTAGACAGGGAAAGAGGGGGAAAAAAAAAGGGCAAAAGCATTATTTGAGTATAAAATGACCAAGAATTTTCCAATATTAATGACTAAAGATTGAAGAGCCTCAGAAAACACCAATAAAGGAAATATAAACAAACTACATAAGCATATTATATTTATAATGTTGAAAACAAAAGAAAAATCTTAAAGGCAATCAGTAAAGACATAATACCTAGAGAACAATAAAAGAATTACACATTTCTCACTAGAAATCATACAAAGTAGAAGGCAATGAGTGACATTTTTTAAATGTCAAAAAAATTTTAACCCAGAAGTCTATACCCAACAAAAATATGTTTCCAAACAGAAGTAAAGACTCTCTGGTAGATAAGTATGGAGGAAATTCAGCACCAAAAATACTAATCCAAGAAATACAGAAGGATTTTTTTCTACAGAGAAAGAATATGGTACAACGGCAATTTATTTTTATGTTTATAGCAAATGCACAACTAAAATGTATGACAAAAAGTAGCACAAACAACAGGAGGAAGAAATTGAGAACATACTATTATAAAGTTATTGCACTATACATGAGGTAGTGTAGTATTACTTGAAGATAGACTTTGATCAATTAAATGTGTATATTGTAGACTCTAAGGCAATCACTAACATTTTAAAGAGATATAAATAATAAATCAATAGAAGAGATAAAGTTAAATGCTCACTTAAGCCAGAAAAGTTAAGAAAACAGGAAAAGAGAAACAAAGAACAGTTGGGAAAAATAGAATACAGTTAGTAAGATAACTGGTTTAATTCAATTATACCAATAATCACATTAAATGTCAGTGGCTAAACTACAATTTTAAATACAAAGATTATTTTCAGATTAAATAAAAATGCAAAATCCAATAATATACTGTCAGCAAGAAACCCATTTCGACTATAAACACAGAGATAGTTTAAATATAAAAGAATACACACACACACACACACACACATCTATTATATAATTGCTAAACCAAAGAAAGCTGGATTAGCTTGATTAGTGTCAAATAAATTGAACTTCTAAACAATATTATTAGGGATGTAATGGATAAATTACATAATGACAAAGGGGTCAATTCTCCAAGAAGACCTAAGAATCCTAAATGAGTACATACCTATCAACAGAGCTTCAAAATATATGAAGTTAAAATTGATTGCACTAAAAAAAGAAGTAGCAAATCCACAGTTAGAGTGGAAGATTTCAATAACCCTCTCTAATTGATTGAACAAGGGAATCATAATTATACAGATGATTTGAAGACTATTAACCACTAAATTTGATTGACAATGATAGAACAGTACACCCAACAACTCCAAAATACACATTCAAGCATACATGAAACAATCATTAAGATAAACCGTAACTTGGGTCATAAAACAAACTCTAACAAATTTAAAATAAATCATGCAAAGTATGTTCTTGGACCAAAATGAAATTAAATTAGAAATCATTAAGAGAAAAAATGTTGCAAAATTCCCCTGTATTTGGGGATTAAACAACACACTTCTAAATAACCACAGTTCTAAAATGATTTTTCAACAGAATACTATACAGCCATCAAGAGAAATGAAATCTTGCCATTTGCAATGACATGGATGGAACTAGAGAGTATTATGCTATGTGAAATAAGTCAATCAGAGAAAGACAATTATCACATGATCTCTCTGATATGAAGAATTTGAGAGGCAGGGTGGGGGGTTGTAGGGGGGGTGCGGGATAGAAATGAAACAGGATGGGATGGGGAAGGAGACAAACCATAAGAGACTCCTAAACTCGCAAAATGAACTAAGGGTGGCTGGGAGGTGGGGGGGTAGGGATAGGGTGTCTGGGTTCTGAACATTGGGGAGGGTATGTGTTATGGTAAGTGCTGTGAAATGTGTAAGCCTGATGATTCACAGACATGTACTCCTGGGGCAAATAATACATTATATGTTAATAAAAAATGAGTTTTCAAGGGCAACTTTAAAGTATTTTGTAGGTGTACTTAAAACATTTGGAGGGAAAGTTGTAGAACAAAGTGCTTATTTTAGAAAAGAAAGGTTTCAAACCAGTATCTATTTTAAAAAACCAGAAAATGAACAGATTAAACACAAAGAAATAAAGAAACAAAGGTAAGAGCCTAAATGAATGAAAACAAAAATAGAAAAATAGGGGAAAAAAAATCAGTAAAATCAAAAGCTGGTTCTTGAAAAAAAATTAATATACTCCAGTTTCTGTGCCTTGCTAAATATACGAGTTTTCATTTCAACATTAAATCATAGAGTAATCTTCTAGAAGATATTTTAAGTGGCAATTTAACACAATATGCATACTTTCAAAAGTATACTTAATATCAACTGAAACAGAAATCAAGAAAGATCCACAAAAAAAAAAAAAAGACAGATCCACAGATATTTCAAACAAAGGAGCTATTACCTAAGGAGGAACTTCTAAATAACTTTAAGTAATATATTTTTAAAAATAAAATCACATACAAAATAGATGAAAACATGAAGGATTTTAACGCTGAATTTCAAAATAATGAAATGGAAATTCTAAAACTAAGTGATACAATATCTGAAATTCAGAACGTACTAGATGAGTTTAACATCAGACCGGATACAATAGAAGACTGGATGAGTAAATTTGAAGACAGGTAAATAGAAAATATCCAAAATGAAGACCAAGATGAAAAAAATAATATTTTTAAGAGCATAAAATAAGTAACATGTGGGACATAAACTCCAACCTTCATTCATCCTATCCCAGAAAGAGAAGAGAGAGAAACTAGAAAAAAAGTAATATTCAAAGACATAATGGCAAAGGTGTGGACCAACAGACATGCTTATGCATTGTAGGTGGGAGTATACATTAGTAAACCACTTTGGACGACAGTTTGGCAATAGTTACTAAAACTACAATATATATATTCTATGGCCCAAAAATTCCATTTCTGGGTATATACCACCACAAAGTGAGTGCTTATATTTACCAGAAGACCTGTGCAAGACTTCTTACAAAAGCTTTATTCAATAGCCAAAAACTAGAAACAAACCGAATGCCTATCAATTAAAAAATAAACAAATTATGATACGCTTACAATGGAATACAGCACACTAATGAAAGAGAATAACTACACACAAAAACATCGATGTTTCTCAAAAATATTAGGTTCTGAAAAAAGAAAACCAGACCTATACAAAAGTATATACTGCATAATTTTACTAACATAAATTTCAGTAGTATAACTACTACTGTTTGCAGGTATTGACTGTGAAAGGACACAATGAGTGCTAGAAACATTCTACATCCTGACCCAGATGATGATTACATAGGAGATACACATACACACCACACAGACACACACATACACACTTTCATCAACCTTTAAAAGATTCATACACTGCTACAGATCAAATCCCCCCAAATTCATATATTGAAACCTAATTCCCAATTCGATAGTATCTGGAAGTGAGGAAAGTAATTCGGTTATGAGGGTGGGGTCCTCATGATTAGAATCTCTGCCCTCACCAAATAGAGCCTTCTATAAGTGTCCTTATAGAAGAGAGCTTGCACACCCCTTCTACCATGTGAAGACAAAGAAAATAGCTGTCTATGAACCAGAAAGCAGGCTCTAGCCAGACACTGAATCCTCCAGCACCTTGATCTTAAACTTCTCAGACTGCAGAACTGTGAGAAATAAATTTGTTTTTATAAGCCACCTACCTTATGGTGTTCTGTTATAGAGCAGCCCGAACAAAGGCACATTCTGCAAATTGTTTCAATTAAAAACAGTTGAAATAAATCTTGTTTGTAAACCACACCAGTTTTTGTGTGGAGATAATTAAACTTAAAGAATTGATAACTAGGTATAAAGTTCTTAACTAGGTAACTGAAAGATTAAAAGCAGGACTCGAAAGCATCTCAAAACAGCAACTGCAAAAACAGCATTGCAGCTACCAGCCCAGGGACGAGGGGATGAAAAAACACAAGGTTGAGATTATAACAGAATCCTCAAGGGCAGGCACAGTGAGGTTGAATGAAACCCATACATCTGTGAGGAGTTACTGCTCAGCTGGGGTTGGGATCTCTGCACTGGGACACCAGGAAGCTGGTCCTCTAAGTGTTGGGGAAATGGCAAACTGGATTTATATGTTACTAAAGTGGCTGTCCCTGCATCCAGGAACTGATAGGAAGCCCACAGGAACAAAAAGGAAGGAGGAAGTCCCTGCGTGCTCTTCTCCAGCTCCCTAGCTTCCCCCTAGCGCCCTCTATTGGCCGAGTCATCTAGAGCCGGGGTGGGGGGTGCGGTGGGGGGATGGGGTTCTGACAAGGCTGAAACGTGAGGCTCAGAGACCTGCCCCCAGCATCCTCAAGCTGTGTATAGAAGGCTGGCTATGAACCTGAGGCCGTAACTCATTAATAAGCACCACTTCAAGCAATGTTTGTTTAGGAATAAGATTTTCCATGTTTACACTCTTACGAAAAAATAATAAAACAAGAACTGTGGTGGGGTGGTGGTCTATGTTCTAGTGGCTCAAAACACAAGAAATCTGACTTTATCTCTTATCAGTCAACAAGACCAACCTTTTATGAAGAACAAGATAAGAGTTTTGGGGGTTTTTTTGTTTTGTTTTGTTTTAAGGTAGGAATTTTTTTCTCTCTCTCTGATGCCCTTATTGGTCTATGTCCTGGTTTCCATAGTCTTGTCCTCTCACTACATCTTAGGTACTATATGGAAATGTGCTTTTGTATCTTAGTCCTTAGCATCTACCACGGTATCTGGTAGGTTCTCAGGAAACATTACCAATACATATTATGTTCTTTGTCTTAGTATATAACAATAGAATATAACTTGAAAGGTTATCACTGCTATTCTTTCTTATCATTTATAACTATTAATACATTAAGAAAATCTCTGGTTCAAGGTTTTGACATGAGATCCATTTATTTTTTTGTACTTGGCTACTATAGGCTTAGAGGTAATGAATGTTCAAGGTGCACAGTTCAGAGATTATCTTGCTCAACCACATCTACATTTATTGATAAATAAGTTGAATTCCAGAAAGGCTCCATGACTTGCCTATCATCACATAACTTGAATTTGGGTTTGTCATTCCCTATACCCCACCTACTCCTCTACTGTTTAATAATTTTGCAACTGATACAGGTCTTCAAATATGTTCCAGAAAGAAGCAATTGACAATGGCTAAAAAAGAGTCTATTTAAAATCCTAGATTGTATCTTAAAAACTTCCCACATAGTAATAATTTTATATTACTTTATTTTATATCTCACCTGCTATATAATAGCTATTTATTGTGTCAAAACTGTTCAAAGGACTTTATGTATATCTTAAATAATTTTAATAACCATCAACCATCAGTAGGTATTCCAATTTTAGAGATGAGGAAAATGTAGTATAGAGAAAGTAATCTGACCAGGGTCACACAGCTATTAAACTGTTGGAACCAAAATTCTATCCTGAATATTTTGCCTATAGGGTCTGTGATTTATTAAGACAACATGTTGACAGTGAAAGTTATCTCATTTTCCCCATTTTTTTATTCCTTCTGAAAACAAATTTAATTTCAACTTTCTCTCTGTATGTCTTCTACTTGAAATCACTAAAAACTTTGAAATCTAAATTATGTGCTCTTTAATAAATTGGAGATTTCACACAGTCTTGTAGGAAAACCGGCCACCAAATCAGTTACCTATTCCCACAATAACACTATGTGACAAAAAATTCTTAGAGTTAGTGGCTTAAAACAACCATTACTTATTTCTTACATGATTATCACTGGATAGAGCAGCTCAGCTGATCAGGGCTGAGTTCAACTGATCCACTTAGCTGCTGGATGGACTGAGAGGCCTCTGCTAGGACACCTATGACCTTTTCCACCCTTGCCCAACCCTCCAGCTGGCTAGGGTGTACTTTTGAAGGTGGCACGAGTCCAAGAGAATAAATGGAAATGCACAAGCACTTTTCAAGCCCCTTCTTAGTCAAATTTTCTCTAATTGGCCAAAAAAAGTTATGTGGCCAGGTCTACGATCAGTGTGGGAGGGTGGTGCCAAAGGAAATGACTGCAGGGAGATATAAAATTTGGAGCAATTGAGTCAATCTACAACATACACATTTCTCATTTTTCCTGGATTCCATCCTCAAATTTATCAAAAGAAATCCTTTATCTAGGTAATATGCAAGATGCTTATATCTCAAAGCATTCTTCTTTTCCCTTGAGGAATCTTACAACTGAAGTGGTATATCCCTAAGGGAATTATCAAATGTCACCTCAGTAATGAAGATTAATGCCTTATAAGGCTCACTTTACTACATAAGTATCTAAAATTTCTTCTGCATATAGTAATATTTAACTCAGCTTTATTTTATGATAAAGTAAATGAGCTAAGATAAATGAAAGGCAATGTCTGCAAATATTAATGTTAATTTGAATCATTGTGAATTAACACCTTCTGCAGAACAGTCTGCACATGGTGAGTTCTTTTGGTTGGTGAATGGAGCTAATACAGATAGAATCATGTATTTAATTTCCATTTATTCTGCCCCATGGCCAAAGAAACATCTCCTTATTCTAACTACTTATTATATTAGTTACTAAGAGAATGGACAAATAAGTCTCAATTCATTGATTAGTGGATTATCTCATTCATGCAGTAAATATTTAATGAGCACTTGTTATGTCCTTAGTTCTGGGCTTACAAGTAGTAGTTGCCCTAGTCCCTGTCCAATTTCCCCTTATGGGAGAGAAGGAGGTGCACAGTGGGTACTACGGAGACCCTCTGAGGTCACGTATGTTAGATCGGTGAGCTCCAGCTGAGTCTCATGTAGCAACAATGTGAGCAGAGCCAATTGACAAAGTCCAAGCGGTTGCCTGGATTAGGCCAGAGTAAAGGGGGCTTGTTTCACATTAGTACTCTGGTTTACAGATGAAGCAGACCAATGGAAAGGCACAGAATTAGGTCAGACAGACACTTTCTTCTAAGAGGTCCTATGGCAAAGAATTCTGTATAGATCAAGGCTTTGGAAATGATCTGAAACAAGTGCTAGGAGAACTCGGAGGACATGGAAACAAAACAAATACAAAACAATATGAACAACAATAATGATGATAATGTGTTGTTTTAAGTGTTGTAATCCTCTTGCCCGTGAATCTTATTGCTTCAGTTTCCTTTTCCCTATAAGAGCTAGCAAAATAAGGATTCTAAAACTCATGAGGAAGCACAGACATTAGATACAAGGAAAAATATTTGCAGACTTTCTGTCCAAGGCTGGTTTCTCTCCTCCAAGGGCTACTGAGTCTTGGGTGTGTTTATTTTATTCTCGTGATTGTGTTTTTAAGAAAAGTCAATGATAAATAAATGCTTAAGTATTGTAATAAAGTCATTTGATACTCTAGAAGAAGAGGAGGAAGAAGACAAAGAGGAGTAGGAAAAAGAGAGGAAGAAGTTGTTTCATTTCAACTGATGGGAACTAGGAGCCTAGGAGGTATCAGATCAGTGTGTTTATGAGGATATAAGCCCCTTAACTATGTCACTAGAAATTTCAAGTTGGGGAAATTCATCTAGCTCCTGTCTTCAAAGCATAAGGTAAGAAAATATCTGTTAAACCAACGACAACAACAGGAATGTCAATAATAGAAAGGGCTTTCCAGTTTTAGGGAGATGATGTATTCACTTGAGAGGATCTAAGTGGGGGAAAAAGACTGAGAATGTATGGTTTTTGAAACCGAGAACTAGGAAAACACTCTAGAAAGTCTATATAAGAAAAAAGGATTTAGTAACAAAAGAAATATGCTATTTTTGGAGCCCAATCAAGTCCAATAACTGGTAAGTTGTTTCCCCCAGAAGACAGCCCATCATACGTATCCCAGGAGGCAGGTAGCATTGCTTCCGTTTGTATGCAAGCATGCTTCCTCAGTGGCAATTGGACATGAGAAGCATTGGTGCAATGAGGAAATTGGTCCTCCTTCTAAACTTGTCTAATACTAGCAAATGTCAAATCTGTATGGGGAAAAAGCACTTTGAAAAAAAATTTCTCTGGTGGAGAGCTCAAAAACCACATTAAGTCTTAGTATAAAACCCTTTGGTCAAGTTATAATTTTTGAAATAGGGATTCATTATGAAAATGCTGACATCATTTTAACCATAAAAACACTGATTATTCATAGTACCCATACTATTATCTATTTCTGTAACTATATTTGGAACTTTCATATTATGTTGAGATTAGTTATATATTTCATCAAAGTGACACATCTGTATTTTGTTAGTGTGAATTTTATGTGGCGCTGGATCACAGTAAAAACTTATGTAAGAAGAAGCTAAATATAAAATCAGTTTATCAGAGGAAAAGAAGTCAAGAGATTTGAAACACCTCAATATCTTACCTTTTTGAGTCGAAAAAAATGGGGGTGAAAACTGAAAGAATATCCAAGATGAAAGAAGAGGACAAAATGGTTACTTTAAATGGTTTCAATTACATTATAATTATATAATATTTTGAAAAACACTTTTTGTCAATAGCATTATGTTACATTTGTGTGTTAGGCTAATTATATGACTACTATTTATAAGCAAAGAAAATATTTTCAAAAAATTTAACTTCCCGTTTCTCTTTGTTTTGCATGTTGCCCTTTGCATCAAATGCACTTTTCAAATCAGAAATTTTGTTCTATACTAAGTTATAGCCCCTTTCTGTACCCATAATCAGGTATGATCGCAAAAAACAAGCACAGGATTTAAATGATTCAAAGGCAGAGAGCGACAGGTTAGTTGGAGCATTCCATTCTCAACTGCAAGGCCTGTTCACATCCCGTGCTCCCTCACCTATGAACATGATATCCTTGAGCTTCAGGCAGTGTCCTTTGCATTTTGAAAATGGCACCACACCTCCTGAGCCGTGAAATTTTCTGTGCCTTCAGTGCCACACTATATAACAGGAAACTCTGAGAGGTGGTAGAACCCCAAGTGGCAAGGTATGTCACATACGCGCTCTTCTGCTTTGCTGTCCTTCTACATACCAAGAATCTGGTGTCCCGTTTCTTCCGCAGGCCTCACCTGGGCACGTAGGTGTGGACTCCACCTGATGCCATATTCAACTTCTACTCTGGCTTCATAGTGCCTAAGCTTTCAAAACTGAAATAAAAAATTACCTCCTCTTCACTCTCTGCATTTAGGGGCAATAAAGGTAAAATGTTTTTCTGGGCAGGGTTAAGGACTAGAAAGAAATACCAAGAACATAAGCACATCAACTAATACCTCAAAAACATCTGCTGGGGGTGGGGGACACCTGGGCGGCTCAGTTGGTTAAGCATCTGACTTGTGTTTGGCTCAGGTCATGATCTCGTGGGTTGTGGGATGGAGCCCCACATTGGGCTCCACACTCAGCAGGGAGTCTGCTTGAAGATTCTCTCCTTCTGCCCTCCCCCAATAAGTCTTTAAAAAATATTTTCTTGGGATCATGAATATTCAGATCATGAATAAAAGAACATGATTACTCGCCTCTATAGAGTCACAGTGCATGCTACAGGGGGCAATCACTCTGTTAATGTTTGCTCAATTCCTGCTTTGAAACTCTGCACTCACCATCTTGATTCTACTATTGAACTTGTGCCAAAGTAAGTTCACAGGAAGCTCTAAGATGCCGGGCTCACCTAAGGGTAAGTAAGGCCTCTCCTGGTGTCAGTTGGTGGGGAGAACACGGTCTCTCAGGCCTGAGGACAAGCCTGTGAGATACAACCTAAATCCTAAGGGCGGCATGGGGTAAAGATGGGATACAGAGCAAATGGGGTTCTCTGGTAGGCTTTATTCCATTCCTAAAATCTCATGTGGAACTGAAGGCTGTTAGCTGTAAAAGGGTAAGAAAACTATATTTTGTAAGCAATTCTTATGCTACGCATACTCCTCAAATGTACTTTTTTGTACCTCTAAGTATTTATATAAAACTCCCTGGGAGTCATGGGGTGCCTGGCTCCAAGGGAAAAGATGTTGACTCTGTTCGGGCCATAACCTACGTGGGAAGAGCAGCACAACTCTGCAGACCAGTTCAGAGATGGCTCTGGGTGAGAAACCCAAAGAACTCAGGAGGCTCAGGTTTGCTCTTTTCTCAACTGGAGATCCTCCACTCCAAAGGCATATCTAAGAGCAGTACCTTTCAAAGCCAGGCCTCATTTTGCTAAATATAATCACCATGCACATGCATACATACACATACACTGCATCCCCCAAACCATAAATTACATAACCTTTCCAGGGTAGATTATCCCACACCCCACTGAAGACACATCAGTCTATCACTTACTCCAAAGATGACTTGTTAAACATCACCTTTTTGGATTTCATGTTCCAAATATAAAAATGTATTTTAACCCCGAATGTGCCTTTTAAATAATGCAAACACTATTCCCTTTACCACTGATGGAAAGTCGATGCTATAAAGGGTTTTGAGTTTTACCTGATTAAGGGTGATTTTAATATCTAACAGATTTGTTACATGGCAGACACTGAGGATGTAACCTTAAACAAAACTTGGTTCCTCATTCAAGAAGCTTAGAGTCTAGTGGTAGAGACAGAAATATAAACAAGTCATTGGAACACAATTTCCTAATAGATGCTATGGGAAGACCAAAAAGGGAGTAATTAACATGGAGCTAGGCAAGGTGCCTCAAGAAAAGACATTTAAGGTGTGCATGTACACACCTTAATGTAATTCAATTCAATGTAATTCAGGGGATTTTTTTTATTATAAAAACTATGGCAGAAAAGACAAAAGAAAAATGCCACCAGGAATATCCATTGAAATGTTTTGTTCTTTTTTGGAATAATCTGTTTTTTAAAAAGAAATATGACATATGTATTTGATAATTTACTTTTCCTGAGACCAGACTTTTCAAAAATTTTAAATCACTCAATACTATTCTACAGGATGATTGGCAATGTAAGTAGCTTTCCATGATAATAACAAGTAAATATATGGAGCACGGAGCATGTGCCTCAAAATTTTCTAAGTGCTTTAAATGTGTTACATAATTTCTAAATTAAACAAGAGTAAAAATGAAAGCAGAACCTTATGAAGATAAGTAATCCTTATTTTAATATCCTTATTTTACAGTAAATAAGGCAGAGAGCAATGATGTAAATTAGGCAAGGCTAGTAAATTCATAGCTAGTGATAATAGTAATACCACATAAAAAGTAAAAGCAGAACTTGATCCAGAAGTCTATTTCCAAAGGCTATGGTTTTTACCTTTATACCACATTCTCTCTCCAGTCTAAACACATGAGCATGCACACATGCATGGGCGTGCATGCGCATGTGCACACACACACACACACACACACACACACACAGTATGATCTCACGTATATGTGGAATCTAAAAACAGTAACAAAAACACAAAAAATCTCATGGAAACAGAACAGACTGGTGGTTGCCAGAGGTAGGAGAAATTGGCCAATATGGTCAAAAGATATAAACATTCAGTTATAATTCCTGGAGATGTTCTATCCGGCATGGTGACTATAGTTAATAATACCGTATTGTTTTTGAAAGCTGCTAAGAGAGTAGATCTTAAAAGTTCTCATCACAAGAAAAAAAACTGTGACCGTGAAGCATGATAGATGTTAACAACTTATGGGGTAACCATTTCACAATATATACAAATGTCAAATCATTATGTTGTATACCTTAATATGTTATATTTCAATTAGATCTTGAAAAACTGGGGGTTTGGGGAGTAAAAGCAAAACCAAATGCCTACAAGAAATACACTTTAAATATAAAGACACATGGGTTAAAAATAAAAAGATAGGTAAAACTATACCTATAGATTAGTGTTCATATAGAACACTAATCAAAAGAAGACTGGAGTGTCTAACTTAATCAGACAAATATATTTCTGAGTAAAGAGATTCAGCAGGGATAAACCAGATCGATTTATAAAGAATTCAAAAATTTACTTAATCAAAATAACATAACAATCATGCATCTAAGATCAGAGCTTCCAAATATTTTCAGAAAAAAGATGACAGAACTGAAAAAAGAATAAGCAGACAAAGCCACAGTTACAGTGATAGAGTTTAACACTCCTTTCTCAATAACTGAAAGAACATTTAGATAGAAAATCAGTATTGGGATATGAAAAATGGAACACAATTACCAATTGAATTCATCCTAATCCTTTTGAATATCTTAAGGGGTGTTTAGCCGCACCTTTGCTTTGTTTATATCTTACTAGCTATGTCTTTCTGATAGTACCTTGGATTTAGTCTTTAACTTGAGATTGTGTTATAACATTCAATTATGTTATGATTGATTTGGTAAGAAAGAGTTTTATATTTTAAACCTGCAATTTCCGGGTTATGATATTCCCTCTCCATTCTGCATATAGATTGACCAGTCCTTTTCCAAGCATTCACTCTGTATGTTACCAAATTCAGCTGGCAGCAGCCAGTTCATACTGTCAGCATTCCCTCTAAAATCCCCTCACTGAACTTTGCAGGTTTATTGGTGTTCAAGGATTCATTAGTTGTTTTTATACCATGGGCAATAGCTTTTTTTTTTTACCAGATTTCTTTATCACTACATAACACGGGTTGCATTTTTTTCAAGCCTTGTGTAAGAATGTCACCAACATCCCACCACCTGGACCAAAAGCCAATGTCCTGCATTTCAAGGTTTTTTGTTTTGTTTTATTTTTAAAGATTTTATTTATTTATTTGACAGAGACAGCTCACAAGTAGGCAGAGAGGCAGGCAGAGAGAGAGGGGGAAGCAGGCTCCCCGCTGAGCAGAGAGCCCGACTCGGGGCTCGATCCCAGGACCCTGAGATCGTGAGCTGAGCTGAAGGCAGAGGCTTTAACCCACTGAGCCACCCAGGCGCCCCCATTTCAAGGTTTTTATGGGAGTACCCTTTCTTGGTATCAGTTTCTGTACTGGCCACTTTTCTGCATGAAAGGTATCACAACCATTTAGTGGCATTTAGCAATAGAGGATTTTTCTCGACCTTGCATCTGCGGGTGGCTAGGCAGCTCTGCTTGATGCAGCAGACCTACGGGTTGGCCTGAATGGCTCTGCCCTACGGGTCTCGCTCTGGCAGCCAGAATGAGAAGGCAGTGGGGTGAGTACTCAGAGAATGTTATTCTTACAGCTGTGTCAGAAGGATAAGAAAGCCAGACCAACTGCAAAAGCACAGGTCAAGCCCTCATGCTGCATCCCTAACATATCAGTGGCCAAAGAAAGTCACATTGCAAAGTCCAAATTCAAAGGATGAGGAACCACATTCCACCCACCAGTAGGCCCAGACCAAACTGATAAATGATACTATTACAGAGAAGCCAATATTTAGGACCAATAATTCAATCACTTGCAAGGAGGGTGGGAGAAGAGGAGTTTAAGAAAGAGGAATACCGAGGGAGGGCTTGGCTAGAGGAAGAAAGTGGGGACGAAAGAAGAGGAAGGAGAGAAGAATGAAAGGAAGAGAAGGAATGGGAAAGGAAGGGTGAGGACTGAATTTATACAAGCTTATAGGTAAACAGGCTTTTATTTTTTTTAATTATCATTTTTTATTATGTTCAATCAGCCAGCATAGAGTACATCATCAGTTTTTGATGTCGTGTTCAAGGATTCATTAGTTGAGTATAACACCCAGTGCTCATCACCACATGTGCCCTCCCTAATACCCATCACCCAGTTACTCACTCCCCACCCCCTGGTTCTGTAATCCTCAGTTTGGTTCCCAGAGTCTCTCATGGTTTGTCTCCTTCTCTGATTTTTTCACATTCAGTTTTCCCTCCCTTCCCCTGTGGTCCTCCACCCTATTCCTTATGTTCCACATATGGGTGAAACCATGATAAGTGTCTTTCTCTGCTTGACTTATTTCACTCAGCATATACAGTGGACTATTACTCAGCCATCAGAAAAGATGAATACCCACCATTTTCATTGACATGGTTAGAACTGGAGAGAATTATTCTAGGTAAACAGGCTTTTAATAAAAGCCTCTGTTTTATGCCAATGGCTTCTCCTGTCCCCCAGTATGTCCGCTGTATCTAATCCTGGAGCCACTTTGGGACTCTGATGAGCACCTCAAGCTTCACTTCTCTGTTGAAATCCTCTTCTGTATATATTCTGTATTTAATATAGCAAGAGGTTTCCAAAGCCTCTCCTTATTCCACAATGTGCATTACAAGCTTATCATGGTGGGTCTCCTGCTTCTCTGTCTATGCAACCTGGACAGATTAGGAGATAGTTACACTGGAGTGGACTCTTATAAAAGGACCGAGAATTGAAGGAAGCAAAGAACATTAGTGGAAGATAGATTAATATGGACCAGAGCATGAAGTACTATGAAAAACATCCAATAGGAATTCAGATTTTACTCTGTACATGGAAGAAGTCATGGAGAGTATTAGACAATAGATAAATAGGACATTTGTATTGTATAATAATAGTCCTGAAGATCTCCAATTGAGCATGGCATCCAAACCCAGACATTTATCTTAGTTTATTCCCTAAGCCCTACCAAAGTCATTAAAACTTCTGTAATTCCAGAAAATCCAAAGAATGGAAGAGGCAATGACAGCAGATGACATCAACTATGTTAAGAAAGACAGAAGTTCAAATGATTGCTGACTTAACACAGCTGAAAAGGATCTAAGTGTCAAAGGAAGGGACGCCAGTAAGGGAAAAATGACCCTGCAGTAGAAGAACCTAGAAAGGCCATGAAAAAGAGCAATCAAGTACTTCTGGAAACAGAAAAGGGCACTGCCAACAAAAAATAAGAGGATTGGTTGAAACTTGGAAGACAGAGAACATGAACTTCAGATCCCCATTCAGCATCCCATTCAGCCAGGAGGAAAGCCCTCTTGAGCCCAAGCAGAGCAGAAAAGGCAGATAACTTGGAAAATGGTAAACAGAACAACCTGTGTCCTGGGGACACCAGGCAAACAGAAGTCTACAGGGTAGCAACATTCTAAAGTGAGTGGGATTAAATAAAATCTATTTTCTAAGCCCTGGCTTATATCTTCTAAGCATGAGTTTGAAGGGTTAGAGAACCCAAGACTAATTGGAGAATATGAAAACTGAAACAAGCTCAAGAAAAACATGCACTCAGTCTCAAAGTTGGCAGCAGTCAAGTAAGATGACAATTTAAGAATGTCCTTGGAATGTGACAGTTAGAAAGTCATTTGCACCTTAAAAATAAAAAGGCAAAGATAAAGAAGCTGGGTTTGGGAGGCAATATTTTAACCCTGAGGAATTTCTAATGCGTCATGTCTATCACTGTGACTCATGTGGGTTGCAAAAAAATTTTGAGCGAGAAGGCATTCCTGGAATCTTCCCATCATATAACACAGATGACCACCCACTCGACATATGTAAAAGACAAGTCATGGGAGGAGCTCTAATGAGCCAAACTTTTTCAATTTAATCTTTAAATGATCCTGAAATTGATAGCCTAAAATTTAGGCTCTAAATCATCTAAAGATGCAGAAATCTAAAGATAAAAGACCACCATGTTTGAATGGACTTCATGACCTCTGTTCTTCAAGAAAAATGGCAGGAAACATTCAATCTGATTACTTAAACAGTTTTATAATAACATTATCAAGACTATGAACTTTTAAATCATGATAGTAACCTAAAATGTAATGCATAGAATGAGGTTTTCAGTCTTACAGCCTTCTCAGTTACTGATAGAATATTCTAAAGGTTTCAACTTTTTTCTTTTTACAGAAACATCAGTGCAGCTAGAGTCTGTTCACCATTCCTTGCCACAACACCCCCTGTACCCTCTGTTCCAACCCTGATGATCATTCTTGTAACATGCCATACATTTCTCATCTTCATGCCTCTCTTCTCTTTGGAGAATGCCCTCCTCTTTTTTACCTCCTCTGCCTGGCCTACCTCTACTCCTTCTTGACTAGCAGTCCAAAAGTCTCATCTGTGGAGCCTTTGCTGGCCCTCCCAAGGCATAGTTAGTATTTCATTCTTTAAGTATCAAAGCACTTCATACAAGACTTTTCTAGGGCACTTACAAATTGTATTACACGTACCTGTTGATACACATGTCTCCCCACTACAATGAAATCAAAGACCATATCACATACAGCTTGATACTCCAGAGCCCAGAAAACTTTCTGGAATAGAGTGAGTTTTCAGTGTTAGCTAAAAAGAGTGTAATTATTTGATTATTATTCTCTTTCTCTCTGCGCTTTTTTCCCGTCATGACTATGATCTTTGTTTTTCATTTTATAGCTATCAGTAAAAATATCTCATGAATCTTTCATTATGGAGCTTTATATTTTTTCCCACCTGTTGGCACATCATTTACTGAATGAGGATCACTAGGTCAAGCAGTTAACCATAAGTTTTGAATCAGAAACTTGATGTGTATTAGAGCTGGAGTCAAGAAAGCAAGCTCGAGTCTGTATGTAAAATTATTTTAATGGCCCAGTGTTCCCACATCTGCTATTCCATTAATTATTTCTAAATAGTTTTGAGACTTTAAAATAGAAAGTACCACATAATTATAGAGTACTGTTATATAAGCATTTATAATTGGAGATCACTATTATCCAAAAAAAGTATGGAATCTTTTTTAAGTATATATGTTTCTAGAAAAAGAAAAAAAAAATCTTTAGAAAAAGAAAAATTTTATTGAACATGGTATAATATAGTGGAGGAAAGGAAATAGAAGGGAAAAAAGCCCTGCTTCTTTCAGGATGAATTTGGTACAGATTCTTCTCATCAACTGCTATCTACCAGGAAATGTGCTAAGCCTGAGAAGCTCAGCAGTGAGCAAAAGACACGGTTGTCTGAGCTCATGGCCCTTACCATTTACTGGGGGATATGATTAATTTGATACATAAATGAAAAAAGTAAATAAGCATAAATTATAATTCCTAAAAAAGGAAAAACCAAGGTGACATATTAAAGATTAAGAAAGGTGGATCAGTATTAAATAGGAGTCAGGGAAGATTTCTCTGGGGGGCTGATATATAAACTAAGATCCAGATAGTGAGGAGTCAGTTCTGAGGGTTTGGGGTCAGTAATGAAAGAGTAGGAAAAGATCAAGCAGTCTAGGCAGAAGGGTAAGCATGAGCACAGGCTCAGGAAGAAGTCAGAGTACGTAAAGTCTAGGGTCCAAGGAGAAAAGCATCCAAAGATGAAACCCTGGAGGCAGGTCGAAGCCACATAGTGTAGGATATCACTGGCCATAAGGAGTCTGGATTTTATCTCAGGAGTAGGAAAATATTAAAGAGTATTAAATAGGAGAGCTACAAAACCTGATGGTCATTTTTGAAAGGTCGCTCTGACCGATAGGTACAAAATAGAGTAGAAGAAGCAAAAGGGAAAGTTGACTGCTTTTGTTGTGCAGGTGTTTGGGTGAGAGGTAATCATGTTTGGACCAGCAGGGTGGTGGAGGAGACACAGACAGAAGCAGAGGGATTCAAGAACATAGTCTGAAAGTAAAGTCAATGGGGCTTACTGAGGGTTTAGAAGTGGAAGTGAAGTTAAAGCAAAATCAAACTCAAATGAGGAAAACTAGAGGAAGACCTGTTGGAGCAGGTGGCTGGGTTAAGATCAGGAGTGTATATATAGTTTGAGATGTCTGTTAAGTATCCAAGTGGATGTGGGGAAGATATAGGAGTCTGGAGTTAAGGAGAATCTGGGCTGAAGACAGAAATTTAGGAGGTACGGGCATATGGATGATATTTAAACTCATGAAAGGGACGAGCAGCCCAAAAGGATGTAAAGAGAGAAGACGGCAAACCCAGTGCTATCCCAAGTTTACTCATCAGTTGACCGAGGAAGTGAAAAGAGGACATCCGGGAAATGAGATGAAGACCCATAGGTTGCAGTGTTGGTGAAACTAAGAAAGGTTTCGAAAGGGGAAGAGTAGTCACCTTTGTTGAATGCTGCTAAATGGTTAAGTAAGATGAAGATAGAAAATTATGCTTTTTGATGTACTTGACAACACGAAAGTTATTATGACCCTGACAAAATCTGTTTTCAGTTCAGTGGTAGAGGCAAAAGCCATGTTCAACTGAAAAAGTAATGGGGTAGGGGGAGGGAGACAGCTAGTATAGAATCTCCAAAAAGTTTATGCACAAGAAATGAGATAGTAGCTGCACAGAGTGTGAAGGCCAAAGAAAGGCTTTGATGGTTTAAGCGGGATTGGGAGTGGGGAGCTTTCAGGAAGGAAATTCTAGAATATTTGAACACTAGTAGAAATAATTCACCATAGAGGGGGAAATGGATGATGTGGGAGAGATTTGGGGGAATAACTAAAGAAGGAAAGTATTTGAAAAGGAAGCGGGGGGCGCGTGTTCTACAGGAGAAGTGGAACCATTTATCTGCCCTTGGAAGGTAGAGGTACAGTTCCTCCACTTTAACAGTAAAAAGACAGAAGGTGGATGTGGCTGTAAGATTTATAAATTTACTGTTAGGAGGCTGGAACACTCTAATAAGTTGGGTTTTTTTTTCCCTTTCATAAACAGAAAGGGGAAGGCACACTATCAAGAATCCAAGAGGCCAGAAACTGACCTCCCCTTTACTGAAGAACCAGGAGGAAGTAAATAGCAGTAAGACGACGACGTGTGGTCACCCCATGGATGCTGAAAAACCCAATAAGATGGTCAAATGTTGGAATATGACATGAAATTTGGATGAACAAGGAAAAAATGTCCAAGATGGTAGGTTTGTGAGAGAAGATGATGAGAACGTGGCATGGCAGCCCTAGGACAGGACCATCAGAGTGGCAATAGATTGTGCAGGTGTGAAGTGAAGCTGAGTCAAGACAACCACAAGAGAGGACACCTGCCTCCCCTAATGACACTGAGAACAAGTTTGGGAGAGCTGCAGAGAAAGGAGTCTTCTGGGGCGACAACAGTTCTCAATTAAGAAGACCAGATGGCATCCTCCAAAGTTTAAGGAATATGGAAAGTCTCTGGGCACTGAAGGGAGTGTTCAGTAGGTAAACCAGAGAATCTGGGCATGGACACAGCACTGACAGGTTCGGATCTGGAGTGATGGCTCAGTTGGGACTGTGAAGTGGTGACCGAGATCACAAGGGATGTGAGGCATGGTGAATTCTCCCTCAGTCTCCTAAAGGAAGGTGTCCTCGACCCGACCTCTTTGATAAGAAGCCAGCAAAATTCCAGAACATTCTTGGTTCTATGTCTGTTGTCAGAGCAGCTGCTGCTTTTGGTTACAGACAGAATAATGGCAGTCATGAGTTTCATCCCTGGATGCCCTTGTATGGCAGCATATTGTTCTATATTTTATTACTCAGAATATACTGTCTTTTCCGTTTTGATTTACTTAGCTCAGTCTGAGTATTTTTAAAAATAGAATCCTATCTATATTGTATATTTGAATTTGCTGCTCATGGCCATACTCCTCCTAGACTTATGATTATCATCAGCGATAGGCCTGGCAAGACTTTTGAACTATAGGCACCATGGAGGTTGTCCACTGAGGAGAAGTCCTAATGGATGATCTTTGTCTCCGAAACAGCTCTGTTTCCAGGAGCTGATTCTGGAGGAAAAGGAAGAGGATCTCCGAATTTGTCAACCTCATCCCATCTGGTGACATTTTCAATGGGAATGAAGAGCTCTTTCATTTGTCACGCACACACTTATGTCCCAACCGCATTCAGACCCCAATGGGAAGAATTAGAAACAGTAACACTTGTATCCCCAAAAAGCCAAAAGGAAGCATAAGGACCTAGCACGGTGGCAGTGAGAAGCTTTCTGTAAGAGATCCTTAAGAAGAAGAGAGAAAAAAAAGGGCTGTACTGCATTATTCAGCATAAAAAACACATCAAGGCAGCCATGACCTTAGTATCTTAAGTAATGTTTCTTCAATGGAACAAGAGGAATCGGTCATTTCTCTCTGATGAGAATATTAGAATCAGGCTCAGAAGTAGACTCACTGACAAAATCGAGAATTTCATGCTAACAAGCAAAACTCGTGCCCCTTTCATTCTGACTATATGTGCCCTCTTTGAGAAATATGTAATTATTTTCTCAACAGCTATCTGTGCAAATCATGTTATCTTTTTACTAATGGAATAAATGAATTTCATGCTTTAAGGGGGGAAAACGGAAGCTGGAAGAAGAGTTGAAATGTTTAAGAACTGCTTTTACAAGGATTATACACATACTTACACGCACTTAATTTTAATGAGGAAATATAAAATGTGTTCTCCGCTTGTTATTTCTCTGACATTAAGATCTCTCTCCTTCTGCTTCTTTCTTTCTTCTTCCCCTTCCTATCCTTCCCTCTCCCTCCCACCCTCCTCTCTTTCTGTCTCTCCCTCCACCACCCCCTTCCGTTTTCAGCGAAAATGTCAGAATCTACATAACTAAAACGTACCATAGCATGCAACGATAAATGCAACCAAACAGCACTGGTTTGACAAATCTGGGCCAGGCCATCAGTGGTTACCACCTTCGCTACACCAGACAGAACAAAGTATTCAGCCCCGTGAAGAGATTCTCTTGAAATCTCCAGGTGCACTGGAACAGGAGAGGCTGCCCCTGGGCTTGGGGGAGAGAGCATGATGAGTGAGAGAGGAGGAGAAGCAAACACACTGCATGGCTTTCCTTCCCTTGAGCTCTGACAGAGCTACCGGGAACCATTCTCCCTGCAGCATGTCCCCCATATGCAAGGACTGAGGTGAGCCCTGCCCCTCTCCAACCCATGTGCATCTCTCTGGAATCTGTCTGCTTCCTCCCTTTTTTCATTGCTTCCCAAGCACTGCATGTCCTATCCCCAAGCCGGGTTCCCTACAGCAAGCAGCCCCTATGGATACCTCTGCCTATGGCCGCAGCTAGTCTGGCCCCAGGCTCTCCTTACTCAAGGGGCTGCTTCTCAGAGCAAAATGCACAGGAGCAAGCTAGCCAGAGGGAGGGCTCAGTGTCTTTATTTGTCTGGCTGAATAGGTTTCTTTCTTTTTTCTGACAACCTGGGTTGTGGACTGTGTCCTCAAAAGCCTAGGGGCACAGGGTGTTCATCCTCTCTTGAAGGCAGTAATGACGCGTCCGCCACCACGAAGCAGTGATACAGTATGGATTAGGCAGAGGATGGGGAAAGATGCAGAGGGAGACTAACAGGAGTGCACAGGAGACACACAGGCAGATTTCTTGTCTCCAAATGCTAAAAAAGCCCTAAGACCCGAGGATGTGTGTGGGTTCCCAGCTGCAGATTTTAGGCGCTGGATTTGATTGTCACCCCTGGTGGCTTTGCCACCTCAGTGCCCACCTGGTGGCCTGGCAGCCTGAAGATGTACCCAGCCTGCTTCTGGGCCGGAGACAGGCCTAGATGACAGGGTTGCTTAAATGGGGCCACGGAGGAGTGATTACATGGTTCAATTCCTCCAACTTATTTTATTATTACTGTTGAAGGATAAATATAGAAAGGAGAGAAAAGCCACTGCAGACTTTGAAAAGAATGTCTAGCAATTTCTTTGTGGTATGTTTAGTCTCCTGCATTTACCCCAGCTTTAGTGCAATTAAACATCTGAAAATCTGATATAAAAAATAAAGGTAATGCTGAGATAAGACCTTTTTAAATTAAATCTTTACTCAAACTCTTCTGCTGCCAATTTCCTCTATTTAAATCCTTCCTTTAAAATGCCCAGCCATTTATTAAAAACCATTTGAATTCATATTTATAATTTAAATATTACTGTTCCCCCACCTTGATACATTATATATATATACATATATATATATGCACATATTTTATCAATATATCTCAATGTCGAATCTCTCTAAATGGAATGGTCAACACACAGCATTATGCGGATGTCATTATGACCAGCATTGTCACCTTCACAATCATCACCAAAACCGTGACTATAGAAATCAAGCAATAGCCTGCGTTTATTCATGGAGGAGATTATAATCCAATTGGCCATTCGGAAATCCAGTTCAAGAACAGGGAGCAAATGTGGTTAGAGCCAACATTTTATGGGCATACATACATCTCACTAGCTGACATCCTGCTTGCTTCATTTTCATGCATTCTTTATATTCATTGATTGCCTACTCTGTGCCAGCATCCTGTTAGGTGCAGGTGTCCCAGTGTAGCAGAGACCATGCGGGAGCTACAGGGACCTTCCACCGGGGCTTCCAGCCGAGAGGTGGGTCTAGAGAGAGCTTGGCTGTGGTACGGCAGAGGCATAGTAGTTTCAGTAGGGAAGCAAGGGGCATTCTGAGAACACAGGCAGGCCTCCTGACTTAGCCTGGGGCTCATGGAGGTCTTGTGGAGCAAAAAACCTCCAGGCTGACGCTGAAGATGAGTAGGATTTAACCCTGGAAAGGTGGGCAGGGTGGGGGGGTGGGAGAGGGGCAATTCTGAGCAGAGGGACCAAAGCAGAGGAAAGAAAAGCCCAAGTGATTACGGCAAACAGAGGAGCACAGGATGACTGGGCACAGAATGAGGGGAAGTCGGGGAAAGGGAGTAGAAGCCGGCCATCACCAAGAGCTGAGCAAGCCCTGTTGAAATCTCAGTCTATCTGAACAGTGGTTGTCCTCCAAACACTGTCTATATTATCACTGTGTAATTAAAGTTTCAAAACCAAATTTTTAAGTAAACCAAAGTTATCATTTAGAAGTTTTTATACTTTTTCAAGAAAAAAGTTGTATGTTCTTTTCATCTATACTTTGCACAAAGCTTACAGCATATTTAGAATACAAATCAAACTGTGTTTTCAGAAATGCTGTTTATGCTTATTTGTGGCAATTATTTACTGGGTCTTTTCAATTATTAATCAAGTGAACAAAAAAGTTCAGTTCTGAAATTCCAGCTGACTCTGAATTTATTTTATAAAATTTTTCCCAAGCACCACTATCTCACTCAACATGCAAATTATAAAATGTTTGGCATCAGATTTTTAATAAAAGTCTAAAATATTTATAACAGTTGCTAATGATTAATGAAGATCTCTTTTGAAACCCATATGTGAATTATTCATATCATCCTTTATTTTTCTAATCTGTACCAGACTCAGTTCTATTTTCCTTTGATATTAAAATTAATTTCCAAATATTAAATATATGATGAAAATAAATTTAGGATAGCTGTTTTCTCCACTGCCACCTGTTATATATTGACAGCCATTTGAATTTTAAACCTTAAAAAATGTGTACATTTTCTATTTCTGGAATATATGACATTTCTGGAAATAAATCTAATAAGAAATTGCTTATGTTTGAGTAAAAAAAAATCACAAAACTGAGATAATGTAAGATAAAAATTAAAATTGCACAAGAACATAATCTATATTTCTTAAAAGCTAATGCCAGTAAAACAACTATGCTACTTACAATTCCATATGGAATCAGATGAGGAAGCTGGTTAAGAGAACAGCTTGGTAATCAGTATTAATGACAGTACATTAGGAAGAATCTTACAGTGCTGACATAGAGTCACATTGAAGTCTATGAAAAAGGAAAACAATCCGTTTCTATAGACCATCATAACTCAAGCGTATCTATTTAGTAAAAATTTTCAAAACCAATTTGTTCTATAGTAGAGCATAGAAGGTACATAAATAGGCATAAGGCAAGAAGATCAAAACTCATTTTTTTCAATAAAAATACAACACTAGTACCAAGAGAGATCTCAGTAGCAGGGCCTAGGATAAACACCTCTTCTGATTATCTTCATCACCCTGGCTTATTTCATGATTTTCCAATTTCTTATTCTTAGAAGAAGGAAGGAGGAAATAAGAACATATGTTCCTTCTTCTGTTACCTCATTTAATCATTTAATATTTACAACCAGCCAGATAGTAGATGCAACCTCCTTTCCACAAATGAGGAGAAGAGGACTTGTCCATAGTCACACAGCAGGAGAAGGATTCAAAGTCAGGCTCATTCTTTACTGCATATATAGCCCTCCCTCACAAGATACTGCTTAAGTTTAAGAACTGGGAAATTACATTTTATTGGAAGAGCTTTTTCTGTAGCCTTAGACAATAATCTTAGGGTGGTAACATCCTCACTCAGCTAACTCTGTCTGCCAAGAAATCGAAGGATGCCTAAGAGGACCTGTTACATCTATAATATTTTTTTATGTTCCAAAGGAGATGGATACAAAATGTTTTAAATGACCCTTGTACGAATGAGAACTAAATTGGGGCACATACATAGAAAACTTTAAAATCAGTGAAGTTTATACTGATAGAAATTACTTTCTCTTTTACATCAGAAGCCTGAAAATTGGCAGTCTAACATTGCTCCCTTAAGTAAGGCAGCCCCATCAGGAGCCCAGATTCCTATCTTTCTGCTTTATCATTCTAATGTATGGGTTATATTATGAAGATCACCTCATGGTCCAAGATGGCTACTGAAGCTCCAGCCATCATGTAAGTGTTCAAGCCAGAATAAAAAAGAAAGAAAAATGCAAGAGTCAAGGATTGGGCACTCTCAGCGCAGCTCCCTTTAATTAGCCTTCCTGGAAGTCTCAAAAACTGCCTCCACATATATGGTATCTTACCAGTCAGAACCTTGTCACACAGACATCTGTTAAAGCAGGTGGATGGGAAATCCTTTTTTTCGGATGGCCACATGTCCATCTAAAAGTCGGAGTCTGATGCTACGAAGAAAGAATAGATACTGCTGTACTATCCTACTCTGTACTATAGCCTTTATGTACAAAGACATTGGAATGGAAATTAACACACATGCAAGGTTTAAAAAAAGAAATAAATTGCATATTTTTGTCTATAAGGTTATATCTATACTTAAGATGGCTTTCAAGATCCCTCTCATCTTGATACTTTATAATTATACCTACACTACACATCCCATAAACTTTTAGCTTCACTTGGACCCAAACATCTCCCCAAGAAATGTGTGGGCCCCTCTCCTTTCACAGACTCAGGAGCGATAACATCTTTTTGTTTTTGTACATCCCAATGCCTAACACAGTGCCTTGCACGTAGCGTAGCGGTTACACTCGGCTTCACCAGTAATTGCACCTACCTTAGGCAAGGTCATATAGAACATGCAAGATAAAAGGTAACAAAGACACCTCAGAAACATTATTTGCTTCAAGGATGTAGTAAATCTCAGTCAGACATACAAAAGACAGTATCTCTACACTGTTAGGATGTCATGTGGATTAATTCTTTTAACAGTTCTTTATTAAGTTTCTGGAGCAAAACATAAAGCTACTGACCTAGCTTGGGGGGGTGGGGAGTGTCTTATGGAGGAGGCGAGAGGACATACAGAGAAGTAAATATACTTCTAGGGGTGTCTGGGTGGCTCAGTTGGTTAAGCATCTGCCTTCTGCTCAGGTCATGATCTCGGGGTCCTGGGATCGGGCCCCATGTCAGACTCCCTGCTCAGTAGGAAGCCTTCTCCCTCTGCCTCCCCCTCCCCCTGCCTGTGCTTGCTCACGTGCTCTCTCTCAAATAAATTAAATCTTAAAGTAAATATAGTTCTAGATATAGAATGTAAATAAAGAGAAAATGTGCAAAAAGTGCTCTTGAACCCCAGAGTATACGTAGCAGCACACACACACACACACACACACACACACACACACACACACACACACCAGGAAGAAAGAAGCTGTTCTAAATGGCTGAGTAAAAAAAGTTGGAATTCCAGCTTATTTGGCTTTTTCTTTTATGATTCATAAGCCCATATATGGAATAAGAAGAAGCAACCAAGTTAACCATAATTGTGTTTTTATTAACTTGACCAGTTCGATGACTAATCCATGTCCAAATTGGATGGTTTTATAAGTACACATTTAGGTAATACTATGCCACATTAAAAACAGCTATTAAGTTGATTAAGACTGAACTCATTTTCAGGATCCATTGCAAACAATTTTCCATGCTTGATGTACACTTAGAGAACCTGCAGAAGGTATTGTAATGGGAGCAAAAGTAGGGGGAAAGAGTAGCACACCAAATGGGAGCCCGCCATGCAATGCTTCAGGCTTTGAACCAAATACCACCCTAGAATTTTACAACAGTGGCAGATCAAGGAAAAAATAGCCTCATAATCTTCTTGAGCTAATCAGGTACTCTTTAACGTAAAATGGGCTCACACGTAAATGGAAATAGGGAAGGTTCGAGGCAATTCTTTAAAGAGTCACCAAAATCTGTTAAAAGTTTTCAGGGCCAGGTTTTATGAGGCTAAAAAGGGGTGGGGGAGGGGGACTCATTTTTGTCTTAAAAAAAAAAAAAACAACTGAAGGAGACCACTTCACAACAATTTTCAAATATGTGAAAACAGGTTGCATGCTTAGTCAGGGATCATTCACAGGCAAAAGCAAGTCATAAACGCCTGCTGACCCGCTGCGGCTCCCCCTGCAGCCTGGCTCTGCGCCACATAGCACAAAGGCAACCGGTCACGCAGATTTCCTACCTTCTCCTGTCATTGCAAACCCAAGTGGTTTTTTTCAGTCGCTGTACTGCTTTGACCTTCTTTGCTGCTCTCTTGGCTTAAATTCCCTAAGTGTGCTGCAGGTGGGCTTCTCATATTTCCTGAGGAAAATGCACTGACCCACCCTTTCCAGGGACATTGTTGGCTTCATCTCCATCTCAATCATTCCTCCCAGCCATTTCCTTTTACCTATTTTTATAGGATTTTTGTTCCATTCTTTTCTTGTTCTTTTTTTGGACAGAGAGAGACAGAGGGAGGGAAGCAGGCTCCCCACTGAGCAGAAAGCCCAATGCAGGGCTAGATCCCAGGACCCTGAGATCATGACCAGAGCCGAAGGCAGAGGCTTAACCCACTGAGCCACCCAGGCGCGCCCCCCCCCATCCTTTTCTTATTGCCATAAATCCTCTGTCTGGCTGCTCTTATCTTTTCTTTCTTTTCTTTCTTTTTTTTTTTTTTTTAATGACTACCTTTGTCTTTCTGCTCAGTTTCAATGATCAGATCCAGGCTAGGACTTAAATCTGCACTTATGCCCCTGATGTCTTGAATTCCCTATCTGAATTTCTACTTCTCTACATAGGAATGTCCATAACATTTCAGATTCATTGGGCCAGAAACTGAATTCATCTTTGTAGCTTCCCAACTTCCCATCTCCTCCTTCCCATCAGCCATGCTAGAAGAATCAGAGAGATGTACCAACTCTTTGAGGACCACACACCTTCTCAGTCTTCCTGACAACTTAAGACCCAGCTTCCCCTCACCTTATTATCTGGTTTAGAGCCTCTTAGTCCGTCACAGCAGACTTTTACCCAGTTTTCTCATCTCCCGGTTTTCATGTAGTCCCATCCACCCCTCATACCCACTCCATGCATATACATGAAAATGCAGGTTTTCTTATTTCCCAGAAACTAAATCTACTAAAGGTCTCAGACACCTACAGGTCTAAGCTTGTTAAGGTGAGATTCTCAGTGTCCTGTTCTTGAATTGTCATATTTTTGTCACTTTATCTATGGCAAGCAAAAAAGTAACTTTCAAAAGACTAATATTTTTCACCTTGTCTACTTTAGCTCAAAGCATTTTGTCAGCCTAAAATGCCATTTCCTCTTCTCTACCTCTTGCAATCATTTACAATAAAACTTTTCATAAACAATGAAAGCCCAAAATGCTTTGTGGCCCACTTTGGCAAAAAAGAAGATTTGGACAAAATTCACAATGAAATATCCAAAACAGAAAATCTAAGCTGAGACAAATCTAACGTGAAAGATCAATGTTTTAAATATAGTGAATCAGTGGCCATAAAACAGGAAAATCATCACAAAATAGTTTTTAATATCTGTCTTAGAAGGACCTTTGAAACTCTAGATGAACAAGGCAAATGTTCATTGAACATTCAGTTGTTCCAGATGATTTTCCTGCTACTATGTACTGTTTATTAAAGTCCTTTTCTATTGACTGATGTTACTATGGCCTTGGAAATTATGAAAAGCTAAACAAAATAATTCCATTTTGTCTGTGATTCTACAATGATCTCACAAGGAAATTCATCCATGGAAATATTCATTTACTTACTTGACGTGTTGAATAGTATTATTGTTTGAGACACATTTGTGGATAAAAATGCCTGGATTATTAAAAAAAAATGTAAGCTGATAAATGCTCTAAGAAATGTGTCATGGACAATTAAAAGAAAGAAAAGATCACTTATTTAAGTCAGATTAGCACCATGGAGAAAAAGACATTTGAAATAGTTCCTGAAGAACATATAGTATTTCAAAAGTAGCATGATGACAAAGAGCAATGCTGAAGAAATTCTCCAAATAAAATGGGAGTGTTAGGATTGTTTGGACAGGAGTGAGCACTCCAACTTAATGGTTGAAAATGGCATGAAAAAGAAATAGGGAACAAATGAGATCAGGATTTTAATCCATCATGGAGGACCTTGAATGTCAGATTAAATAAAACTTGAACCAGGGGTGTCTAGCTGGTGAACTAAGTTTCTGACTCTTGGTTTCAGCTCCACGTCATGATCCCAGAATCCTGAGATCACTCTCCCTCCCCCTCTGCCCCTCCCTCTCTCTCCCACCCCCCTGCTAGCATGCCTGCCAGTGCTTCCTTTTCTCTCCAAAATAAATAAAACTTAAAAAAAATAGAATTTGGACCAGTTTAATCCTTATTCTGTCATCAAGAATGGTATATACATGAGGTCTGAGCTTTAAGAGATCAGTCTGGCAGCATCACTGAGACTAGATTTTTGGAATATAGGGAAGCACTAAAAAGCAAAGACTGAATGAAGGAAAGGAAATAATGGGTGTGTCATAGGACATCTTCAGATCCCAGCAAATACTTGGCTATGTTGATAAGATAGAAGGTTAGAGGCCAGAAACATTGTGAAGTTTCTAGCCTTGGTAAAAAGGAAACTCAGGGCAGTGGGGAAGGGGAGCATCAGCAGAAATCACAGAAGGAGAAAGGAAATCAAGTATGGGGGAAAATGAAAGGACTTCACGTTAAGATGCTTTCTTTGGGTGGTACAGAATGAGTTACTTGACAAACAGCGGTACTGCTAGATCACGTTCAAACTGGTTTCCTCCTACCACTAACTACCAACAACTCTGTGTTCCCACTGTCCCTCCTCTTGCCCACTGCAGCATTTTTGTGGCATGACAACCCATTGCTCCTAACAAACTCTCTTCCTTAATCCTCAAAAACTTAGACTAGAGGTTTCTGAAGGAGGGGGAAAAATATCACTTCATTGACTTAGGGAATGGATCATCTGGGGTCTAACAAGAAACTTTAGGATGCCTGGGTGGCCTAGTCATTTAAGCGTCTGCCTTCAGCTCAGGTCATGATCTCAGGGTCTTGGGATCGAGCCCCACATCGGGCTCCTTGCTCAGCAGGGAGTCTGCCTCTCCTCCTCACTCTATTTTGTTTTCTAATACATAAATAAAATCTTTTAAAAAATAAACAGAAAAAGAAACTCTACCATTCAACCTAACCACACCCCATCCCTCACCTACACCTCATAGCTTCCCAAGTCAGGGAATGGGAGGGACAAGACCCACGCCTTCTAGCTCACCTGTATCACTCAAGGCTTTGTTGCTGAAAGCAAGACATTTTCAAATGTTATTTTAAAACCTCTCGAATGCGAGCACCTCGGTGGCTCAGTTAAGCAGCTGTCTTCAGCTCTAGTCATGGTCTCTGGGTTCTGGGATCCAGCCCGGAGTCAGGCTCGATGCTCTGCAGAAAGTCTGCTTCTTTCTCTCCCTCTGCCCCTCCCCCCACCCATGCTCTCCTGCATGCATGCTCTCTCCCAAATAAAAAATAAAAATAAAAAACCCTCTCAAATGTTTCTAGTCATTATGACTTTCTTACTGATAAACTTGGATCAATTACTCTGCATCATGAACAGTGTTATTTCTTAAACTAGTTTATACAGTTCTGCTAAAAAAAAAAAAAAAAAAAAGTAAAACAAGATACAAAAACCCTGTTCTTACAATCCAATTTTGTCAATTACCTAATCATATCAAAAAGACTGGTCATACTTTAATGCTGATGACAACATACCTTGAAGTGATGGAAATATTTAATTTGGGGTATTTCATTCTGCTCAATAAATTTACTTTTAAATCTTCTAGATACTTAAACACCAGAGAGATGTTGATTCCTGGAGGTTTTGAATAGTTCATAACTAACATTAACATTTTATGAAACCCAATAAAGGCAGTTTTGCAAATGATTCTAAAAACTTAATAACTTGGGAAGGCACCAGCTTATTATGTAATTAGCAGGCCAAACTTTCTCAACTAATAACTCTAGAAGTCTGATTCAAAGATCAACTCCTTTTTCAGGAGAAACAGAACTACATATGGCCTCCTGGACACGTTTTCCTGTTTTAACTAGCCTTTCAAATTTCTGTTTTTTGTGTTGAGTAAAAAATAGCTGAAGTACTAAAACCAAAGCAAAACTTGGCACAAAATTCAGCTGATATGATGAAGATACTGTATCTTTAGCGCTGTCATCACCCACCATCAAGAACTCAGGTGTTGCTGCCAAAGGAAAACCAGAGTTTAGATATTTGGTGACATTTCATAACTCAACCCTCCAAAATCGCCTATTTTTTTTTTATTTCATTCACTCACCCACTCATTAAATGTTTGCTCACCATCTATTGCCACAAAGCACTGAGAGGGAATACAGAAATAAACAAAGTCATGATCCTAAAGGCACATATTATCTTACTTCCTAGTAGTCTGCAATACCAAATTATCAGCCCAAGCAGAACAACTTTTTTTCAAAACCAAGATCAAAGAAACCTTCAGGAAACTAAAGATAGGCCTGTACCAAAATTTTAAATAAACAAATCTCCAGAGGCAATGGACATAAGAGCCCTAAATGTGATTTGAAAGACACAAAACATAAAATTGCAACACTACCAAGAAGTATTCTATTCTGGTTGACTTTTAAGAAAGCAACAGAGAAGCAAGTAGATCCAGTAAGAAATAAATGCAAAGACAGATAGGTAGATTCATAAAACCACCTATATATTGTACTTTATAGTTTACAAAGTGTTCTGTTTTTTGTTTTTGTTTTTTTTTTTTTTTAAGATTTTGTTGATTTGTTTGACAGAGAGAGAGAGCACAAGTAGGCAGAGAGGCAGGCAGAGGGAGAAGCAAGCTCCCTGCTGAGCAGAGAGCCCGATATGGGGGCTTGATCCCAGGACCCTGGGACCATGACCTGAGCCAAAGGCAGAAGCTTTAACCCACTGAGCCACCCAGGCACCCCCAAAGTGTTTTTATATATGAGATTTCTTCTAATCTTATCTTCAGGTGTGTGTGAGTGTGTACATTTTTTTAAGCAAATGATCATTCCTTTTCCTGTAGTATCTTCTATCTCTACAAACACTGATGATTAATCTATCTCTAAGTTAAAATGACAAGAAATGTTTTCTCTGATTTATTAGTAAACGACCAACCAGCAACATTAGCTTTTAGGAAAAGATTAACAACATTGCACTATAGTAGCTGTCATGTTAATTTAAGGAAAAGCTGTTAAAAACGTTCGTTCTTTGTAACAGCCCATTCAATAATCATTGCCTAATTGATAGGGACATAGTATAAAATACCTTTAGAGCTAAAGCAGAGTAATCAAGAGGTTGTGATGCTTTAGTCTAAAAACTTTAAAAACTAATACTCAAGTTAAATCCTGAATATAGGGTATTTCTTTATGGTTCTTTAATTTTATAAAACGTTTTTCTTTATTCCAAATTCTTAATTCCATATTCCATATGAAATCAAGTATTTGATAAAACTGGTACTTAATTTTACAACATTTTTTCTGAAGATAGCTGCCTACATATAGGCAGATATTCTTCCTTGGTTCCAAAAAGAATCAAACATGAGACTATGGGATTTTCTCCTGTAAATGTAATTATCATTTTTACTTTGAAAGTGGAAAAATAAATCACTGATGAATAAAATTGTTTTCAGTTACACAAGAAATAACAGAGTTAAGAAAAGAACTCTAAAGCTTAAGTTATTGCTTTTCACCAAAGGTTACAATGTAAATGTTCATTCCATCTACCCATTTAGATCAGGATTTTTTTCAAGCCCTTGATAATATGCTCAAGCAAATCAACTTCATTCTGGCTCTGAATTATTAATACATAAGTTTATCTATCTTTGACATTAAATTTCTGAGCTCCTATTTAGAGATCAGGTTCATGTCCTTCTGAAAAAAAATAGGTCAGTGCAGTATTTCCGTTCCAAATTTCTTTTCCTCTTCTGATTACAAGGTTGAACAACATGTGAAATCTGAATCTATAAGTGTTTCCATTACACCCACATTTGTTACATAAACAATGATGAATCAAAGATAGTTGTACATATTTGTTTAGTTGCCTTATTTTTATGAGCCTGAGACTAGAATCCCTATACTTTAATTTATTTTCATAGATACAAACCAAAAGTCTTTAACTTGGAAAGAAACAAAAACATGCTAACTCCAAGCATATCAGTTTTAACATATGTTAAAAATATATTAAAAATAGGTACTGGTCATCTTTATACACAGAGACCTTCAGGAAATTAATCAATATCAAAGAGGCAGCTTCAGAATGTAGAAGTTGAATACTACTTATCATAGACTGCTATTTGGAACCCCAGCAAATAAAAAGGCTGTGTGTGTGTGTATGTTCTAAAAATTAAATGTAGAAAACCAATCTGCCTTTTTTTTTTTTTATTTGACAGAGAGAAAGAGAACACAAGTAGGCAGAGAGGCAAGCAGAGAGAGAAGTGGGGAGGCAGGCTCCCTGCTGAGCAGAGAGCCCAATTCCGGGACTCCATCCCAGGACCCTGAGATCACGACTGGAGCTGAAGGCAGAGGCTGTAGCCCACTGAGCCACCCAGGCGCCCCCAAACTAATCTGCTTTTATTGTAAGATGGAATAGAATCCTGGGAGACTAAGTCATCTAGGAAATGTCTACCCATGTATGAAATACATTTAGAACCAGTGAACTAGCATATGCATGTAGCAGAACTATGTACAGTAAGCAAGGTGGGCTGAAGACCATTTTGCTGGTTTCCCCAGAAGAAGCCTTCAAAGATGAGCAAGACAAACTACATGGCACAGGAAAATTATTAGAACTTTTATTCATTTACTATTTATATAAAATGAGAAAGAAAGAAAGCTTTATTAACATTCACATTCAGATTGATGCTGGTGCCCTTGTACGGTCTCTAAAATTGGTGGGTAAGTGTCCCACACAGTATTCTTTTTTTTAATTATTTTATTATTTTTTTAATTAACATATAATTCCACACAGTATTCTTTATATTCAGATGGAAGAATCCGCATGGGTGATGGAGGAACACACACCCATTTGGGAGTTCTCAGCAGCCTCCAGGAGACTATGGGGCATAGGTGATCAAGGAAGTGGATTTACACATTATCAAATTTTAACTAAACTAATTCTCATAAGAACAACAACGGCTTGAAAGGTTACTGCAAAGAGGGGCCCCTGGGTGGCTCAGTTAAGCATCCAACTCTTGATTTCAGCTTAGGTAACGATGTCAGGGTTGTGAGATCAAGCCGGGTGCTGGGTGTGGAGCCTGCTTAATATTCTCTCATCCTCTGTCCCTCCCACCCTGTCAGTCTCAAAAATAAATAAAAAATAAAAGATTATTGCAAAGAAACTAAACTATGGACAGATTTAATACAAAGCAAGCAGAAACGAACAGCAGGAGAAAGACAGTGCTGCCATTTCTCTTCTCCCTGTGATGAGCTTGCCAGCCACATTTTGGGGAAAAAGCAACTTCTGAGATGACATAGGGTCAACTTTTTGAGTCTTCAAAGGGAGTATTTAATATACAGATTTAAAAAATAAATAAAATAAAATATGGATTTATATCCACTATTGCTGATAATAAACCTCACTTTAAGGGTATAGTTTGCCATGTGATGTTACCTCATGAAAGTAGTACACTGCTTATACAAAATACTATTCTAAATTATTGGGTTTTTATTTTAAATTTTGTTATAGTATTAAAATATTAGGTATATTAAAATATGACAAACCATGAGACTCAATCTGAAGAAACAAACTGTGGGCTGCTGGGGGGTGGAGGGGAAAGGATAGGGTGGCTGGACATTGGGGAGGGTATGTGCTATGGTGAGTGCTGTGAAATGGGTAAGCCTGACTATTCACAGACATGTACCACTGAAGCAAATAATATATATGTTAATAAAAAATAAAATATGTATTAAAGTAATATCCTATGTAATAATAATGTAAAAAATAAAAACACATGCATTTATTGAGTGCTCATGGTCTAAATCTTTCTACTGAAGTGGGCCCATGATCAAAACATGTCTGACAATGGAACAAATAATCCTAAAGTTTGCATGGAACCAGAAAAGACCCCGGATAGCCAGAGGAATGTTGAAAAAGAAAAGCAAAGCTGATGGCATCACATTTCCGGACTTCAAGCTCTATTACAAATCTGTAATCATCAAGACAGTACAGTACTGGCATAAAAAGAGAAAAACAGATCAATGGAACAGAATGGAGAGTCCAGAAATGGACCCTCAATTCTATGGCCAACTAATTTTGACAAAGCAGGAAAGAATGTCCAATGGAAAAAAGTCTCTTCAACAAGTGGTCTTGGGAAAATTGGACAGCCACATGTAGAAGAATGAAATTGGACCATTCCTTTACACCACACACAAAAATAGACTCAAAATGGATGAAAAACCTCAGTGTGAGATAGGAATCCGTCAAAACCTTTGATAACACAGGCTACAACCTCTTCGACCTCAGCCACAGCAACTTCTTCCTAGAAACATTGCCAAAGGCAAGGGAAGCAAGGGCAAAAATGAACTCTTAGGACTTCATCAAGATCAAAAGCTTTTCCACAGCGAAGAAAATAGTCAACAAAACCAAAAGACAACTGACAGAATGGGAGAAGATATTTGTAAATGACATATCAGATAAAGGCTAGTATCCAAAATCTATAAAGAACTTCTCAAACTCAACACCCAAAGAACAAATAATCTAGTCAAGAAATGGGCAGAAGACATGGACAGACATTTCTGCAAAGACATCCAAATGGCCAATAGACATATGAAAAACTGTTCAACATCACTCGGCAACAGGGAAATACAGATCAAAACCACAGTAAGATATCATCTCACATCAGTCAGAATGGCTAAAATTAACCAGTCAGGAAATGATAGGTGTTGGTGAGGATGTGGAGAAAGCGGACCCCCTCCTACACTGTAGTGGGAATGCAAGCTAGTACAGACACTCTGGAAAACAGTATGGAGCTTCCTCAAAAAGTTGAAAATAGAGCTACCCTACACCCAGTAATTGCACTACTGGGTATTTACCCCAAAGATATAAATGTAGTGATCCGAAGGGGCACATGCACCTAAACGTTTATAGCAGTAATGTCCACAATAGCCAAACTATGGGAAGAACCTAGATGTCCACATATGTATATGTGTACACACACACACACACACACACACACACACTGAAATATCATGCAGCCATCAAAAAAAAAGAAATCTTGCCATGTGCAATGACATGGATGGAACTAGAGGGTATTATGCTAAGCAAAATAAGTCAGAGAAAGACAGTTATCATATGACCTCACTGATATGAGGAATTTGAGAAGACAGAGGTTCATAGGGGAAGGGAGAGAAAAATGAAATAAGAAGAAACCAAAGACAGAGATAAACCATAAGAGACTCTTAATCTCAGGAAACAAACTGAGGGCTGCTGGAGGGGGTGGGAGGGATGGGGTGGCTGGGTGATGGACACTGGGGAGTGTATGTGCTATGGTGAGTGCTATGAATTGTGTAAGACTGATGATTCACAGACCTGTACCCCTGAAGCAAATAATACATTATATGTTAATAAAAGATTCACACTGCCCTTATCTGGCATCTTTTGAACATTTTTAAAACTCCTCAGAATTGCACAGTTTTTTGTCTAGATTCACTCAGTCCTCCACAGCCAGCCGGCCATTAAAGAGAGAGAGAGAGAGAGAGAGAGAGAGAGGGAGGGAGGGAGAGATGTCTGAGGTCCACTGTGAGAGTAAATAAAAAGAGTTCATAATTTATTGAAACATGTAATGGAGAACTCTATGAATCCATACTCTTCAGGAATGCAAACCAAAAGAAAGCAGAGAGACCAGCAGTGAGTCCTGTCACTTTTGTTGCCGCTACCTGAGCCTCATTAAATTTGTCTGATGTTGTATTTTGACCAGACTCTTTCCATTCATGTCTAAGATGGTGAGGAAACAGTTGTGCAGTAAAGAAGAGAGGAAGGAAGGCAAGGGAAGAGGGAGAAGGCATGTAAAGGAGGAGGGATAAAGGGAGAAAAGGCAGGCAGGAGGGAAAAAAGAACAACAGAATGAAAGAAAAGATAGACAAGAAAAAAGCGCAACTAGTACCACTCCTATAGAAGACAGGTAACTGCTCTTGTATCCACCGTCTCTCTAGGAAACTGGGCCCCGCCTCCAGAGCACTGGGATGCCTGGTGTTCTTGTGTCCCTTCTTGCTTGACCACCCCACCAGCCTTACTAACCTCTCACCTTCCACAGGAAAAGCTCCATATACACTTATAAGTGCTTATTTTCCCTCATGCCACAGGAATGAGCTGACGGCCACAGTTTCCATTGCAAAGAAGATAAGAACAAAGTACAAAACAGCGAGGAATTTATAATAAGGGTTAATTAGGTCTTTAAATGGCAGAAACCTTAATGTATAATCTTTTTCCAAAACATAGAGCAAAGCTGCAGCACAACCTCTACAAAGAAAAAGAATTTATTTTTTTGCAAGGATGGCTCTGTAGATAACAACTGATCAAGAGCAGTAGCTAGAGGGGCTAGAGGTATCCGCAGAGTCAAAATGGACTCTAAAGAAATGTAGAATATGGATTTAATATAGGATGGGCCATACTACTATCCATCATACAGGCATCAAGAAGTAATTTTTTAAATTTTCAAGACCTCACAACATGCCATAGACAATAGCTTTTGATCTTTAAGTAGGTTTACTCTGCCTCCGCAAGGTCGGACCTGACGACCAACCATCTGCAGTATTTCACTCATCTTTTATGTGGCCAACCTGTTCTAGATTTCCTCACTTCAATCTATCTCCATAACTACCTTCCTAAAGTGGGTTTTTGCTTTTGTTTTGTTTTTGTTTTTAGGACTCTGTTCAAACTTTTTCAGTGGGTGCTCCCTTCCTACTCAACTCTTCAGTCTGGAATTCAACATGTTCCCAACCTATCTTTCTAGGACTATTGCACTTTGTTCCTCTATCACTGACAAGATGGTTGGTTTAACCCCATCCCCAACCCCATCCCATTGGTTTAACTCAAAGGCTCCTCCAGGTACCAAGTATCTCCTGTTCCTCCCAGCCAGCTTCATGCTCTCTGCCTCTCAACTCATCCCAGCTCTTTGTCTTTATCAATATGCTCTTGGCTTCCTCAAGGCATGAACTCCAAACAAGGGACATGGTCTTGTTAAACTGTTGAATCCCTAGCCACCAGAATGCTTCCAAGCACATCAAAGGGCTCAGGAAACAGCTATGAAGGAACAAAGGAAGGAAGAAGGGAAGGAGGGAAGGAGAGAGGAAGGGAGGGAAGAATGGAGTGAGAGGTATGCCTAGTATTATTGGTTACTTACCTTATTTTACCTCCTGACCTAATCATATTGAAGACAAGACCAAGGTCTTCTCATCAGAGCTCTTGCAGATCCTGTATAATGACTTATTTATGAAAACCCTACTTTAAATTCTCACTTGAATCAAGTATTAAAACCTTCCAATCCTGTTGAAAATGGAGGGGGAGGGAGGAATTTGCTTCAAAGAACAGAATCCATTTAATAGCATATCCTTCCAAGCGATGTGCAAGCAGGCGCTGGTCTGTAAGCCCCCTGCTGGGAGGAGGGCACTTCAGTCATTGGGACAGTGATTTCATTAATGAGTTGATAGAGCCTCTGTTATGTCCTCACTCAAGGGGAACAAAGGCCAGCAATTCTATCATCCTAAGGTGCTTGCTCTCAGTGAAGTGCAACCCTCTGTTCAATATGTCATTTGTCTTAGATTTGCTGAAACCAAGGACAATCTGCCTGGTACTTGCTGATCATGACAGCTCTCTCACAAAAGTAATTTTTTTTTTTTTAAAGATTTTTTTTTAAAAGATTTTGAGAGAGAGAGAGATCACAAGTAGGCAGAGAGGCAGGCATAGAGAGGAGGGGAAGCAGGCTCCCTGCTGAGCAGAGAGCCCGATGTGGGGCTTGATCCAGGACCCTGAGATCATGACCTGTGCTGAAGGCAGAGTCTTTAACCCACTGAGCCACCCAGGTCCCCAAAAAGTACTGTTTTTAACCATGAATACTCCTGATCTTATTAGGACCACTGGGTATTTCTGCTATAATCATACATCTAAAAAGACAAAGTACCATACCATATTTTGTCACTTTAATTCCAGTTTAAATAAAAATTATTTAACCTTTGTTAAAGGATTACTTAACTTCTATTTTGATACTTGGGAGCACTTAAAGGGCGAAATTACATTCTCAAACCTATCCCCCTACTGTTCATCTACATCATCATCATTAGGGATTAGCAGCCAAGTAAAAGCCTTTTCATTAACAGAAGCTAAGAAAACAGTTAAAGAAACCACTGTTTAACCATTTTATAATTAATACCATGTTTCATAGCAATTTAATTTTATTTAAATTTAATAATAAGTATTTTATGTCAGTAATTATTTTTATCATTCTTTAAAAAACAAATGCAAGCCCACATGTAATTTGGCCACAAGTGATTTCAGATAATCTACTTTTTTTTTAAAAACTGACTATATTATTACAACAGAGGCTGGGTATAGGATAACAGCGTTATAGAGAATGAAGTGTTTCAAGATTTGACTGCCTCAAGTCATCTGTATGGTGCATTCATCCACACAGCCTGACAAGAAAACAATAAACCATGGTTCCTCAGAAGAACGAGATAGGGCTTAGAGACTTCTCCCTACACAGACAACAGAGAACTCTAGCAAAAGCCAATATGGAGAGTTAAGCGGCTGTCAAATAGCCCCTATTTTTTCCACATTTGTTAGCAAAATATTGCTTTTCTCTGGCTAAGAAAACAAGCACCAAATTTGCAGGTTTTCTTCTTAAAAACACCTTCAACTCCTTTGTAGTTGGATCTTGTTTTATATACATCATGATGAAAACAATTGTATGTACAAATATCTCAGATTCTTATAGGTAAATGATCAGAGTTACAGCAATAGGCCAACTTTCCATGTTTGTGTTTTTTTAGCAGGGTCTTTCTTTACAAGATTCTTCCTCCCCAAAAATAGCCTTCTGTTGCTATCTCGTATTAATTTTATGAAACATAAATACATTTCATGGGTCTCCTGAGAGCTTCTAGGTAAACAATGAAAACCAAAACAAAATCTTGGTAAAAATCACCAAATAAAAACTTACAAATGCTTAAAAGTTACATACATACTTCATGTGTGTTTTTTATTAGAATGTAATAAATGGCTTTTAATAGGTGAATTTTATGACAACCACCACTAATTGACATCTGGCCCTTTGGGGAAAATAATATATATTACCTGAGCTCCTCAAATACTCTTTACCTGTGAATTGTAGACCACATAAGGATTCGGTAATTCTCAGTATGTAGAAATTAAAATTGTCCAATACTAATATTAATCTATGAATTTTCAATATAAAGAGATTAAGAAGCTCAAAGAGACTGAGTCAACATGAAGGCTGAAAGGCATTTGGTAGAGGGCTTCAAGCAAGCATTCAGAGGCCACATTTTTGGAGTTGGAATGCTGGCTCTCCTACATTTTTACCAATCTAACTTCTCTGGACCTTAGTTTTCTTACCCCAAAATGGGGACAATAGTAGTGCTTACTGAGCTACTGTGCGAGTTACATGAATTAGCATGTACGAAGCACAAGCAGTACCTAGCACATAATAAAGACTAGATCAACTTTTATTTGAAAGTAATATCATACTATGGATTCCATATGGTTCCAACTAAATGACAATCTAGAGAAGGTAAACTATGGAGACAATAAGGACATCAGCAGTTGCCGTAGCCAGAGGGAAAGGGGAGGAATAAGAGCAGAGAGGATGTTAAGGGCAATGAAAATACTCAGTGAAAATACTCTGATGGACATAGGTTATTATACAATCGTCCAAACCTGCCAAATGCATAACAAAAACACTGAAAGCCTAAGGTACACTGGGGACTTTGGGTGATTATAATGCATCAACATAGGTTCATTCTTGGTTAAAACAAACAAAAAAAACACCATTCTGGTGAGTGATGTTGATAGTGGAGAAGGCTGTGCATGTATGGAGGTGGAGAGTTTATAAAGAATCTCTGCACCTTCCTCTCAATTTTACTACAAATCTGAAAAAAAAAAAAAAAAAAAAAACTCTTAAAAATTGTCTTTTTAGAGATGCCTGGATGGCTCAGTCCTCAATCGTTTGCGATTGGCTCAGGTCATGATCCCAGGGTCCTGGAGTCTAATCCCACATCAGGCTCCTTGCTCAGCAGGGCGCCTGCTTCTCCCTCTGCCTGCTGCTCCCCTGACTTGTGTGCTCTCTGACAATTAAAATCTTTCTTAAAAAACTGTCTTTTTAAAATAAAGTTAAATGACTATGAACAACAAACTAAAGTGTGAGCAACTATAAGGAAAAAGAGTTACATCTGACAAGATAGCACTTCAATAAATGGTACATGAAAGAAACATACAATCCAATTAAAATATGGGCAGAGGACCTGAACAGACATTTTTCTGAAGAAGACACACTGATGGCCAACATACACATGAAAAGATGCTCAAGATCACTCATCATCAGGAAAATGCAAAACAAAACCATAATGAGGTATCACCTCACACCAGTCAGAATGGCTAGTATCACAAGACAAGAAGTAACAAGTGTTGGTGAGGTTGTGGAGGAAAGGGAATACTCATACCCTATTGGTGAGAAGATAAATTGGTGCAACCACTGTGGAAAACAGGATGAAAGTTCCTCAAAAAAATAAAAATGAAAATATTACATGATCCATTAATTCCATTACTGGGTATTTGCCCAAAGAAAAACACTAATTCAAAAAGCCATATGCACCCCCTACATTTTTTGCAGCATTTATAATGCCAAGATATGGAAGCAACCTAAGTGTCAATCAATAGACGAATGGATAAAGAAGACATGATGTGATGTGATTTTATATATAGTAGATAGATGTGTGTGTGTGTATAGAGAGAGAGAGATTATTACTCAACCATAAAAACAAGAATGAGATCTTACCATTTGCAACAACATAGATGAATCTAAAGGATATTAAGTGAAGTCAGAAATAAAATTCCACAAGATTTCATTTATATGTGAAATCTAAAAAAATGAAACAAATGCACAGACTTTTTTTTTTTTTTTGCACAGACTCTTAAATACAGAGAAATGTTGATTGCCAGAGAGGAGGTGTGGGGGTAAAATAGATAAAGGGGATTAAAAGGTACAAATGTCCAGTTATAAAATATATAACAGATGAAAAGTATAGCATTGGGAATATAAATAAAGTCAATAAAATATATATAAACAAAATAAAAATATAAATAAATAAAATGTATTTTATGTTATATATTTTAAATATATAATATATATTTTATTACATTGTCTATTATATATTATATATTTTAAATATATAATATATATTTTATTATATTGTATATTATATATTATATATTAATATAAAATATATTTTATATATTTAAAATATATGTTTTATAAAAAATAAAATATAAAGTCAATAAAAAATATAGATAGATGTAAAAGAGCAACATTTTCTCATACTACTTCTTAAGTTCCTTTTTTCTGTTACAGCTTTATCTTCCTCCTAACCTCTACCCTGTTAGACGGAGGTAAGATGAAAGAGTCATAGTGAAATACAAAACTTGCCCATTGTCTCCATCATTTCCAATTTGAGTTTCCTCCTTCAGATGGTAATTTAGGATGAGTAAACATTTATAGGTTTTCTTTCATCACCTGCTGCCCTCATATCAAGAGCAAGCTGTCGTGTGATCTCATAGCAGTGGCTAAGGAGGAGCCCAGGCTACTACCCACTGAAGTGTTTCCTTCCCTTTTGCGTCTATGCTGGAGACCTTATCATCCCTGAATCCTTGGTGATGTACCAGTTCTCTTTGGCCTTTCGGCATATAAAAGCATCCATTGCTGCTAACTGCTGATTCTGTCCTTGCCTAACCTCACTAGGGTATCACACAAATACACTTCAATCCCCTACAGACCACACACAGGCTGAGAAACTTGAACACCCTCGTTCTAGCTCCTCCCTCTGGGAGAGCTGCCCTATTTATCAGAGCCACATTGCACATGGCTCTGAGAACGGTGCTTGAGAAACTGAACCATTAGTTCTGGGATTGTCCAGTTTCCCCATATCTTTCTAAAAGGTTCTAGAGCTCTCTGCCCTCACTCAAGATTTAGCTTCAAAACAGGGGTAATGAGGATTTTATTGAAGGATTTTTTCATCCTATCTAACCTTCCTTCTCTTCTTCCCACAATCCCCTAAGGAAGGAAGAGAATGCATTTTTCCTCTTCCACGTGGTAGGGACTCCTTTGTGCCATATCCTCGGGTCCAGCTACCCCTGGTTTTTAATAACCTCGAGGCCCAGATTCACCAGGCTCAGCTCTTGTTAGGTAAGTAGCAGAACACCACTAGAAACCAGAGATTACCAAGTTCAAAGCCTATATTGGTTTACTACTCTAAAAGATAATATCCCTCTACCTATGAATTAACGTTTCTAAATGGAGAGGCCAAAACGCCTGGAGAAATGGACACAAATTTATTATTCCTTCATCTCAAGTCTTCCCGACCACATAGTATTTCACAAGGTTTCAGACAGCTTTCACATACAGCATCTCACTTTAATGTGATAGCAATGTTGTGATATAGGCAGAGTGGGGATTAATATTTTTTTTATGAACCAAGAAGCTAAAGGGAAGTTCAGACCAAAAGGTAAATAAATAGAACAGACAGGTCCAAGCTTCAGGCTTCTGTGTCACACTTGAGTTTCCATCAGTACCCCCGCCTTCCAGCTGCTGCATCCAAAATTCCCTCCCAGCTGCCCTTTACCCCAAATTTGTGTAGGACAGCAAATCGCCCACGGAGAAGAGGAAGTCTTAAGTGATCTTTTTAGCACTTTGTCATCAGCAGTCTAAGAAGTCTACTTTTCATTGCTCAAGTTTCTAAAATAACCATTAAAGCAACAACTCAAAACAAGTTTACTTCCTGCATGCCCACATGATACTCCTTAAATGTACAAGATTAATAATTTATTTTAAAGTCTAATTTTTAAAGTCACTTTGAAAGTTACAGCTTATAACTTGTATCTTAAAATGTTAGCTCAAGGCTTATTTGCTCAATAAAATGATTATGAAGTAAAAAAAAAAAAAAAGAAGAAAGCATCCCCAATTCACTGTCAAATCTATGTTCCAATACAGGGCCTTAACATTAGCTCTTTTAGTGATCAAAGCATCTCTACCCAGGCTTTCTCCTCTCAGCCCTTTGATCCATGCACTCACTTCATTCCACATTCATCCAGCTAGACTGTAAACTCCTTGGGGCCAAGGCCAGTGTCTCATTCATCCTTGCCATCTCCCACTCCCTCATCACTCATACCCTAATTCCCTGCACATCATTTCCCACAAAACAGACTTCAGTGAACATATATTATCAAAAGACTCTCTTCACGGGATACCTGGAAAAAGTTTAGCATTGTTTCTAATTCTAGATAAACGTATCTTAACTCTGAACCTCTTATTCTCCATTAAAAGTATTATTTTTAAAAGTTCTTTTCAAAGATATGGAGAAAAAGGAACCCTTGTACGCTGTTGGTAGGAATGCAAATTGGAACAGCTATTGTGGAAAACAATGTAGAAGTTCCTTGAAATATTAAAAATGGAATTACCATATGATCCAGTAATTTTGTTATGGGGTATTTACCAAAGCAAACAAAAATACTAATTCAAAAAGATATATCCACCCCTATTTTATTGCAGCATTATTTACAATAGCCAAGATATGTAAGTAAACCAAGCTTCCATCCATAGAAGAATGGATAAAAAAGATGTGGTATGTGTATGTATATGTATGTGTGTACACACACACACACACACACACACACACACACACACAGAGGAATATTACTCAACCATAAAGAAGAATGAGATCTTACCATTTTCAACAACATGGATGAACCTAGAAGGTATAATGGCAAGTGAATTAAGCCAATCAGAGAAAGATAAATACCATATGATTTCACCCATATGTGGAATTTAAGAAAAAAACAAATGGACAAGGAAAAAAAGAGACAAACAAAAGGACTCAAATACAGAGAACAAACTGGTGGTTGCCAGAGGAGGAAGCAGGTGGGGGGGGATGGGTGAAATAAATGAAGGGGATGAAGAGTGCACTTGTTTTGATGAACACTGAGTAATTCATAGAATCACTGAATCCTATAGTACACCTACAACTAATATAAGACTGTTAATTACACTTCAATTTTCAAAAATTGTTTTTAAAACAATGTAGTTCATTTCCTAGCTCATGAATGGATGGTAACTTCATAGTCAAAAACTGACTATGGTTCTTCCCTCAAATACCTGTATTAGAGAAAATGGACAAGGTTGTGAATGTCTGGTGGGAGTAGGAGGAGAAAAAGGTGATAAATCCACACCTTCTGTAGCGGGAAACTAAAAATCGAAGAACAACAATACAAACATGTTATTCCAAGATGTGGAGGCAAATTCCAAAATAATTACACAAAAGAGGTAGAAGGGTTGTCTTTGGAAGGGGCAGAATCAGGAAATGAGGGGTCAGGGAACTGCCATTTTTCATAAACAAAGCCCTTATAATTTTGACTCTAAAATATATCTCAAGGATAACTTTTATTAAAAACAACTAAAAATAAAGATGTTTAAACGGAAATTTAAAAATAAAAAAAAATTTTTTAAATATATGGGAGGGGAACATGGCAGCTAGGTTCACCTTGTCCCATGAAGACAATTTGGTAACTATCAAATATCCCAAATTCCCCAGAAATCAACCTTAGGACTGGCAGAACAAACTTCACAACTAAAGGTAGAGATTAGGCCACATCAAAGAAGGTAGGAGGCACGGAGACACAATCTGGGAGAGAAATAGATCACGGCTGCTGTGGTGGGAAGAGTGCTGCAGACCCAGAGGAGGGCAAGAGACAGACTGACACACAAGGGAGCTCCCAGGGAGAATGATGCCCCACAGCAACTGGCTGGGAAAGCAAAAGGGTGCCGAGTCTGAGTTCTAGCAACCAGGAAGCCTTAAAGCTTAGAGTTCTAAGGTCAACGGGGATGGCTTGGGGAGATCCCAGAGTCATTGGGGTGCTCTTGCAGAGGCAGGGCGAACAGCCTACAGACACACAGCATGGAAACGGTCATTTAGAGAGCCCCTGAGGCACACTCTGGGGAGGTTATTTGCTCATCTCAGAGTGCACCCCAGAGAATTCATGGAAAGACCCCTCTGTGAACAAAGGAACTAACAAATGCCATTTCCCACCCCTCCCCCTCAGCATAAACAGGAACCAGCACAGCACCTAAACTAGCTACCTAACTTGCTTACACCAAGCCCTACCCCGCTGCACTCTGCTGGAAGTACCTTCCCAATCACACTTGCCTCAGACCTAGCCCAACAGACCCCCCCACCCCCAGATGTCCAAACCGACGCCCACGCCTCCTCTCCTGGTGCGGGAGTTTCACAGAGCCTCAGTTTTGGAGGTAGTGGTAACAAGTCTCATTTCACACACAGACCAGAGCACACCTGGTTAAAATGCAACACATTCAGGCCAGGGACCCACCACTGCCCACAAAAGGCAGAGAAGTTCTGCAGATGACTGGCCTGAAGAATAAAGCGAGCAGGACAAATGAGCCAATGCAGCACACGTTGGAGACCTCGGGGAGTACCAGGCCCTGCCCAACAGGGAACACTGCATGGCAAGGGGACCACAGGACCTATTCTTCCTAAGGCCGTAACTCTCAAGAACAGAACATCTAGCTGACCTTCCTAACACAGAGAAACAGGCACAGAGACTTAGACAAAAATGATAAGAGAAATTTGTCCCAAATTAAAGAAGTATATTAAAGACCTAAATATGAGACCTGAACCATAAAAAGCATAGAAGAGAACACAGGCAGTAACTTCTTTGACATTGGCCACAACTTCTAGATAGGACTCCGGAGGCAGGAGGAAGAACAGCAAAAATGAACTATTGGGACTTCATCACAACAAAAAACAAAAAACACAGCAAAGGCAGCAATCAGCTAAACTAAAAGACAACCTAAGGAATGGAGGAAGAAATTTGCAAATGATCTATCCAATAAAAGGTTAGTATCCAAAATACATGAAGAACTTATGCACCTCAATACCCAAAAATCAAATAATCCATTAAGAAATGGGCAGAAGACATTTTGGGGGGGGGGCAGAAGACATTAATAGACATTTTTCCAAAGACATAGATGGCCAACAGATACATGAAAAGATATTCATTATCACTCATCATCAGGGAGATGCAAATCAAAGCTACAATGAGATATTGCCTCACAGCTGTCAGAATGGCTAAAATCACCAGCACAAGAAATAAGAGTTGGTGAGGATGTAGAGGAAGGGGACCCTTCTTACAGTGTTGGTGGGAAGACAAACTGGTGTAGCCACTGTGGAAAGCAGTATGAAGGTTCCTCAAGAAAGTTAAAAATAGAACTACCTTATAATTCACCAATGCACTACTGAGTATTTACCTCCAAGAAAACAAAACAAAACAAAAAAACCCACTAATTCAAAGGGGTATGTGCACACCTACATTTCCAGCAGCACTATCTACAATAGCCAAATTATGGAAGCAGCCCAAGGGTCAATAGATGAATAGATAAAGAAGTGGTATGTATATTCAATGATTACTATTCAGCCATAAGAATGAAATCTTGCCATTTTCAACAACATGGATGGAGCTAGAGACTGTAGTGCTAAGCAAAATAAGTTAGACAAATACTATATGATTTTAATCATATCTAGAATTTAAGCAACAAACAAGCAAAGGGGATAAAAAGAAAGACAAACCAAGACACAGCCTCTTTAAATTCTAGGGAACAAATTGATGGTTACCAGAGAGGAGGTAGAAGGGGGGATGGGTGAAATAGGTGATGGGGGTTTAAGGAGCCTACTTGCCTTGAGGAGCCCCAGGTGATGCAGGGAACTGTGGAATCACTATGTTGTACAACTAAAACTAACAGAACACTGTATAATGACTAAAATGAAAATGAAAAATTAAAAAAAAAAGGTGTAGCCTTTTAAAGAAAGGGAACGTACAACCTTTTTCACTTTTGCAAAGACGTTCATAAAAATCCCAACTCATCTGCAATATGTAATTTTTTTAAATACTCTAATTCACTTAACACTTTGCCATACAGCCCTGTATCCCTTCCTCATAATTGAAAATACCCGTTTGCTATTTGTACATTTTAAACTTACACATTCCAAGTTTTCATAAAAATAATTTAAACCAGATATATTTTAAATGAAACATTTGCTCCTGGGAATCCAAGCAGACAAACCTGGAAGAAATATGCAAAGGATCAAGTATTTAAAATGTGTACAAGCCATGAGAGAAGAGCACTCCACGGGCAAAAGAATGAAGAGGGAACCATACCAAGTGTACAGAAAACAGACATTCAAGGGAAATCAGTGCCTTTCCATGACTGGTCAAGAAAGAAAGGTTGCATAGCAGTGTTTGGGGTTTTGCTCCGAGTAGGAAGGCCCAATATGAAGCCTAGTGTGGTGGAAACGAAGGCTTTCAAGTTTTCGCACTTAAAGACACCTCAGAGACTTGTAAGTTCAAGCCCTTATTTTAAACGAGGCAAAATAAAATGTCCATACTTCGTATATCAGATTAACGCTACCTGAGCAGACTTTCAAGCCAACTGGGGAGAGGGGTTTTGTTTTCTCTCAACTCCAGGCTCATCCCCTACTCCAGGGGGATGTGCTGCTGCCTCCCAGCCTGACTTATCTGAGGACACCACCTTCGCCTTGAAGGGCAACGGCATAACCTGCAATGCTCTGGCTGTTTCTCTTGCCATCCTCACTGCCTTCCCCCGTGCCCTAGGTCACATGTTGAGGATTTGGCAGAGCCAGGAAGATTATCATTATTCTTTATTCCGCATCTCAGAATTTGCCCCACCCTAAAAGCAGCTCAGAAATAGATGGGACACACATGTCATTTTTATATTCAAGAAGTGGCTCTCTTCATGTAGAGCATTTTACTATCATTTCAGGAAATAAGAAAATCTTATTTGTAAAAATAGCCACCAGTCACTTCTGCATTTTAAAGTACAGGCACCCACCTTTCCCCTGAGATCACCACCACCAACACAGTTTGTTTTTTGTTTGTTTGTTTTAAATATCCTCATGTTACTTTATTTATTTAGATTTTATTTATTTATATGACAGAGAGAGAGAGAGAGAGAGAGAGATCACAAGTAGGCAGAGAGGCAGGCGGGGGGCGGAAGGGGGGGTTGTGGAGCAGGCTCCCTGCTGAGCGGAGAGCCCAATGCGGGGTTTGATCCCAGGACCCTGAGATCATGACCTGAGCTGAAGGCAGCGGCTTTAACCCACTGAGCCACCCAGGCGCCCCAAAACTTGGACACTTTTTAACAAACGTCTAACCAGACATTTAATTTTTTTTGCTATAACTATTAATGGAATCTGTTTCCATATCATGTTTTTTAAATTTTATTTATTTGACAGAGATCACAAGTAGGCAGAGAGGCAGGCAGAGAGAGAGGGGGAAGCAGGCTCCCCACTGAGCAGAGAGCCTGATGCGGGGCTTGATCCCAGGACCCGGAGATCATGACCTGAGCCGAAAGCAGAGGCTTTCACCCACTGAGCCACCCAGGCTCCCCTGCAGTTTGTTTTTAAAGATTGCTTTATTTCAGAGAGAGAGTGCATGTTCTCTCTGTCTCTCTCTGTCTCTGTCTCTCTCTCTCACACACACACACACACACACACACACATACACCCCAAGGGAGAGGCACAGGGAGAGGGAGAATCACAAGTCTGAGATCAGGACCTCAGCCAAAATCAAGAGTTGGATGCTTAACCCAATGAGTCACCCAGGCACCCCCACGCAGTAGTTTAAGTATCTGTTCCACAGACCCAATGTTCATTATATCACAACTAAAATGGATTTACTCCTACTAGGCATGACCTCCCTGTAAGCTATAGATGGTCTAGTACTTTCTTACTACCTGATAATGATAAATGATTATCTTAAGGTCACTGAGGATCTTGGATCAAAGAAGGCAGTTTAATAAAACTATTATGAAAACGTTAACTCCTATGAGATCATTGTAAAGGTTAAGTGATATACCTGTTGACTGCTTCCTTACTGGTCATGCTGATTTCAACCTAGTCTCAGAGGCATTTCATTTGCATATATAAGATATTTAATAATAATTGATAGTTTAGCCTGATTTAGGTGGTCTCTACTGAAACACTTCTATTAAACTTAATGTAATTTTCATGCACTGATTACATGTCTTGCAGTTTGCTAGTTTTTGCTCAGTATCACTTTTTGCTCTGAAAATCTCAAGGCAACCCTTTGAGAGTTTCATGCTTAAACACACACACACACACACACACACACACACCAGCACCATGGTAGTTATTTTATATATTCTACTTAACAAGACCTGTTTATTCTGACCTCAATTTTCTATTTCAGCTGTAAACAATACTATTTAAGCAAAATAATATATTACAGATGCATAAATTACAAAATTTAGTACCCTCTTTAAAAATATAACAGATCATTCATAACCACTAGATTGTATTCAGAAATATCACACATTCAATCCCCTTTCAGGAAATGATAACACACATCTCTGAGGTCGGCAAAAGCTGCTATGAGCTCTGTAGTTCAAAGACAAAGACTGTAGTACAGAACAGTTCGGTTGAACCCCTGAGTGGCAGTCAGAATACTGGAAGCTGTCTCTTCCAAGATTTAGCCTCCCCCCCAACAAATGAATTGCATTCTCCCCCTGATAATTACTATGTGTTTTATAGTATTCGTCATTGTATACATTCCACTTTTATAAAGGAAATTAGAATACCTTGGTATCATGTGTTGTTCTCATAACTTAAAATAGCCAGGAAGAGCATTGAAAAAAAAGCACTATCAATTTTGTGTGAATTACAAAAAGAAAATGGACTACGGAAGATCGAAATTCCACACAAAAATACATTTTAGGTGTATTTCAATTATTCAGGTAGCAGATCATGGGAAAATGTGCCAAGAGAAATAGAATTTGCAAAAATATCATCCAAGTTAGAGGAAAGCTAACTAGAATATTGATCTTGAATAGGTCATGTAAGTGAAAGTATTTGAGGTCCTTTAAGGAATAATATCTTCTGAGTGCATATAAACTCACAAGAAAAAAGATAAGGAAGTCTCACTTATATGCATTTATAAATTAGCCATAATTTGTCAGCACTTGTACTGGTCGTAATATAGGGCAAAGGGCAACACTTTAAGTCACTATTTAATATCAAAATATTTGTGCTATTGCTGTAGACATTTTATTGATAGCATGTTATAATTCGGTTTCAAGAAAAAACACTTCCAGTCTCACCTTCCAGTTACTGGTTTTTATCACAGTAGAGATTCTGATGCGGTTACTTGTGTAATTTCAACCTGGCTATGTACTCGTTTAGACAGTCTTTGACATTGAGTATGATTGCACACACTCTTGTTGCAAAAGAAATTTGTGTTGTTCTATTTCTTCCTCCTTATATAGGTGAGGGAGGTACAGAAAAAATACTTTTTAAACCTTATTTGATTAGAAACTTTCATTCTAGGTATGTCTTGGTATGTAAATGTTTCAAATTTCAGATTTCTAATGCCACAAAAAATGATATTACTCTAACCAAAATAATGCATTAAAGTAATACATTAAATAATGTATTAAATACTGTATTACTTTAATGTATTACTAATACATTAAAATAATGTATTTTAATGCATTAAAGTATATACTGGAATACCAAAATCTAGTATGGACTCTGAATATTAAAAAAAAAAATCTAAGATTTGACAAATTCTCCCCTTTTGTGAACACAAACAAAAACGGTCCCCACGTGTGTCCTTAAGTGCAAAGACTGCTTTAGTGAATATATCTATGTGTGATTATATGTCTCCATCTAGGAAGAGACTATTGGTTACTGTCATTGCCAACATTACAAGCAACCAAACTCTACCTAGAGCTGAGGTATCAGATCCACTACTGCAATGTGACTGGTAGAGGGGTTATTTTTTTCTTTTTTCTAAGTTTTATTCAGTTGCCAACATTTAAAAATGGTTAGATTTCACATTAAAAAGCCCATCTTTTCCATGAAAATCTAAACTTCTAGTTCCTCTTGAAAACTCCATTCTTACTTGGCAACAAAAAGGTGTCACCAGGACCCCACTGAGTAAGAGCTTGTGTTGCCCACGTGGCCACAGCTTGCACCCAACACAGCTGGCTCATTTAGATGAACTGTCTGGGCCTCAGGGGGCATGAGAGAGAGCTCGCAAATCCTGAACTCTAGGTGTGTTGGACGCATCCATGCGGGGGGCCTTAGGGATGCAGGAGTCGAAATGTGGGGAGACTACTGAACCGTTATTATTCTGAGTGGTCCTGTTTGCAGGATTCTGGGCACAGATCCAAAAAATTCCATGTTGAAGAGGAGGTGTTAGGATCTGTCTATATTACAACCTCATGATGCTTCTTGGTCTTTGACACAGTAGAGACAACTAAGCCTCTCCTCTTGGCCTTGGGGCAAAAAAAGCAGGCATCTCAAAGCCTACCAGTCACTCCATGCGGGAAAGAATTTGGTTTATTTTCATCACTTTTGTAAGGTCTGATTCCTATTCCACTCTTCTTTCTGAAAACTAATTTCCACATAGGTCGCTCTCAAAGGTTTCAAAGACAGCGCTATTTGCAAAATGAAGCACAGAAGGAAAGAATTTAAGCGCAAGTAGTTTACCATAGAAATGACCCTATGTCTTAGTCCGCTCAGGCTGCTGTAACAAAAATGCTGGATGTCTTTTTTTTTTTTTTTTTTAATTTATTTGACAAAGAGGAGAGAGATCACAAGTAGGCAGAGAGGCAGGCAGAAGAGAGAGGGGGAGGAAGCAGGATCCCTGCTGAGTAGGGAGCCCGATGCGGGGCTCGATCCCAGGACCCTGGGATCCTGACCTGAGCCAGAGGCAGAGGCTTTAACCCACTGAACCACCCAGGCGCCCCTGCTGGATGTCTTATAAGCAACCAACATTTACATTTCTCATTATTCTTGAGACTGGAAAGTCCAAGATCATGGCACAGGCAAATGTTTGGTGAGGGCCCACTTCTTGGTTCATGGGTCTCACCTTTGTACTGAGTCTCCACATTGTGGAAGGGATGAGCGAGCTTTCTGGAGTCCTATTTATTAGGGCTCTAATACCAATTATGAATGTTCTGCCCTCCTGAACTAATCACTTCCCACAGGCTCCCACCCCTCAATACCATCACCTTTGGGGTTAGGAGGACAATACATGATTTAGGGGGCACACAAACATTCAAAAAATAGTACCACAATTTCTTCACTTTTATTATCTAGGTCACCAGCTCCCATCAAATTAATATCATTTTATCAATTGTATCTCTTGGAAATATTAAAAATCGGAAAGAAAAATCAGCTTCTAACATTTGATCTTACACAAAGAAGTCTCATTTGTAACCTCCCTGTCACCCCAATAATCACCATTTACCCAGTACATCACCTGGTGTAGCATCTCCAGAGTTCAGGAAACTTAATTCATAAGGTAAAGGTGTGATTCATTGTGAGAATGAATGGGAAATTAGCCCCATGGTCTGAGGTACCCAGGATGGGCAAGCACATGAATAGTTTGAGTTGGTCAGCGAAGGCAATAGGGAGCAATGGCCTCCTTTTACTAGATCCCCTCCACGGGACCCAAACCAGCTACTCAGCATTCCTGGCTATTGACCATAAGGATCATGTGAGGAGGAAATGGACTGAACCCAGTATTCCATCAAGGCTGAAAAGTAGAACTGTTAGCATCAAGCTAATACTATTTTCTGCTCCCTTAGACTCTGGTGTGACCCTCTGCTGGATAGCAACTCTGCCATACTTTGGATATCACATCAACTTCCGCATTTTGATATTTAGATATTTTCTGACTCATAAACTATAGCTGCTGGTAAGAAAAATACAGCTATTAATTTTTATAAGATACACAATAAATAAGGAAAAATACTTAGTTTACTGTCAGAATGAGTCAGAAATATAATTACATTATCCTAATTAAAGCAAGAATGGAAGTCAAAATCGGGGGGAATAATGGGTCTGGATTTTACTGAAGACAAATATTGCAAAGTTGTTTTAGGAATTTGATACATCAGATTTAATCCCTTCAATGCTGGATGAAGAGACCATTTGTAATAATGCTTTGTTCTAGTTTAGAGTAGTTGGAACTGAGTTTCTTTGATGTGACAGATCCCAAAGCTTCTAAATATAACTGATCAATAATCTGCCTTACTATGATTTACACCTGCTTCCTGTGCCCTATCCAAAAGTTATTAAAATTCAAACACAGTATCACAAATAAGTAAAATATTGTTCTGATGGACTCCATGTTCTAAAACAGCAACTACTGGCAATAATGATTTCTCATTTTATATGAGATTTGGTGGAAAACTAAAAGAATCATATAGGCTCAGAGATATACCTATGTTCACCTTTCATTATTTTGTTTACAAGGAAATGATCTTAAAATTAAGAAACTGAAATTCATTTAAATACCAAACTTAAATACTTTAGAAGTTTTTACATGTTAAAGGCTTATTTAACGTTAAGACAATTTGTATAACCCTTAATAAAAAAAAAAAAACCCCAGCTCATTTTGCTTTTACTTCTCTCAGAGGAAGCAAACAATGCAAGCTCCAGACTTTTAAAATTCCTTTTAAAGTTTTACACTAAAGCTAGAAATAACACTGACGCAAAGAGAAACTCAAATAAAAGCATTCTAATATAAGAAAGCCATAGTGAATTTATAGAATTTGCTTTATTTTTAACCAAATTTACTGCTAAACACATGCAGGGAAATTTTTCGAATTCAAAAATTTTTTTTGCAGGTGTGACTGTATGTCTGCAACTTCTTGGTTTAAAAAAACCTGTATTTGAAATGAGTTATCCTTTTAATTGGCAAATTATACTCATGACAGGTGTGCCTCATTCCATGATTAGATAGCTATGTAACTGCTTAGCGGTAAGAACCAATCTGTAATTGAAATCCTTCCCTTGAAGTGTTAAAAATTCCACGAGCTTCCAGTCATGGCATGCAAAACAAAGATCGTTAGTCCATAAACAGGATGGACTTAACATTCATGGACACTTCTAAGAATCATGGAATTTTACTGCTACTTATGAGGAAATGGAAACATATGGTCTTGTCCAAAACAGTGATCCATGTCAATCAATCAAACAGGAATTCTATTATCCCCAAATAAAGCATGACCAGAATCAAGTCAGGAGAATGGCAGAACAAGAGTTCAAGTATCTGAGCTCCTACTAAAATGCTTCTTTCTGATCAATTTTCCTTTCTTTTTCAAGAGAGGAATATAGGAGTGGAGCAGTGGACATAGAGAGAGGGAGAGGCAAGTGAGCAAAGTGGTATTTTACAGGATTTTAATGTGAGCTCCTGGCTCATTGAAATCCCTGACAGACTTTCCTATATATTAATGCTCCTATGCCAAAGTTTTTCAATCCAAAGATTAAAGTTATACTCTAAAGAAAAAAAACCAGATGATAAATAAAAAAGCAGTAATAACCCTGACAAGTAAATTTTAGTCTTAAGAACTATAAAGCTACGTATAAGTAATGTGCCTTCCCCCACGTAATTTCCTGCATATGTAAACTTGCCCAGCTAAATCCAAAGCCCTGTGCAGCTGTAAAATAAGACTGGGTTTGTTCTTATTGTTTGCTTGCATGTTTTTCTGTCTCCATCTTTGAACGCCATACCCTGTAGACCCAGCACAATTGTGGGCAGCATCAAATCAACGACTAGGTGAGGTCGTTCTAGAACAGAAGGACCACATGATATGTGGGGTATAGTTAGGGGGAAAAACAGTTGCAGTTATTCTTCAGATAATATCTGGACATAATCTTCAGTGGTCTCCAGATACACCCTGAATTAGTGTGTTTCTGATTAAAGCAGTTTTTTTTTTTTTCTTTTTGGATCTCTTACTCTTTTAAAGTATTTTCATAGGTTAGGAGCACATGTCTGCTACAGGCAGGAACACCTTGGATTAGCACAGCTCCTTTCCATTCTAATAGGGCTTCACCATTCACTGACTGAGAGGACTATTTTGTTAAGCCATTATTTCAAAACCCTAAGGTGTGACAGCTAGATCTTCAAGAGTAACTCTTAAAAAAAATAAAAGAATTATTTAAATCAATCTGTTACAAGCAAAAACATTATCTACCACTCAATGTGGTAAAATAAAGGAACCCTGAAGGACTCACTGTGCCCAGCATTTGTTTCCTCTGTACCTGTTTGTCCGCTCCCCTTTCTCCCCTCCCCCACTCTCATTTTTCTCTCATTTTCCCCATACTCCGCTAACATTACCCCTGACAAGTGAGTGATTAGATAGGAGAAAAATTCAGATTGCTTCTCTGAAACATGGAAACAACCTATTGGTGGGTTGTAGTCTGTCAATAATTGGTCAATGCAGGGACAATAAACCAAAATGGCTTGAGAAAACTAACCCTATTTGTGACTAACCAGCATAGTTGATTCAACCAGAATGATCTAAATGTTTCAGTCTAAGTATTTCACATTGTCCCCCCTGGAATTTTACTTTACTGTAAGTGTATTATGCTACAAAGATTTTTGTTTACGTTATGTAAAATTTATCATGGAAAATACTAAAATACTCCTTCCCAGATGCCTGCAGGTAATAAAATGATATTGTACATTTTCCTTTAATGCCTACCATCTATTGTTCAGGTGTTACCAATCAATCTTATCTCATTTTTACCTTTGGCAGACATTGCTGGTTGCTGACCTAATCGCAACTTCCCTCTTTCTTTTTAAATGTATCTCGATTTTCTTAGGTATCACACAGCCTTATCCGTCCGGAAAGGGGAAAGGGGGTGGAATGCTGACTACATTTCAGTGCCTCCGGGTAATTCCATTCTCCTGGCCATGGTCAACACAGGCTGGGCAACATGACCGCACCCACAGACCAATGAGTCAAAGGAATCTCTGATTTATGATGGCAGGGAATGTTTTTTCCTCCCTTACATTGGGACACAGGACAGAAACCCTGTCATATGTTTGGCAACATTGAGACATGAGAAGGAGGTTGCCGAATTAACCAGTCATGGATAGTGGAAGTGTCATCCACTTGTTGTTAGATAATAAAATGCCCTTTATATTTTAGCCACATTTTAGGATGAGTTTGTTCCTTACAGCCAAAACCATCCTAGCTAATATGCTGCCCTTTAGAACAAGAAAAAAAGCAAGCAGTTGTGGATTCTTCCTTGTCTTACATAGGAATTGGCAGCATCTAAATAATTTAATAAGGGGTACTGCGTCTACATGAGAACGTATATTAATGCTTTCACAGAGTATAGCCATTTAAGAATTGAGCCACATCTTATCTGACCTAATTGAAACACTTTCAAAAGTCTGGAGATAAAGCTGTATTTAGTCCATAGTTTGTTTCTTTGTTTCCAAATGTCTGGTCTATTTAACATGTCAATTTCACAATCCCTTTTCTATCAAACATTGTCTGCAAAGTAACACAAGGTAAAGGGAATCTTCGTATTTTTCTAATCGGTTGATTTTGTAGGTGAAAATGTTTTCACCAATTTAAACTATAGCTCAGGTTTAAAGTGCACAAAAGATTGAGCCTCGCGAAGTAGTCTCACCATTTTCTCATCTATTTGGAATAGAACTCACAGGTGTGCTTTGAAGTTTATAAACCATGCCTTGGTACTTTTAAAATAACTTCTGGAAAATTTAAAAAGGAGAGAGTGTGAATCAGCCCATGCTCAGGAAGGTGGGCCACGTTCATCATATTTACTATTATGACATATTAGATTATTTTCTTTCAGTGCTCGAAAGGCACACGCTTTCCAAAAGAGAAATACAGTTCTTTATATTTGGTTCACATAATCCAGACCTGCAGTGTCAGTGCCTGAAACAAATTACTGTTTATATTAGAAACTTAGTTTAATAAATTAGGTCTGGTCTATGGACTGTCAAAGTCCTTATAGTCTGCAATTCATATATAACAGATGCCTTTTCCATGACTCTTAACCAGAAGTGGCCAACGTGATTGCTTCCTCCTTGCCATTACTACATTTCGTAGGTTTAGTTATCTACTGCCCACAGAGAATTAAAAACAATTTAAAAGGGCATCTGGAATAAAGCACTCCAAGGGAGAAAAAAAAAATCTTTCCATACGCAATAACTTTCTGTTTAGGTCTGAGAATTATTCAATAATTGGCACTTGTTTAAATAGACCATTCAGGATCAGTTTGGTTTTCCAATTTCAGATTGAGTTACAGGACTCTCTCTCTTTTTTTTTTCCCCCCAAACTCACTTTTGGAAGTCCTAATTTCCAGCATATTTGTGGCACCACTGTGATTAACAGAGTAGCTAGTTTTTGTATAAGATACAAACACATTTTTCAAAAGTGTGGTAAATAATTCACTAATTTTTCCACAGATTGTTTATAAATTATGAATTTTAGCTTACTTGCCCTAGATTAGAAAATATACTGGTAAAACAGAGGAGTGAAAAGCAGTAACTTTCGTTTATGAATTTATACAATTTAAATTTCATGAGAAACCTGGGTTCTTCCATCTTTTATGCTTCTTCCCTCACTAGCGTCCCTTTAAGGGCAGGACCAAGAAATGTGTGCCTGCCACTGCCACTCTCCACGTCTTAGGTTGTCTGCGCTCAGCACAGGAACAGTTGTGGCATAAAAAGTTGATAATGACGCATGTAGAAGACTAAATAATAAGGCCATGGCAACTTACATCAACTCACAGCAACACTTACAAACTTAGATCTATGGACACTTTCACCACCATTTTTTCCCTGTTTAAGCTCTACTTTGAATGTCATAATGTGTTTCCTTTGGGTTGTTTGGGGTCAGCAAACTCTGTTCTAGAATTTCTACGCAAAGGATCAAGCATATTGTATTAGCTCACATCTTGAGGACTAGCCAGAGAAGGTATTCGGTGACCTTTTGACATTTAGGTCACTCCATTGACTTTTCAATAAAGAAAATTATTCTTGGTCTGAAAGGAGACAATTTCCTTCTACCACCACCACCACCACCAGAAATATCAAGCAAAATTTTTAAAATCTTACAGATTTAAAGCATTCCCCGTGGATACATTGGTGTTAAATAGAAAGGTATTAGCCCGTTTGCACCATGAAACACAGGTATGCAATCATCAATGCTTCTTTACCAGCAACACAGTGATTTGCGAGTATGTAATCTTATTTTAAATTTCACTCTTGTTCTTCGATCTTTCAAATGATTATAGTTTTCCTGGAGTGAAAATAACTTAAACTTACTAGACTTTTTAATATCTTTACAGCCAAACTGCTACAATTCTCACTTTGCTAATCTGTAATTCTCACAGAAGAACTGGCAGCGTTACCCGGCCTTTAGCAAGGACCCTGAAGTGAAATCACTTAAAACTTCCTCTATTTTAATTTCAAATGATATACTCTGTATATAAACCACACAAATATGCTTTATCAAATACACTGACATGTACCTGCAATGTTAACATTTCTTCCTGCTACCCTCGGGCTGTGGACAGGCTTGCATCGTGGAAGACCCGACCAACTGCAGAACCAGCAGAGCTCAGAAATCTGGAACTCGCCACCCTCGTCTCACTCCTCTGAAGGCCCAGGCGTTTTATGAGATCTGACTAAGACGCCACAGCTGAGTTGGGGCAGCAGCTCAATTTGAACCCACATGTGTTACCTTTGTTTTTCAATCCTGGTTGCCCATTAGACCACCTGGGAAGTTTTGCAGAGATAACATCTCAGACTCACTCTATGTCCTTGGTTGGTCTGGGGTGGCACCAAGGCAAGGCTTGAGTATTTTTTTCATCTCCTTGGTGATTCTGACACGGTCTAGATTGGGAACCACTGGACCACTGCTCTTTGTACCACAATTTTACATTTCAAAAAATCAGAATTATATTTCCAGATTTATCATCATCCTTTCACAGCCTCTTCTCTGAAAGCGGCTGACAAATGTATTTGAATATTCAGAGAATGAAGCTGAAATTTGAAAAGTAAAAACTTCATTTCATAAGAACCCAACTGTACAGGACCCCTGAGGAATTAGATCACGGCTGGGCACTCTGCTTTCAATAGACACACTAATCACAAGACAATATGAACATTTGCTTTCAGCAAGGAAAATCAAGGGAGAGAAAACATCTAGGTAGAGGATACACAAATATTTAGAAAAACTCAAAATTGATTTTTCTCCTAGAAATCTAGATCTATAATAGAATGCAAAATATCAAATAAAATGACAAAATTAAACATCTTCTCCAAACTAATAATGAACTCACAAAACAGGAAACCAATATCTTTCAGATATAATAGCCATAGTAACATATTGCCAATTTTTGCCGAATAAAATTATATCTCCCCCTCTGTCATATTTTTTTAAGATTTTATTTTATTTATTTGATAGAGAGAGAGAGAGATCACATGTAGGCAGAGAGGCAGGCAGAGGAAGAGGGAGAAGCAGGATCCCTGGTGAGCACAGAGCCAGATGCGGGGCTTGATCCCAGGACCCTGAGATCATGACCTGAGCCGAAGGCAGAGGCTTAATCCACTGAGCCACCCAAGCACCCCCTGTCATATTTTAATTTAAAATATCCTATGTCAATGAACATTTTAGGAAACTAGACATTCTCATTCTCTAGTGATGACAATGTTAAGTTGATAAAATATTTTCCCCTTGGAGGCTAGGATAGCTAAATTTATTCAACATAATTGGGCCACAGGATGCCCAGATAAGTGATTGAACATTAATTGTGGGAATGTGTCTGGAGAGTGTTTCTAGAAGAGAATAACATTTGAATTGGTGCATGGAGTAAAGCAGATGATTTTCCCCAATCTGTGTGGACTTCACCCTGTCCACTGAAGGCCTGAATAGAAAAAAAAAAAAGACACAGGAAGTTTGTACTAACTCTCTCTGTCTGCCTCTCTCTCTCACACACTTTCTCTCTGTCTCACTGTTGAACTGAAACATCAGTCTTTTCTAGCTCACGGAGCTCCTGCTTCTCAAGCCTTCAGACTAACTGAAATTAATACCAGGGGTATCTCGCAGAGTTTTTCCCAAATACTAATTGGGATTAGTATTAGTTTATCCCAATTTACTAAGCACTTAGAACACTAGCTATACTGCCCTGAGGAGAAAAGCATAAAGACAGATGAGAACAACTAAAGGTCCACAGTGAGTTAAAGTGGCTCTCAGGTCACAGTAGAGGAAAAGGAGAATAAATGATAACTCAGACCTGGACTAGATATTTTTTTATCTGCAACTTAATTTACTCCCCTCTGCAGCCCTATGAGATGCACATGATCCCAATTGCCCATTTTATGGGTGAAAACACTCAGGCTCAGAATGGATAACCAATTTATAGCTAAGGATCCAAATCTATGGCTTCAAAATCCATGCTGTTTCCCAGTACCTCGTTATCCTCCCCAGAGAGACAGAAGACCCTGCGATGCCCAACTTCAACCGAGAACTTGGAAATTCCTGTATCCTGGAGGCCAAATGGAGATTCTTTCAAAATGTAATCAGAGCACCTTATAGTGTTGGCTCGTGGGAACCACAAGCTTCTGAAGGAGAAACTTCAGGTGTTCATCTTACCAGCCTCCCTGTGGGCGAAGCAGCACATCGTCAACCCCGCTGGGTTGCTTGGGATGAAGACTTAGTGCAAATCAAACATTCTTAGATCATTTGATCTATATCTGATACTTAAAATATCTGATACTTGAAATCTTATAAACCCAAAGAACACTCAAGGAAAATTTGACATCTCTATAAGTGTTAAACAAGGGCTCAGAAGAAAACTGATGTTTCTATACCATTTTGGTTCCAGATTTTCACCAAGAGCCAAATGTAAGCAAAGGAAAACCTCAGTGCTTAGAATTTAACATCAGTCTGCAGGAAAGACCCTATTAATTAGACTGTCAATTTGCAATTCATGGCATCTTTTATATTTCTTAATATTTCCAGTATAGGCCTGGGAACTTGAATAAAAATAATTTCTCTTCAAAAATATGATTCTTTCTCAGGGTGCCTGGGTAGCTCAGTCAGTTAAGCATCTGACTTGATTTCTGCTTAGGTCATGATCTCAGGGTCATGAGATTGAGCCCCTCTGTTGAACTCCACCTACTTCCCCATGCCCACTTGCATGCTCTCTCTCTCTCTGTTAAAAAAAATAAAAAGATCCTTTCTGATTGTTTTTATTTAGCACAATCCAAATGTAGGTCTATTACATTCAAATATTAAATTCAAGCTAAGAAGAATATACAGTGAAGCAAGAGTCATATTACATTTTTAAACACAATTTTACTTATACATAATGTATTATTCCACTTAGAAAAGTCCAATAAATAACACTGGAGTATATCAATATGATTCAATTAAATTATTTAAAATCAATGACTACTGATAAAAAGGAAATGTTCTATTCTTGCCTCTAATGTTCTGCTTCAATGAAACAACAATTAGAAGCCTCCTCAGAATTATCTTTTAAGAAAGCAAAATATTTCATTTTTCTGAAACCTAATACTTTATTCTCAATAGGGCTATGGGACAGAGAAGTCTTCAGTTGCTCAGCCTCAATTTCTAGAAAGGTGAAGGAAGACCTTCCTCAATCCTGTCAAAGGACTAGAAATCTCCAGCCTCAACATCATTTCTAAAACATCTCTTTAAAGGACAAATATTGTAATTTCCCTGTAGTGCTCATATTGTAGAATAAATCTATACATTTCCATAATTTCAAACCTGACATTGCAGTGGTCCCTGAGGTAGCAGAACATACCATATAAGCTCATTGTGATAGGAAAAGCATATTGTGGTACCACAATGAGACCTTAGATAGGCAGAATGAAAGAGCAGCTTTTTATTCAATCGATGAGTAGAAAACTGTAACACTTTCTTCATATGACATGGTAACTTAGGACCAGACTGCAGGTGCTTCATTTAATTTTTTTTTTCTTTTCCTTCTCTTAACTTTCCACTTCTTTGTTGTGTTATTGAGCATTAATCTTTTACACTCATATTTCCTTTTTTCCTTTATTTATTCAAGAGAGACAGAGAGAGAAACAGAGGGAGAAGCAAGCTCCCCATGGAGCAGGAATCCTGGTTGGTGTGGGGCTCAATCCCATGTCCCTGGGATCAGGACCCGAGCAGAAAGCAGACACTTAACCCGCTGAGCCACCCCAGCGCCCTACACCCATATTTCTTTGTAATGTTGTCAGCAACTTTTTTCTTCAGCTTCTTTGGAATTCAAAGTCATGTCAATGAACTTAATGGTATTCTAAAACTCAAATGATCCTATGGATATTGACCTGAAGTAGGCTTGGAATGATGCTCATAGGAGAACTTTGGTGTGCTCTTTGTACAAATTAGAACAGAGGAGGGCCTGGTTTTCCTGTTGCTAAAAAGTTAGGCATCGTTGTGCCATAAATTTCTACCTTCACCTATCACCAGCATTTTTCAAAATTTTAATTGTAGGTCTGCACATGTTCACAATGGCAAAAGTAAAATGTGTTCTTAACACAAACGTCAAATGAAAGTCTATAATCTTTGAAATAACTTATAGAAAATGAATCATGCTACTTTATTCATTTTTAGCTTTCTTTATGCTATAATCGCAAATACTTAAAAGACAGCTGGTAGAAACCGACTCCAAATGAGAAATTTATACTTTACATTTTAGTAAAATAAGTTATTTTAAAACTTGGTCCCATGTTTTCTTGAACACCTAGGAACATCCCTTGTTTGAATTATCATTGGAACCCCCTTCTGAAACAATACTAGCCTAACTATGCAATATTCTAATGAACTTAACCTTTTAACAACTTCCAGAGACACCATCTAACCTGGTTCCTGAGCTTGTATACTTACAGTAAAATGAATAGCTTAACTTTTATTTAACTGCCATTTTCTTTTTTTGCTTTAAAAGACTGAAAATAAATAATTGGATACTTTTTGCTTTTCTCCTGGTTATATCTTTGAATTCACTAATTTTTTATCTTATCATACGCATAATCAAGCTCAAGATCATGTACCAGTCTCTAGAGGCTCTCATTCTCCAAATGTAAGTTTGGCATAATTTTTGCATGAAAAAAATGGATTAAGAGAAAACGGTCATGGAAAATATTAATATATGGTACATTCTCACCTTTGTATCTGCTGGGAGCAGAATCTCCATAAGTTTATTACCATGTTTACCAAAATTCGACCACTATCATCTATCCTAAGAAAGAATTATAATTGCGTATTTTTGGTTAGCAAAAAAATTTTTTAAAATAATCATTATAGATGTGTCTCTGAGACTAAGGGAAATAGGTAATGCCCTGAGATTAAAGGAAATAAGTAATGCTCCAAGACAAATAAAGACTTGAAACCAAAGATATACATGATGAGTCAGTTTCATTGACTTAGGCATGTTCCATCTCAGTCTAAAAAGTATTATATGGCAAAAGGTCCGGATTCACTGTGTGAAGCCACTGTGACTACAGGGAGAAAAGGTAAGGTTACGGACAAGGTGCCCTTTAATTCAAATCAATTAAAACAATTTTTTGGAGCATCTTTACAAAAGGTGCTGTACTAGTAGAGTCTTAATAATTTCTCTGTTACTCTGTCTCTCTGTCTTTCTCTGTCTCTCTGTTTTCTCTCACACACACAAAGATAATTACTATTCTTGCCCATACTTAGTCTGAAGTCCAAGAAATACATGTTAAAGAGTAATTGTATGTCAGCCCTACCCAGAGACGTCATGACAAATCAGACAAGGTCTCTGTTTTAAGAAAATCACAGTGTAGAAGAAAGAGATGGGTAAGTGATCTCACTATAGTTGTTTTGGCATATTCTACTTGTTGGAATAAAAATAAATATAGGAATAGCATGAACACAAGATTCCTTATGAGAGGTGTAATGAGAATAATTAAGTCATGAGAAATAACCAAGTGCTCTTCATACCACGTGCCGTCCTTAACATCCATCACCCAGTTACCCCATCCCCCCACCCACCTCCCCTCCGCAACTTTCAGTTTGTTTCCCCAAGTTAAGAGTTTCTCATGGCTTGTCTCCCCCTGATTTTTTCACTACATCTGAAACTAATGATGTACTATATGTTGGCTAATGGAATTTAAATTTAAAAAATTCACTCTACAACAACAAAATAAGTAAATCATTGATGTGTCAGCTTTGCGAAAACACTCTTCTGAGCTTTACATGGGTTATCCCACCTGAACTCTGAGAGCATCCCTACCACTATTTACAGATAAAGAAACTGAGGCACAGAGAGTTTCAATAGCCTCTCCAAGGACAGCAAGGGGCACAATTAGAATGTAATATAGGAATTCTGCCTCCAAAGATTGTGTGTTTAACCCTACTCTCTCTCAAAATGCTAGGACATTGATGGGAAGGAGAACTCATGATGGCAGAGGTCACTGGTGATAGTTTTTGATGGAGGTGGCATATTTCATTCATTGAACAAATATTTATCAGTTGGGCACAGGACACTATGCTAGACACCAGGGATACATCGGTAGATAAATAACAGAAATACATCAGGTAGGCCAACTTGATGCACAGGTAGGGTTTCAGTAAAAAGAGATGAAGCAGGGTAAGGATTAGGAATAAAAAGTCATTCCCCTGTGAAAATCACTATATTTGCAAATGCACCGAAATGGAAATAAGTGATTGCTTCCACATTTAACTGCAGGGAAATACATGAATTATATTTAAATTCCATTTTATTTGTTTTTTTGAGTATAGTTGACACACAATATTACATTAGTCTCAGGTGTAAAACACAGTGGTTCAACAAGTTTATACATTATGCTATGCTTACAAATGTAGCTCCCATCTGTCCTAATACATTGCTATTATAATATCATTGACTGTATTCCTTATGCTGTGCCTTTTATTCCCATGACTTACTCATTCCACAACTGTAAGCCTGTATCTCCCTCTGCCTTTTGCCATTTTGCCCGTCCCTCATCCCCCTGGGAGTCATCAGTTTGTTCTCTGTATTTATGGGTCTGATTCTGTTTTCTGTTTATTCATTTTTTTCTTTAGATTCTGTCTGAAGGGAAAGGAGGAGTGGGGAGGCAAAAGAGATCCCTGAACCTCATGGTCGGCAGCCTCTAAAATGGTCCCAAATATCCCCCACTTCCTGATATTCATGCCTTTGTACAACCCTATCCTTGAGTGTAGTAAAGACTGAATGACTCAGTTTTAGTGGACAGACCATAACAGAACTGAAAGAGTGTCACTTCTGATATTAGGTTGTAAAAAGACTGTCATCTCCATTTTGCACTCTCTCTCTCACTCTATCCTGAGGCACTCACAATGGGGAAAACCAATTACCACATCACGACACAGCCTTGAGGAAAGGCCCATGTGGTGAAAAAGTGAAACCTGCCAACAACCGGCTGAGTAGCGGATTCAGCTGAAAGTGCCTTCAGACCGACCCTCCCTGCCTGACCCTTGGCCAGCTCGAGCCTCAGGTGAGACCTCAGCTTCAGCTGACAGTTGGACTCCAACCTCATGAGGTAATTGAGTCAAAAACTCTTCTACACGCAGTTTCTTAACCTGCAGAAACTGAGGTAATAAATATTTGTTGTTTTAAGCTGCTATTTTAGGGTTCTTTGTTACTCAGCCCTAACGAACAATGAAAACATCTTTCTACAGAACTTGAGCCTCTTCCCACAATATTCCACTTTGAATACACAAATTTGCACCATAAAATCCTATTTCACAAATGACCCTCACCAAGATGATAGGAAGGCCCAAAGGAGAGAAGAAGGAAAAGAGAGAGAGAGATACTAAGGGAGGGAGGGAGAGAGGGAATGAAAGTAACGGCAAAGGCAACTCTGAGCAGATCCTCTGGCCCACAGAGAAACTCCAAACTTAAGTGTATGAGGCTGTGTAGGCAGAGTCCGCCTGGATATGAGTGGCATCTAAGTTTTATGGGCATGTGTGGTGTTCCTGATGTTTACATAGTTTCTGTGTATTATTTCCTGTTTTGTCATGCTTGCACTTTGAAATGGGTGACAGTGTTGGCTGAATCCATTTGAAAGCGTGGTCATTTCCTTAGTCGATGTTGATGCTTTCGGGTTGCCGCTTCTTAATTAATCATTTGATTAATATTATCTGTGGCCCAGAAGTTCAATCAGAGATACACCTCTTTTTTTTATAGACAATCAATAGCATGTAGCAACTGATATAACCCAGCACGGATGGGTAGTTAGAGTGGGCATTATTTTTTATTTGCTTTCAAACTGCCAAGCGGGCTGAACAACAGACAATAAACAAGTCATTTTGTATGGCTTTTGTGGGGCTTGAAAATAATTTTGACTTAATGGAAACTGATGCTTTGTTGAAAGGCCTGCCAGGGAAGCAAAAGGAGACCCACATGGTAAGTGCCCCAAACAGATCTTCACAAACGATAGAGTCACATTTAACTCGAAAATTGGGTGGCAAAGGTCAGCCTGTAACGTAGAATTAATAGGTGGTGTCTCACTAAGGCTCTTCACCTCCTGCCTTGAGAAAACTTTCAAGGTTTCTACAGATAAAGAAAAGGACTCAAGGACCAGAGACACCTCAAATATGTAGATGACACCGTCGTCTTTCGTTTAAGCTAAAGACCTTGAAGCAATGGTGAAAGAATGTAACAGAAGAGCAAAGAATCTGGATCGTTATATAAAAGAAGCATATGCAAAATCAAATCGAGTACATACATTCAAGAGGGAAAGCTGGCCGCAAAAAAATTAGGCATTGCAAAGAAGTGTTTGTTGAGGCCATATGGCACACATTGTTACAACCCAGGAAGGTTCAGAAAGCAGAATAGACCCTTGTTAGAGTCTCTGAGAAGCTGCAAATGAATAGTTTTCTACATTTAAAGAACTAACTACTAGAAAGAGAGATAGGATACTAGCACACTCCAGCTTTTGGCAATGAGAGCGAAAGCACACATATATAACACGGAGAGAGAATAAAATTTGTAATAAAGTAGGAGACACTTTGAGTGTGGTACTGTGTGAAGAGACAGAAGAGAAACTGGTAGTAGCAGGACAAGGTGGACAATCGTGGGGAAGAAAAGTATGGCCTCCCTTGGAGTTGTGACACATTAGAGGTACAGGATGAGCCTGCTACTCACCCATGTGACCAGCCCTTCTCAGCAGGTTCAAAGAGACCTATTAGGTTCCTTCACAAATTCATATCTAAGACTTTCTAAGTTTATATGGATGAGAATCATCAAAGAACATACAATGAAGACACCAAGTCTGATTCCCTTACCTCCTAGCATAAGCCTGGGCTGTGGTTAGATTTCTTTAAACTGCTCCTGCCCCAAACTTACATCATTACTATTTCCCCCTTGGAATCAGAGGTATGATGAAAAAAATAATATCAGATGGGTAGGGTTCTTGGTCAATATGCATGACAAAAGTTTCCCAGAGTCTTGAAGGATATAGGATTTTTCTAGGTTCTTTAAAAAACATATAATTTCTCTTGAAGTCAAGCGAGTAAGTAGACATTGAGGTAAATGTCACCAGAACGAGGATCCCCTTCATACAACATCAGTGAGTAAACACTTACTGACTATACTCTTTCATACATCAAGCATTGTGCTGAGATTCATGGTGAATGCAACAGAAAAGTCCCCTGGATAAACTCTCAGTTCAGTGGGGAAGAGAAGGAAGATGGACAAATTAAGTGATGACAAATTAAATAATTACAATTATTCAAACAGATGTTAAGGAGGTGTGTAAGTTGCAATGGCAGTGTGTAACAAGTGTTCCAAACTAATGGGAGGGTCAGGAAAGGCTTTTTTATAGGTGAGTGCCTTGTACTGAGGCCTCAAGATTGAAGAAAAGATATATTCAGGTAGTAGGGGTGTGTGTGTGTGTGTGTGTGTGTGTGTGTGTGTGTGTGTGTGTGTGTGTGTCTTCACACATGTACTTACACACAAGTCCATAGGGAAGCAGGGGACAGAAAAAGAATAAGAGAAAGGAAAATACCTTGAAACCACCTGTGGAGATGCAAGAAATCCAGTAGTAAGTAGAGAAGGAAGTGGTACGAAGTGAGACCAGAGAACGTGTGAGGTCAGATTATGCAGGACCTTGTAGGTCAATATAAAGACTTTGGGCTTTATTCTGACAACAATGGAAAGCCATGAAAGGTGGCCAGCTGAAAATTCAGCTTCTCTCTCCCTGAGAGAGATTATGGGACATAAATATTCAGTAAATTTCTAGCAATTCTCTACATCTGACGTAAGACTCTGGAGAACAGGATCCATATCCAATTCGTCCCTGTGTTTTACATGGTGCTTGTCAGGGGAATGAAGCAGAGCCAAAGGTAGATGCAATGCAGCCTGACAAGCCACAGCACCCAAAGAAAAGTCTAGGTAGGTGCTACTGAAAATCAGCTTTGAGAAAGGTCACTTGCAAAATGGAATCCATCTTAGTTTCCTGAAAGACGTTACCTGAAAGGACGAGAATAACAGTCTAAATAATGGCCTCCAAATCCCTATAACCCGTGAGTATCATCTTATGTGGGAAAGGGACTTTGCAAGTGTAATTAAATTAAGGCTCCTGAGATGGTCAGTTTATCCTAGATTAACCCTAAGTGTAATCACACAGGTCCTCATAAGAGGGAGGCAAGAAGGTCAAAGGAGGAACAAGGCAAAAGTACCAGCAGAAGCAGGGGAAGTAAAGCCAATATAATGCAGTCCCATGAGCTATAGAATGCAGGCAGCATCTGGCAGATGAAAAAAAACAAGGAGACTGATTCTCCCCCAGAGCCTTGCGAAAAATTCACCTCTGCTCTCATCTTGAATTTAGCTTATTTCAGATTTCAGACCTTCTGAACTGTAGTAGAATACATTTGTGTTCTTCTAAGCCACTAAATTTGTGGCAATTTATTATAGCAGCAATAAGGAATGAATACAATAGGTATGATTTCAAAAGAATAGGTGGAAAAAGTATAATATCCCTAGGAAGACTGTAAGCCCCAGATTGCCCAGGGAAGTCCCAGGTACTACCCCTGCTTATTTATTAAGACTGTCTCTTTTTTCTCCTGCAAGGGTCCTGGTTTGGATTATAAATCTGTATCAGCAAACATGTTGAGTCAGGTGTCGGGAATAGGGAGCAGGACCAGAGGGGCATTCACAGGGAAGCAGCCTCTGCCTTCTAGTCCAGGCCACATAAAACCCATCTTATGAATAACCGCAGCAACACCTAGAAAAGCCTCAAAATTACACATCGATTGATAATATCACTTAAAAATGTGTTCTTAAATAAGTAAGAAGAGGTCAGGAAAAAGGGACTCCTAGATAAAGACAAGACTGGAAGGATCCAGACTCCCACGGTCAGGACAGTGCTATGGAGACGTGACTGTTGGAGTCCATGAGATGGCGAAGGATAACGATAAGACGCACGCAGCCTGAACAATGCGATAGCGCTCAGACGACTTATAAGCAGAGACACCCTACTCAAGGTTTTAAGATGGCTTGAAAGTGAAGATGCCATGTTGTTTGGAATTCTAAGAGGTGGACTTGAAATTTCTGAGGGGGTAGAAATGACTCTGGATTAAGTTTCTGTTCCAGGGCCCCTCAGCATTCTGATCCCAGCCTAGTTCCATCCCATCCCTACATTCATGTACGAGACCAATTTTACCACAGAAGGCCGTTTGCCTTGTGCTCTTCAACCACACGACTTTCATTCTATGAGCCATGTACTTTCACCTCTTAAAGAACCAACAACAGTGCCTGTGTTCCTTTCATTTAAGGCCAATCATATTGCCACCCACCCTGTCAAACACTCACAGTTTAGATCTCCTCATTGTCCCCCAGACAGATGTCCATTATCCTTTGTACCCCAGCCAGTATTCTCCTGCATGTGGAATACCTTCTGTCTTCTCTCTCACCTAATCCCGCTCACCCTTCAAAGACAAGCTCATGAATCCTTTCAGGACTACTCCACTGGCTTCTTGCTTCTCTGAATATCCGTTGCATCTATATCCAACTAGTAAGCCATTTATTGTGTGAAGCATTGCACTGGTCACTGACACACATTGGTGAATTAAAAAATCTAGTCTCTGCCTATAGATAAATAAGAGCATAGAAAAGTTATGGGGGAAATTAATAGGAGTCAAGGATAAAGAATATTTGGGGGGCCTTGACTTAACAAGGGCAGTTACTGATGAGGTGACATTTAAGCCAACACACTGAAGAAGCCCTCAGCCATGCAAATCCATCAAGTAAAGTGTTCATGGCTAGTATAATGTCAAAGTTCAAAGGGGCACCTCTGATATAATTTAATTGCCTTAAGAGAAAACGAAGGAGAATTCCAGAACTCTGAATAACGTCCCCATGATTGCACAGCCTGAAGTGGATGCAGAACTGTAACATGGGTCTCCTGACTTCCAGTCCGAAATCGGCCTCACACATCACTTTCTCTATCCAATTGTCTCATGAGATTTTTGATATGCAGAAATTCTATGTCTTAAACTTAATTTTGTCTCCAACAATTCTGCATATATAAAAAGGGACTCGATAAATATTTGCCAATTACGGAGTTTTCTCCCCATAACCGTGGCCATGTTTTGCTTCTATGTTCTGGGCACTTCTACTACGGCACACATAATAGTGGTTTGGTGCTAAATAGTATTATACAGAAAGTGTCATGGCATCCACATTTCCACACAATGGAGGAATTTTTGTTTTAGCTCAGACCCAATATGGATTCACTCTGCCCACCACTTGGAGCAGATCCTGATACCTTTTGTTGGTCCAGCATAGCTAGAACATAAAGGCAGCTGGCCAGGAAACAGAGGACACCTACATGTGTACACAGGGGGGCTGCTCTCACCAGTCAATTCTGTATTTCTCAAATAAGCTCACTCTCCGTCTCTCCCCTGTGACTGTTTATGCTCTCCCACCAACGTCCACTTTAGGCCACTACCTACAAGTTCTAGACTCCTTAAATTTCATGAGAAAATAGAAGCCCTCAGGTGGGAACTTCCCAACTTCCCAACCCCAAATCTTACTGTGTTTTCCATTTGCCTTCCCCTCTCTTAGCACCCCTCCTGGTCCATTACAATTGAAGATGTGACCTTTCTCTTGCCAAAGTTCAGGCCCTCAGCTTTTGTTCTGGACCCCATCCTCTCATACCTTCTCACCTTTCTAGAACTTCTCTCCTTCAGTTATCCCCTCTGTCATTCGAATCTTCAAACTCTCCCTCGCTACGGAGTCATTACCTGAGCATTCAACTTCATACTGGTAACTACCATCATAACCAAACTTGCACTGATGCCTATATTCACCTCCAGCATCCACATCGCTTCTGGTTTTTTTTTAATAACCAAGCACTCAATCATCATCATCATCATCATCACCATCATCATCTACATAAACGTTCTCAACTATTTTACTTCCTAGTCTCTATTTTTTAATTTTATATCAAAAAAATTACTTTTGAGTATATAAAATCCACAGTAAGTTTTAAAAAGCAAACAACAAATAAAAGTGTAACAAAAAAGGTAAAAAGAACCTGAAACTCCATCTCCCTGAGTTGGTCACTGCTAACATTTTGGAAAACCTCTTTTCAAGCTCCAATTCACATATCTGAGCCCAGTCATAGCTATAATTTTATATACATGGCATCACATTCCGTTATGATCACCTTGTCTAAATGGAGTTTAAAAATGTTTCTTCTTTTCTCTCCCACCCCTCCAAAATGACAATGCACCCCACACTGGGACTCCATACTAACGTAGTCCAAATCCTTCTTTCAAGTCTCTTGTTCATTCAATTGCTTGCAAAGATACACGTACATATTATGCAGGTGTTCTAAATCTTTTTCACCTCCACATAACAGTGGGTGGCGAAGATTTCTCCAAGTTAACTGATATACATCACATTGATTCTTTTTTTTAGGATTTATTTCTTTATTTTAGAGGCGGGGAGGGGCAAAGGGAGAGAGAGAGAGAGAGAGAGAGAAACTCAAGCAGACTCCACAATGAGCTCAGAGCAGCCCTGGGGCACGATCTCATAGCCCTGAGACCACAGCCTGAGATGAAACCAAGAGTCAGATGCTTAACTGACTGTGCCACTCATGCACCCCACATACTGATTCTTTTTAGTGGCTATATAATATCTCATCATAAAAATGTAGCACAAATAACACAACTCTGTAGTGACAGGCATTCATTTTATTTCCAGTAGAGGGATAGGGGGCACTGATTTGTTTTCTGAGGCCCCAAACACTGCTGCAAACTAATAATCCTTGTACATATATCCTTACATGCTCCTATGGAATAGATTTCCAGTAGTGGGAATGCTGTTTACAGATTATGTATGTATATTTTTATTTTTAAAAGATATCACCAGGGGTGCTTGAGTGGCCCAGTCAGTTAAGCATCTGCCTTTGGCGCAGGTCATGATCCCAGAGTCCTGGGATCGAGCCTGGTGCCAGTCTCCTTGCACAGAGAGGAACTAGCATTTCCCTCTTCTGCTGCTCCCCCTGCTTGTGCTCTCTCTCTCCTTCTCACTCTCCCAAGTAAATAAAATCTTTTTTAAAAAATCTACTAGGAAAATAAATAAATAAATAAAAGATATCACCAGGTTGTTTCCTCAAATAGCTCCAATTTATCAGAGATTTATGATAATTCCCTTTATTCTGGATCCTCTCCTGAATAGGGGCTTAAAAAGCAATAATGAAGATACTAAATCCTAGGCATAATTCTAAAACTTATATATATATTAGTTCACTAATTGAGACCCTGTGGGGTTCAGGAATTTTTTCAAGGAAACACTATTTATCAATAGAAAAGCAGTGATTTAAACCCAGGCTATTTGGTTTCATAGCCTATGTCCTTAATCTTGTGCTAATTTTGTTTTAACTTTTTTGTCAATGCGATGGGTGTTAAGTGATATGTTCTGTTCCTTTAATTTCATTTATTTCCTGAATGTTAAAATGGTAGAATTCCTTGTCAAAAGTATATTTCCCATTTAGGTATGTTCTCTAATGAATTATTTATTTATATTCGTATCAGGGATTAATTTGGGCGGCCTTTCACAGAAAGCCCAAGTAAGAGTGACATAACAAGGATTTATTTTTCTTTCCTACAAAACAAAGTGCAGAGGTGAGCAGTCCAGTCACGGTGCCGTGGGTTCCCAAGGTCACCAGGGCCCTGAGCTGCTCTGAGCTCTCTCTTCATTCCTTCTTGGGGTGTGACCTCATTCCAGGCTCACAGGGTGAAGAGCTCCAGTTAGAGAAGAAAGTGAAGTGCAAAAAGAATTTTCTCAGAGGTTCACACAGCAACCTATGCTTATGCTCCTTGACCAAAACCACAGCATGAGGACCTCGAACTGCAGTGGAAGATGCAGTTCCTTAGCTGCAACCAGGATGCCCTGAATGAACTTAGAGCCTTAGTCATAAGGAACAGGGAGAGAATAGACATTGGGTGGAACAACTGGCCTTCAGAATAAGAGTCTTTGTTCATTTTTCCACTGAGTTGGTTTCTTATTATGAATTTGTAAAAACTCTTCCTCTATGTAGATAGTAATCCTTTACTTGCCATCTGCTTTGCATATATTTTCTCTGTATTTCTTTTGTCTACAACTCGCATACTTATCCAAGAGTTATTGGGGCACCTGGGTGGCTCAGTCGGTTAAGCGTCCGCCTTTGGCTCAGGGATGGAGCCCCACATTCCAATCGCTGCTCAGCAGGGAGCCTGCTTCTCCCTCTACTTCTGCCCCCTCTCCTGCTCTTGCTCTCTCTCTGTCTTGCTCTGCACTCACTCTCAAATAAATAAATAAAATATTTTTTAAAAGAGAGAATTAACTAGTGAGTCCTTTCTAAATGTCAGGCAGGCTCTTTTCCAAGCACTAAGGATACAGTAGGGAACAAAACAAACAACAACAAACAACAACAGAAAATCCCTGGAGGTGGGGCACCTGGATATCTCAGTCTGTTAGCCATCTGCCTTTGGCTCAGCTCATGATCCTAAGATCAAGCCCCATATGGGGTACCCTGCTCAGCAGGGAGTCTGCTTCTCCTTCTCCCTCTGACCCTCCCACCTGCTCATGCTCTCTCTCAAATGAATAAATAAAAAATCTTTTTAAAAAATCCCTGGTGCTTACATTCTAGTGGGAGAATTCACAGACCAAAAAGAAAAAAAAAGCAAAAGGCATGGGGGTATGTAGTAATAACTCTGATGAAAAACAAAGCTAAAAAGGAAGATAAGATTGCAGAGATCTAATCTTAACTGGTGTCATCAAAGTCAGCCACCAAGAGGGTGACATTTGTGAAAAGACCTGAAAGAAATGAAGAGCCCTGAAAATATCTGCAGGAAGATATTTCCAGAAAGGAGAGCAAAGACAGAGTTACATTCCATGATGTATAGGGTGGTAGAGCCACTATAAAAATTTTGACTTTTCCTCTTGTTAGTGTGGATACCATTGGAGGGTTTTATGTGAAGTTACATAATCTGAATTACATTTTAAAAGGGTTATTCTTCCTGATTTCAAGCTATACTATAAAGCTATAGTCATCAAAATAGTATCAAACTGGCATAAAAACAGACATATAAAAAAAGACAGACATATAAACCAATAAAACGGAATCAAGAGGCCAGAAATAAACACTTGCATATATGGTTAACTAGTATTTGACAAGGGAGCCAAGAATACTGAGTGGAGAAAAGACAGTCTCTTCAACAAATGGCATTGGGATAATTGGATATTGCTATGTAAAGGAATGAAACTGGACACATATCTGTACCATTCACAAAAATTAACTCAAAGTGGATTAAGGACCTTAAATGTAAGACCTGAAACCATGAAATTCCTAAAAGAAAGCTTAAGAATGACATTCCTTGGCATGAGTCTTGGTAATAATTTTTTGGATATAACACCAGGCAGAAGGCACAGGCAACACAATAAAAAATTAAAAAGTGGGACTATCTCCAACTGAAAAGCTTAGGCACAATAAAAGAAACCATCAACAGTGAAAAGAAAACCTACCAAATGGAAAAAAAGTATTTGCAAACCATATATCTTATAAAGGGTTGATACCCAAAATATACAAACTCTTACAACTCAATAGCAAAATAATAATAATAGTAATAATAATAATCCAACTTAAAAATAGGTGAAGGACCTGAAAAGATTTCTCCAAAGATGATATATGAAAAGATACTCAGCATCACTAGTCATTAGGGAAATGCAAGTTAAAACCAGAATGACTAGAATGGCTTTTAGAAAAAGACGAGAGTTAGCAAATGCTGTCCCAGATGTGGAAAAGGGGAACTCTTGTGCATTTTTGGTGGTATTTTTAAGTTGATGCAACTACTATGGAAAACAATATGGAAGAACCTCAAAAAATTAAAAATAGAACCAGCAAATTAGCCAGCGATTCTACATCTGGGAACACATCCAAAAGAAACAAAAATACTAAGTCAGAAGATGTCTGTACCCCCGTGTTCATATAGTAACATTATTTATAATAGCCGAGACATGAAAACAAGCAGTGTTCATCAGTGGATGGATGGATGGATGGATAAGAAATTGTGGTATACATGTATAACATGGAATATTATTCAGCCACAAAAAACATTAGGAAATTCTACCATTTGTAACAATATGGATGAGCCTTGAAGGCATTATGCTAAATGCAATAATTCAGGCAGAGAAAGGCAAATACTCTATAATCTGATCTCACTTATATGTAAAATATAAAAAAGAAAAAAATTCATAGAAAGATATCAGACTTGTGTTTACCAGAGGCAAAGGGTGGGGGAGGGGGAATTGGAGGAAGGTAGTCAAAAGTACAATCTCCCAATTACAAGATACATAGGTACTAGGAATGTAATGTACAATATGATGACTATGGCTAACATTGCTTTGTGTTATATAGGAAAATGCTTAAGAGAGTAAATGCTAAAAGTTCTCGTGACAAGGAGTTTTTTTTTTCTTTTTTTTCCTTTTCTTCTTCATATATATATGAGAAGATGGATGTTAGCTGAACCTATTGTGGTAATCATTTGACAATATATGTAAATCAAACCATCATGCTGTATAAACTTACGTAGTCTTGTGCATATTATTTCTCAATAAAATGGGGGGAAGGATTACTCTAACTGTGTGTTAGAATGACGGAAAGGACACAAAATGGGAGCAAGTTAGAAGTTTATAGCAGGAACCTAGATCAGAGTGTATGAATGAATGACAAGGGCTTGGATTTTGTTCATATTGGAAAGATAGATCATCTAGATATGCTGTTAGATTGCAGATGGGCAGCAGAGGGAAAAGCAGCGGTATTAAAGAGGGCACGGATTCCATGGAGCACTGGGTGTTGCACGCAAACAATGAATCATGGAACACTACATCAAAAACTAATGACATACTTGGGAAAAAAAACCTAATGATATACTGTATGATGACTAATAAAGCATAATTAAAAAAAACCCACACACACACTAAAAAATAGATCAATTTCAGGTGGGTTGTAATTGGAGACAGCCCAGAACAACTCCAAGATTTTTGGCCTGAGCCACCAGAATGACAGAGTTACTAGAAATTGTGTTAGGGAAGTCTGGCTGGAGTCAATTGGAAGGGAGTGCTGAGAATCTGGTCAGAACTGGATATATAAATTTCAGTTTTCATTAGATACATGTTTTCCAATGTGATGAGATTAGGAGAAATCTAGACCATGAATATAGTTAGAGAACAAAAGAGAGCCAAAAAACTGCTAGTGAGAAGGAAGGAAAAACAGAAGAGTATGAGTGCTCTACCTGGGAAAGTAAAGCCCCTTACATTGCCTCAGTTACCATCCATATGCCAGTGATAACCAACTTTATATCTCCAGCAAAGGTGCCTTTCTTCCAACAACCAAGATGCTTCCCCACATCTTCAACTCAACACGATGTGACCTCTAGAGTATTTTTTACCCACCTCTCCCTACTCCTTCACTGCTAGGTTTTCCTAATGTTTTGTGCTGATGATTCCAGACTATAATTAAGCTTCTTGTAGTATTATCATATTTATCCAACAAATTTTACCTATTCTTTATGATAGACATTCTTAGGTACTCTCTAAGTTAAAGCATATATTCTGCACATGTCTCACATCTCCTTTTATCTTACTTTTTCTTAGGGTCTCAGTTTTACTTAGATGTTGTCCGACCAGGGGATTTTTCTCGACCATTTTTCTGGGATGAGTACTCGGATAATCTCTTGTCTGAATTACTTGTGTATGCACATATCTGTACTTCACTCTAAGAAATCAGTGATGCCATGCGTGGTTTAGAAGATTAGGGTTCTAGTACTGATGTCCTCTGTTACATATACAGATTGTACAATGAGTAAAAATAGATGCTTTGCAATAAATTTACCATTCTTTATCCAGAGGATATGAAAGAGAGTCAGAACAGTAGGAATCCCAGTAGGGCTATTAAAATTCTCTAAGACTAAAGGAGGTACAACTTTTGAGATCCCAAAACCCTTACACTGGGAGCTGCAAAGTTTTGGACAATTATTACTTACATTCATATATATACACACAAACACCAAAATCTGGAGCAACCCTGCACATGGCCTTGATTTCACTAATGAATAGATTAGTGTCCCCTTTTCAGAGTTAGAGTTGGCAAACCAGTTAATTGTATATATCATGATCTAATCTATTATCCATCTGGCATTCATACAGTGCAGTGGTCTCCAAATTTCTATGAGCAAAAGCCTGTACAAACATACGTGTGTGTGGGTAGCTGAAAAAAAATTTTTGCAAATAATACCTTTATTATAGAAAATGCTTTGTATACACTCTTTTCCATTTCTTTCTTTAAATTACTGGCTGCTCATTGCTAAATTTATTATATTATATCTTTATTATGCCCTCATGACTGGAACCCACAGTTTGAAAAATACCAACTTATATGCCCTTTAGTATACTAAGGCAAAATAAAATAGAAATAGATAATATTTTTCAAAATTTATGATGCATAAAGAACTATGCTAGGCACTTAACGTGGATTATCTGATCCAATCTTAAAATAAGCATAAAGTTAATTATTACTGACTCCTCCAGGTTATGGAAGAGAACATGAGTATTAGAATGGTCAGTTTGCCAAAGGTCACACAATACAACCATGTCATTCTCAACACAATGCTTGTAACTGCCACACTCTATTACCACCCACCTCACTTTCTGAAACACTGGATCAATATACCTTGAAAAATTACAATTCCAAGATGCATGACTCCTTTCCCCTGCATGTACCATCTCCACAGACCTTTCAGGAATTATATCTCTTAGGAGGAGCTGCGTGGTCTCCTGTGGTGCTCTAACTCAATGTTTGTGGTGCCTGTTCTAATTTTCTCCATATACTGACTAGTGTCCTTTGTTTTCTTACATTCTCTGCTACCTCATGGCTATCCTGAATTCTTATCTTTCTTCATGATCTTTCTGATTAAGTGCACACTGCTAATTGGCTAATTCAGTATACTTGGTTTAAACTCCTGAGGAAAGAAATCTGATTAACTCCATTCATTTTTTTCTACCCATATTTACAACTGGGGCACTGAGCACATATACAATTCTCTACCTACTTCTCTCTTTCCCTTATAAAATTATAAACTCCTTGAGAGCAACAAGTGCACCTTGTTCACCATTGTACCACCTAATATTGATGTATAGGAGATATATAATTGTGAATAAATCAAAAGGAGTGAGCTTGCTAATCAAGTAGCCATGGGAAAGACAGAAAGATAACAAAGTCATAGAACAAGAAATCAGGAAGAGAAGAATAATAGAGAAGCTGTGTGGACAAAGTTCAGCCCTTAATAACAGAAAAGTATCCAGTGGGAGAGAATAAAAGAAACCTTAACAAAAGGAACCTTAAATCTTCCTGATTTCTTGTTCCATGACTTTGTTATCTTTCTGTCTTTCTCATGGCTATTTGATTTGCAAGCTCACTCCTTTTGATTTATTCACTATTTATGCGTGGAGCATAAGGACATTGGGAGAAGGAAAGGAAGGATGAATTGGGGGAAATAGGATGGGGATATGAACCATGAGAGACTGTGGACTCTGTGAAACCAACTGCGGGTTTTGGAGGGGAGAGGGGTGGGGGGTTGGGTGAGTCTGGTGGTGGGTATTGAGGAGGGCACGTATTGCATGGAGCACCGGTGTGGTGCATGAACAATGAATCTTGGAACACTGAAAAAATAAAATAAAATTTTTAAAAAATGATTAAAAAAAAAAAAAAGAAACCTTACACATGTCCTCAACCTTTCTTCAGAAGAAGAAATGAAAGTGCCAAAGGTTTCTGCCTAAGCAATAGCTTGAAAATGAAGACTGGAGAACTGTATATGTTCCAAGCTTAAACTACTACAGACAAGTATAAGATGAATTCAATATGTTAAAAATATTTAGGAAAGCAGCATTGGTCAATTTGTCTAGCACTTTTGTGTTAATTAAGTAATTTTCTGAGTCAAATGTTCATACCCAAGGAGTCTGGTTTGAATCACAAAAATCTAGGAAGTGGAGGCATGTTAGACTCTAGGGGAGACAAAGGGTCAGAAGGTAAATCACATGTCGGACTATAAGCAAGCCGGAACTCACTCTCATGGACCAACATCAGGTCTCAAGTGAGCCAACAACTTTCAAAACATAAGGAAACTTCAGGGAACAAAACAACTTCCCGACTGCTAAGTATCTTGCTTATGCATCCTTTCAAAGTCAAGCAAATGTGAAGCCTGCTATTGAAAAGTTTGTAATAATAAAAGGAAACACTCATTGTTGTTGCTGTATATTCTAACTGGTCTGAAAAAATTAAATTAATTTTATGGAACTGAGTTTCAGATGATACTGAATGTAGCCTAATGTAATTCACTATATATGTTTCAAAAATGACATTGCCAGATAGCATGATGTTCCATTACAATAATATTAGATTAAATCTAATTTTTCCTTAGATCAGTAACCTAGATGTGTATAAATTGTATACAAAAAGCAAACATTTAGGTAACATTTTAACTACTCTTTTATCGGTAAAAATAAGTTGACTTCCTTTTTCCTTCCTTCATACTCCCAATTTTTTGCCTTCAAATTTTTCATGAGTTTCCTTAGAGAATAACTCAGGTATCTGAACATTTCAAAAAGCTCTATCCAACAGATTCCCAGTTCCTCGTTTGTTTTGCCTCTTGTCAAATTTGCTTAAAAGGCAAATTCTGCCTTTTAATGGCTCTGTGTACGTTTCCAAGGACAGGCTAGCCTTGTGTTTGCTACATCACTGTATTAATGGCCACTATGTGCTTCGTTTGACCAACCCCATGAATTTACATAAGCTCCCCTTATTTTTCCTCCCTCATCTCCTTTTTATGAGCCTTTAAGTATTAGAAAACCGACATTTCTTCTGTTGAAGCCAATCAGATTTTTAGTAGTTTCCATCATAATACATGTTTAAAACAGCAAAACTTCAGCACTCATGGTTGATCATTGGATCTTTCTTCAAATCTCTTGAAGATCATATAGGAAATGATAGCTTATAAATAGGTTCTCTAGAAATTTATTGAATATAGCTTCAATTGAATCTATTGAATTCAATAGATTCAATTCAATTTATTGAATAACTATGTGAGGGCTTTTTCTCTTATTTAATAAACTACCCTGACCATATCCTTTAACACAGAAAATGCAAAAGAATGTTTACTACTTTTAAGTAATAAATCTTAAAATGTCATGGTGCATAGATTTTGTTTTCTTAAATTATGACTTTTCTTCCAGACCTCTTGACTAGCTACTATGAGTCATATCTCATGACACATACTCTTGGCATATGAAACTAGAAAGAATTTCTTCACAAATAGACCATTCTATGCCTTCATTTTAAATTAAAATTTATCATTAAAAATTTCAGCTAAGAAAAAATTAGCTACTGGTATCAGGCCATTTATCATATTACAACTATCAATAAGACCAAAGGCTGCTGAAGACTCTCCAGTGGCAGCTAAGTTCATGCCATGAGCTTCAGATAAAAATTGGACAGCACTCAGGCAATGTGTATTGATGAATAGAGGTGGATATTTCAGTAGTAAGGTATGGCACAGAAACAACTCCAGATTAAGAGTATGAAAAGGGGCAGGGGATCACCTGGATGGCTCAGCTGGTTAAGTGTCCAATTCTTGATTTCAGCTCAGTCACGATCTTGGGGTCATGTGTTTGAGACCACATCAGATTTGCATCTTGCTGTATTGGGCTGCATCGGGCTCTGCGCTCAGTAGGTAGTCTGCTTGAGATTCTCTCTCTCCGCCCCTCCCCCTGCTCGCCCTCTCTTGCTCACAAATAAATAAATCTTTTTTTAAACTTTTAAAAAATAAATAAGTAGTATGAAAAAGGATCCCATTCCTATCATGATGAAAATAAAGATCAAGTGTGGAAGAAGACAGATGACCAGCCAGCATTTTCAAATACCCATTTGTTTGAAAGCATTGTTTGTTTGTTTGTTTATTTATTTATTTATTTATTTATTTATTTATTTATTTATTTATATTATGTTTAGTTAGCCAGCATATAGTGCACCATTAGTTTCTGATGTAGTGTTCAACAACTCATTAGTTGTGTATAATACCCAGTGCTCATCACAACATGTGCAGTCATTAATACCCATCACCTGCTTACCCTATCCCTTCACTCCCTCCCTTCTGTAACCTTCAGTTTGTTTCCCCGAGTCCAGACTCTCTCATGGTTTGTCTCTCTCTCTGATTTCTTCCCATTCAATTTTCGCTCCTTTGCCCTGTGGTCCTCCGTGCTACTCCTTATGTTCCACATGAGTGAAACTATATGATAATTGTCTTTCTCTGCTTGACTTATTTCACCTAGCATAATCCTCTCCAGTTCCATCCATGTCAATGCAAATAGGTATTCATCTTTTCTGATGACTGAGTAATGTTCCATTGTATATAAAAAAAAGAAAACATCTATTAGGGTATATGAGTCTGAAGGAGACCTATCCTACATCACTGCATACCATGTAATATCGAAAATATTTCAAATGGACAAAAACATATTACACATGTAATACATATTACACATAATACACATGTATTGTTATTTAGAGTTGCACACAACTACATAAAAAGTTCTAGGAAGTTATCAAAATGACCACAGTGACTAAATTAGGTGGAATAAGCTTTAAAAATCCCATAGAAGAGGAGAGTTTTCAATAAGTTAGTAGAAATCAAAGAGTGAGGAGGACCATGGAAATGGAACAGTTGTCATCTGCAAAGATTTAGGAGGCATGAGTTTGTGATCATGTTTGGGATGCTGTACACATCAACTTGCTTACAACACTAAAAATTAGGAGATCTGATAGAAACTGTCTTCCCATGGAGTCATGTGGTTAGGAATCTAAGGGCCAAAAGCAAGACCTGGCACAAATTATCATAAATTATCATGCAGTAAGGATATATTGGATGGAACGATGCACCATGCCAGGTATAGTGCTAGGTACTTTCACCTACAGGACCTGATTTTATCTTTCAGCTCTACAATTTAGGTATTATCTCATTTTTGAAGATGAGGAAATTAAGGCACAGAGAGGACAGTTTCAAAGCCAAAGAGAATTTGGGAGACTGGAAAAAGGAGGATTTGATGGTAAAACTAATTCCTTATCCTTTTTTTATATTGTGTCTTTAGATGTATCTTTAAATCTTAAGTAAAAGAAAATTATTTCTGGTAGTAAAATAGGCAGGTTAAGTAGGTAAAGCATTCTCTCCCTTCTGAGGCATTTCTTCTAGAGCTGAATGGGCCTCCCTACTCACAATTCTTTACTTTCTCTCATCTGTAGATTGACTTGTCTGTTCTCCACTATGACCACCACTGAACTTCTACTTGTTTATTTGCTTTGGAGTAGCCATTGTCCTGTGGTCACTGACCCAACCCCTCTGAAAATATTACAGAGAGTCTTTGAAGCATCTTCTTTGGAGGTGGTCAGCCAGCAAGGCCAACTGTATCATGTGTTATTTATCAAGGCAAAATTATATGGCTAGCAAAAAAAACAGCACACAGACAAATTATAGAGAGATGCTTATATCTTTAGGCCAATACCCACAGTGCACTGTTTTCCTTCTGAAAAGCAGGTATTTATTCACATCATATTATGCTGTGAAACAAGAAAAGAATCTGGACTTTATAAGCTAATTGACTGGAAATAATTATAGCCAATGAAGCAATGAAATCTATTTGTTTATTCTTTTCCATATGTAACCTGACCTACATGTTTAAAAATGTAAACTTATTTTTGCATTTATTTGTAACTATGGCATTATTTATGTTTCTATCAACTGACTTTTAGTGTTCTGTACTTTTATTTTTGCCAAGAGTATTGACAAACCAATTCTTACATGAAAATAAAAGGCATAGGTACATATGTGTTGTTTCCCATTTGCTCATCTCTGACATTAACATAACTATTACTTTTTAAAAATATCATTACTCTACATTCACTACCAGAACCTCTCATGACCAAATATACATCAAACATAGATCTGTCAGGGCGCCTGGGTGGCTCAGTTGTTAAGCGTTTGCTTTGGGTGCAGGGCATGATCCTGGGGTCCTGGGATCAAGCCCTACATCAGGCTCGCTGCTTTGGCAGGAAGCCTGCTTCTCCCTTTTCCACTTCCCCTGCTTTTATTCCCTCTTTCACATTCTCTCTCTTCCTCTCTCTCTCTCTCTCTAATAAATAAATAAAATCTTAAAAAAAAACAACATAGATCGGTCAGCTGATGAAGATTAGGTCAATTCAGTCCTGCCCATTTGCTCATTTGCTTGTCATAATATGGCCAGGGAAACAAAGACCAATAGCTGTTCTTAGACAAACTCTGTATCCAAGAGCATTGATGTTTCTTGCCACTGAACAGGTCTAGTACAAAAAGTAGGAATAAAAATACTAAACTTTTAGGTTATACTCTGACCCCTGAGAATGAGTCTGTAGTTATTTCTTCCCTTTGTTCTGAAAAAGAATCTAGCACTTGAAGAATCATTCCCAGAGCCACAAAGAACTCTCCTTTACCCTGAATCCTTCCCTTGAAGAGCTTTGGTCTTTAACATCTTAATGCAACTCAATGCCTCTATGTTCATTATCCTCCAAACACCATTATCATTGTGCCACCGACTGTGATAAACCCCAGGAATACAAAAACGAATCTGACACATTTCCTGCCCTCAAAGAGTTTACAGCTTTGTGAAGAAGAAAAACAATAGACTTTTTTTTCCTACTTTGTTGTGGTAAGAACACTTAGCTTCCTAGGAACACTTAGGAAGAACATGACATCTACCTTCTTAACAACATTTTAAGCATACAATACAGCGTTATTAACTATAGGCACATTGATGTACAACAGATCTCTAGAACTTATCATCTTACACAACTGAAATTTTGTTCCTTTGGATTAGTATCTCCTTGTTTCCCCTTCCACCAGGCCCCGGCAACTACCATTCTATTCTCTACTTCTTCGGGTTTGACTATGTTAAGTAGAGTCATACAGTTCTTGTCTTTGTGTGATTGGCTTCTTTGACTTAGTATAATGTCCTCAAGATTCATCCATGTTGTCTTGTATTGCAAGATTTACTTTTGTTTGTTTTTTTATTTTTAAGTAGTATTCTCTTGAATGTATAGAAAATATACCATATTTTTAAAGTAGTATTCTATTGAATGTACAGAAAATATACCATATTTTCTTTATCCATTCATCTCTTAATGAACATTTAGGTTGTTTTCACATCTTGGCTATCATGAATAATGCTGCAATAAACATTAAAGTGTTAGTATTTCTTCTGACTTCAGTCTTTTTTGATAAATAACCAGAAGCTGAATTACTGAATCATATGGTAATTTTATTTTTAATTTTTTAAGGAGCCTCCATCCTGTTTACCTTAGGAGCTAACACCATGTTGCATTTCTTTTTCTTTTCTTAAGATTTACTTATTTGTTGGGGGGAGAGGGAGAGAGAGAATTTCAAGCAGACTCCCCACTGAGAGCAGAGCCTGACATAGGGCTTGCTCCCACAACCCTGAGATCATGACCAGAGCTGAAATCATGAGCTGGATGCTCAACCAAATAAGCCACCCAGGTACCCCTCCATTTTTCATTTCAAATATACATGGGTTTTAATTCCTCCACATCATCACCAACACTTGCTGTCTTTTTATTTTTTTAATAATAGCTATCCTAACAGGTGTGAAGTGATAGCTCATTGTAGTTTTTATTTGCATTTCTTTGATGATTGATGGCATTGAGAATCTTTTTCATATACGTCTTGACCATTTATATGTGTTCTTTGGAGAAATGTCTATTCGAGTCCTTAGTCCATTTTTTCCAATTGAGGTGTTTTTGCCATTGAGTTACAGGAGTTCCTGGTATATTTAGAAATTAACCCCTTATCAAATATATAATTTGCAAATATTTTCTCCCATTCTGTAGGCCGCTTTTTGACTTAGTTGATTGTTTCCTTTGTTGTGTATAAGTTAGTTTGATGTAGTCACATTGATTTTTGCTTTTGTTGTGCACATTTTTGGTATAACTGGAGACATCACACTTCTGATTTCAAAACATATTACAAAGCTACAGTAAGTAAAATAGTTTAGTGCTAGCATAAAGATAAACATAGACCAGTGGGACAAAATAGAGAGCCCAGAAATAAATCCACACATATTCAGTCAACTAATATTCAACAAGGGCACCAAGAATATATAGCAAGAAAAGGATAGTCTCTTCAGGAGATGGAGTTGGAGAAACTGGTATCCACATGCAAAATGATGAAACTGGACCCTTATTTTACACCATACGCGCGCGCAAATGCACACACACATACACACATGCAAACCGACTCAAAAAGGATTAGACTTAAACATGAGGCCTGACACCATAAAATTCCTAGACAAAAAAGAAAGAAAAGCTTCATGACATTGGTCTTGACAATGATTTCATGGACAATAGGCAATTTCAGTGTTCCATATTGTGTGATACGAAGGGTGTCACTTTTTCCCAAGTATCCTGCTTGGCACTGATTTACATTGTGGCTGAGGATGTTCTGACTATGTAAAGCAAACTGAACCACATTTACAGCTGAGGGTTTATACTTATCTGACCACCTGAAGGGAAGCAAAAATCCTGAGTGAGGGATAATAGTGTCCTTGATAAAGAATGTGTCACAGAGACAAATGTCTGGAAGGGTGACCAGATCCCACCATCGAGTGTGAGCATCAGAGGGGAAGAATGGTTGCAGTCCCACTATGGCTGGTACTAGAACCCATCCAGACTTAGCAAATCTGATGGCATATGTGACCTTGGGGAGGGAAGAATCCTGTCATCAAATAAAGAACTCCATAAATTTGGTAGCATATCAGGACCCAATCAAGCCTCTGGGGGCACCTCTCACTGAGGGTAACCCCAGATGAAAAGAATTCTCTTCTTAGCATGGTGGAGATTACTTAAGTCAGCTCAGCTCCCTGTGGAGCAGGGAAGGTAGCTTTGGTGGCAGTGGTATCTCAGCATGGTCAAGGCCAATTCTTCATACCACTTGAGGGAAGCCCAAAGCAATAGATCATATCCTGAAGTTTTTATACCCTGTGAGAAAGATATCATAAAGGCTTTTGAGACTTTTAATAAGGGTGACGGTTTAATCACATTTATGTTTTAGCATAATCATGCTGGCGGTGTTGAAAATGAGCTAGAATGAATTAAGCCACGAACACCCTTGTTTGGCTTGAACCAGTGGGTAGCACAACACTGCCCTTTGTGCCCTGACCACAGAGAAGCCAAGAAAACACAAAAGGTAAAAAAAGGCAAAAAATTTTTGGAGGGCCCAGCCAGGAAATACATAGAACAGTTAGGGGTCCCAGTGAGCTGTCAAACCATCACCAATAAAAATTTTAAATGTTGTATTTTGGGGTGGGGTTGAGGAAGACAAAATAACAGTTCAGAAATTGGGTTATAAATGAAAGAGGAAGTCTGTAATAACCACATGTATTTGGAAATTCTTTTAAAAGATAAAAATTTCATGTTATATTTTAACCTTCAAGTATCTCCACTGAAAGGCAACAATTACAGTAGATGGATTATTCAAGAAATGATTTAAAGACTTAGGCAATGACTTCTCAAAAAAACATCCAGGTCAGTAACCCATTGTTTGGACCATAGCATACATATGAACCAAACACTTCATAATAGACCTCCTGGTGGCCCAAGGCCTTCACCTTGTGAACCACTCTTATCCATTTAAGTCCCATAAATTTTCCCATCAAGTAGTCCTTTCAGATTTATACCATGAGTTGGAAATCAAAAGAACATGCTTTGGGAAATGGTTTTTGTGACTCATCTCTTTCCATGGGCTATACCTACTTTTACCTTGGTGCTTATGATGATAAAATCTGCACATAGTACCAATACACAGAAGGTCTTACGTAGGCATAGTTAAAATGAGTTAAGGAGCTACTCCTATAAAATTAAAACACCATACACAAATTCTATGAGGTAGTACTGACAAAAAAAAAAAAAAAGGTTGAAAAGAGAAAAAAGAGATTTGTAGATTTTAGCATCATTCCAAATATATATAAAGTATACAGTAAGCATCCTTCATTTACATCCAGGAAAAACTTGTTCAGTTTCCAACTACTCATTCTGGTCAAATATTCCAATGCTCTGATATTTCTCCATAATGTGCATCAGGGGAGGCATTCACAATATTATTTCTAGGAAGTGCCAAATAAAAATTATATCCTCAATCCTTCAAGAATTTCTTAGGTTCTAGGTCCATTTCCCTGCCCAATAGTCACAGAAACATTCCATGACCTGCCTTGCATCTGTTGTTTTAAAATAACTTCACAATAATGTATGATTTCTATTCTTATTTTGTTGAAACCACGGGCATTTGCCCAACCCGTAAACAAAAACAGCATTCTAGAAACCGCCAGACATCAAGTATGCAATTTTCTTCCCTAATACTTGGTCTAAAAGAAAGGCTACACTTGCACATTTACTGTAACCATTGTGCATGCTGTTCATATTCTGCCACCATCTAGTTAAATTCATTTTTAATGAGTCACATCATGAAGCACTGTATATTTTTGTTGCTAAATTTATTAACATATACTTATGGGCATACAGTTATACAGTTTTCCTTGCGGTATTTGTGTTTGGACTAATTTTTGCTAATTTTCTTTTGTTTTTCTAAAGAATATTTTTGTCTTTCTAGACCTCAAGAATTACCTTTGATGTGGTTATCAAGGAATTCAGAAGTTTTGGTATTCTGAGACATCTATTCCTAATATGTAACACATATCTATACACACTGAAAATTGCTCTGGAAGATAAACCTGGCATGTAAATTTTACATTTAAAGTTTCCCTCACTGGATTCAGTCCCAGGTATTAGAAATAGAGGGCAGCAATTATAACGAGTGTGTTATGGCAATAAATTTCATACCTACATTCAAGATCTATGAGCTATCACAATAAAACAGGGTGATCTATGTTGTGATCAATGAGAATAAGAACACCATAAGGAAAATAACAATATGAGACAATAGGAATGACTACCGGCTTTGGAGTAAACAGATTTAGTGTGAATCAGAGTTTTATAGAAAGTGTTTTCATCTCTTGGAATTTGTTTCTTCTACTGGGAGATGGGGTTAAAAATACCCACCTCAAAAAAGCCATTAGAAAGCTTAGATAAAATATGCTTGAAAATTCTTAATTTTGGATACATAGATTCAATTGACATTAAATAAAACAGCAAGTTAGTAATTTTGTGTCATTTTATTCTACATAGCCTTGGGTATTTATGTGTAAATCTACATGGCTTTATGTCACATTATACATATTATATACTTAAAGCTAGCTATGCTAACCCACACAAAAATCCACAATGAAGCAGAATTATGTGAAGACTTGAGTTAGATAAACTGTAGAAAGGTCTTATTTTCCTATTAAGGTCAGTTATATACATGCATCATTATTAAATAGGAAGTTGGACATTTAGTCAATGTCAAGGAAAGCCATTTAGCCACTGATGATTCACATTTTGCCTCGAGTAGTCTGGCAGGAAACTAACATATCACTTATTGGCAAATTTGAATGGTATTAAATTGAACAGGTAAAAAATAGACTTGTGAATTAACCAAATTAAATTTGCAATACATGTTTCCGAATGGCATGAACTAAGGAATGCTGATGTAATTTACAGAAAGTACAAAGATTCACAGCACAGGCATCTTTTCCAAAATTAAACCTATAGGGCATTCGAGAAGCCCCTATTGCTCCCACCTATTGGATAATAGAGTGTCTGTCTGTCTGATGCATGGCCTTGAGCCCCCAGTATCTTCCCATCACAGCCAGAAGTCATCAGTCCCTACTCTGTCAGATAGATAAGAAGGTAAGGCAAAGCTCGATGGTCATCTATCTGGTAAACCACATACACTTACAGTCACTTGCTTTTATAAACACTCTATTTGCACTTCCACTTCATGTACAATGCCATTTTGATATTGACTCACTTCTCTACTTTGAGTTCCACTTTTTGACTATTTCCTAGATCCAGACGATCTCTTGACCCTCTGATTCGCCATTCTCAGCCTTCACTGATTTGGGTTGTAGCTTGAATCTCTAATTCTGCTTCCCCCTCCCCCACCCCCATTCCCTTTCATTCCTCTGGTGATGTAAAATCATCAATAGTATATTCACTCCAGGTATGCACACTTTAGGGAGTCAACGGAGGCAAGGATTTATTCCAAAATTATAATCACTGAACGGGAAAAGGGAATCCCTGTTATGCTTTTAGGAATGAAATTATGCCATTCATCCAAGGGAATATGAGTTCTCAGAGAGGAACTGCTCGTGCTGCATGAACATTTTCAGAGGGATATTTTTTACTTTTGTGTGTTCAACATAACAACCAAAATACAATTTCATGGGAGGTAGGAAGAACCTGGAATTGCCTCTCTTAGATGTTGACTTTTTTAGTTTTTCCACAAATCCAAGTAAAATCAAAATATAACTAATTTAGAATACTAAACTAACTCCAAAGGCTTGACTGGATCCTTCAGCAAAATTAGACCTCCTGGGCACAGTCCCAAGAGACAAGCTGATGTCCTGATGTTTCAAAAACAGTAACAAAGAAAAATGAGGTTTCCAACCACCAGTCTTTTTTCCATTTTAAACAAACAAGTCTTGGAATACTGATTTTAACCATGGCAAACCCGTCCTCAGCACACAGTCTGGATATCACTGGAAGATACAGGCTCTGTCAGACTAGCACCTCTCCGTGTTTGGGATGAATGGTAGTTTTATTTCCAGAGTGTTCTGCATTTCTAAGTTGCTTCTCCAACCTCCCAAAACGTGCATAGCTATGAGCCTTCAAATCTCATTCATTGCAGTGCTCCTAAACAGAGATCAGATGAGATGCCCTTTCTGAAGCTAGCCACTAGCCTTGAAAACCACTGCTCTTCCCTTTCAGAAAAGTGCCAAAAGCCCAGGTTGGACCTGTAGTATACAGCAAATTCTTAACTGTCCCTTACTAAAGACAACTTTTTTCCTCTCTTTCCTGACGCGTATTACTCCGGGAATTCTTTTGTATCTGCCTCCTTCTCCCATGTAAATCCCAATGTTATGATCATAAAAGATAAGGCTATCAACTTCATGTGATTTTCTTCTCATCTCTTATGGGCCTGGCATCCAGCCAAACCCAGATTAATTTCACGTTAGAGATCTTTCACGCAATGGGCTTCAAAGGGAGAGCTGCAGAAAGGAGTTAACATTTTTCCTAAATGGCAACAAAACAAAACCAAAAAATTACCACGTTGGAGTCAGAATACATACCATAAGTCACATATAGCATACCTCTATAATTGTTCTTTAAAACCCAGAAAACCAAAGTGGTTTGCATTCCAATTAATGGAACTAAAATGAAGATCAACAACACAGAAACCCAAAGGTTATAGGTGTGCCACCTTTGAACACAGGGGATGTTTGCTACAGTGCAGGGAGCCACAGATATCTTGGACACTCCCGAATACTTCCCAAGTCATATATGCTCTACTGAAAAAAAAAAAAAAAACTGTAGTCAGGGCAAGAAGAAACAACTCTCTAAAGATAAATTCAAGCTCAATCTAAGAAATGTGGCATAATTCTACAGTGTCATGAAGAAGGAGGAGCCAAAAAGCACATCTGTCATGTAGCAGGCAAAGAATGGTATATGTGGGCAAAAGGAAATGGTATAATAAGGCAGAAAGGCAGAGCTGAGAATAGTAACATAAAGGCTTCCGTATATTTTCCTAAATGAATCTGAAAGGCACAGAATGCATGAACACTTGTTCTGAGATGGGAAAAGATCTCTTCCTTTTCTGAGTCCAGCTTTCAACAAATACTCACTTAATACCACATGCTGGCTCTGTAAGACATACAAAGCTCTGTTGATACAGTTGCTCGCTGCGCCAGGCAGAGGTAACTTTGATTTTAGCATCACTAGTACATGCCTTTCACAGTGTGTTAATTTCACAGTTGACTTTACATGTTTCTAAATGATTCTCCACAACTAGGGAGGGCTCATGGAAAGAGAACTACCTGCTTATGGACAAGTTTCCAACATCGTCCCTACCATACATACAACTTATAAATGAAAGGAGCAGTGATTGTGTTATCATCAGTTATAAACAAGGATATATCTCTAATCATTGGGTCATCATTCCTTCTTAAAAATGACACATATCTGTGCATGTCAATTCTCACAGCCAGCATATGTTCTTGATACAGAATGTGAGAAATAGAAAGGGCCACATGTTCAATAGTATAATTCTAAACAAAGAAAATGTGTGTGGGAGAGCATCCATTTATATTTAATTGTAACTAATATTGAAAGTTTATTTCCAATAAAATGTCTTTTTGAGTCTATTAAAGTCAGTGATTCACAGGATGCCTGTGTGCCATTCTTGATCAATTTATTGTTTCCTTTTCCATCACTGTTTTGTTGTCAGATGTGTAGGATGTGATTGGATGAATGGATGGATGGGTGATTAACCATGATTAATTATATATCTTCTCCTTAACTTTTATTCCTCTGTCCAGTGGTATCTGGAACATAATTCTCCACATCTTTGAGGATCCTTGGTTTCTTAATTATTTTCTTCTCTTTCATTAATTTTCAAATGCCATATTTCTTTCACCTATCTCCCACATATTCAATGCATTCAGGATCCCCAGCTCCTCAAGAATGGCCCACGAGGCCCTAGTGCACCTCCCCCTATCAAAAAAGATCTGGATTTAAAACCTCCCCATTACATTTCCTTCCTATCGGCTCTTTTTAAATCTCATTAATAAGAATCAAAACTCTCTTTTTTTTTTTCTCGGAAGTTGTCCCTGCCAAGGTCTCTGATTTCTCGCTGCCAAATTATCAAGCCATCATGATCACTTAATCGTTCAAAGAATTCCCAATGACTCTCATTCCTAGAGAGCCAAGTCAGGAAAGCACCTCCATGATACCTATCCCAAGGTTGCTTAACCGTAGCAATGCCAGCGGCAAGCCACAGCAAGCGAAGAAAAGAGAAAATTGGCACGTGGAATAGTATCTCAAGAAAAGTTAAAAGCTCGATGCCAGGGGAATGTTGTCAGAAAAGACCAGGTAACCTCATGGTGATGAGTGGGGGTCCCCAGCAACCATCAGCCGGGCTTTCTCATTACAGGTCTGCCACTCAGAGGCCATGTGACCCTAAACAATTACTTTGTGTCTCTGTGTCCTCAGTTCCTCCGAGTCTTTTCTTTTTTTCCATTTTCTTTTGTTTTGGGTAAGAAATATTACAGGTATTGTCAATTCTTTGAAAATGAACTCTAGGGGCGCCTGGGTGGCTCAGTGGGTTAAAGCCTCTGCCTTCAGCTCAGGTCGTGATCTCAGGGTCCTGGGATCGAGCTCCGCATCTGGCTCTCTGCTCAGCAGGGAGCCTGCTTCCCCCTCTCCCTCTGCCTGCCTCTCTGCCTACTTGTGATCTCTCTGTCAAATAAATAAATAAAATCTTTGAAAATGAACTCTACAGATGAAGTCTACAACCAAAACTTCTTCCTGGAGGTATCCCCCCAATAGTCTTTTTCTCTTGATTCCAAAGTTTTATCTCAGATTCTGAATTCCCTCTGCTTTGAAACCTTACTTTTTTAAACAGTAGATGCTGAGAATTTTAATAATCTTCTCTGACACAATATATAATGTCTTCTCCTAGAAGCCTCATCAGCTTACATAAAAGGGCAATCTTTCTTTCTATGCTCACAAGGTCCATTTTCAGAAGAATCTAAAACCCTCACATTTCTTCAATGCTTCTGATCTGACTGTCCTAGTCTATTCTAGGCCTCTCTCTTCTATTCTCTTATACTCAAAATTTCCTTTATCCTCTTTATTCAATTTACCTAGATAAATCCAATTTCACTTACACTTACTTTAAAAAAAAAAAGGTTTTATTTGTTTGAGAGAGTATGAGAGAGAGAGAGCACAAGCAGAGAGAAATGCAGACTTCTTGCTGAGCAGAGAGCCCCACTCAAAGCTTGATCCTGGGACCCCGGGTTCATGATCTGAGCAGAAGGCAGACTCTTAACCCCAGTGCCCCTCACCTACGCTTTCAGCTCCACACTTATTCACATCAATTTGACTGATACTTAAGCATGACTGATACAGAAATGGCATTCTTAAACTCACAGAGCTTGCATTTTGGCTGGGAAGGGCAGACAACAAATCAGGAAATATATAATACATAGGCGGTAATACATTTTATAAGAAAATTAAGCAGACTAAGAGGATACTATCTAGAGGTGGAACTGTCTAGGAAGCTTGGTTAGAGAGGGCCTTTCCGATAGGGTGATATTTGAGTAGACACTTGAATACAGTGAAGGAATAAAAGATGTAAAAAATCTGATCTATTGTTCTAGGTAACAGCCCAGGAAGGCATCAGCATTTTTAAGATGAGGAAAATGATTTCTGTGAGCCCCAATTTCCTTCTCTGTAAAATGATGATGATGACAATATCATCATTTTCATGTTATTATAAACATTAAAGATAATGTTTAACAAAAGATTAGAAAAAGACCTGGTGCTGGGGCACCTGGGTGGCTCAGTTGGTTAAGGGTAGGACCCTCGATTTAGGTTCACGTCATGATCTCAAGGTTGTGGGGTCGCCCTGCATCAGGCCATGCTCATTGGAGATTCCCTCTGCCCCTCGAGGACTGTCAAAATTTAGTACACACACATATTACTTCATGAAAACTGCTTAAAAGGCATTTCAGAATTTATAGCAAATTATGTCAAGCTGATAATACAGAAGGGAGCATAATGCACTGAAAGGAATACAAGTTTGAGAAACAGACAAATCTCAGAATCCAAGTACCCTAACACTCTGATCTAAGATCTTGGGTAAGATATACAATCTTTCCAAGTTTCAATTTCATCTGTATAATGGGTTGTATTAAGGACTAAATAAGCTGAAATATGAAAAAGGCCTAAAATAATCTTTGACCTGATCAAATGTCAGTTTCTTTCTGCATAGCTTCTTCCACACTTGTGTGGGTAAAGTCCACCATTAGGTCATATAACACACAGCATTAAATATGTCTCTTGTGGGAAAAATATTTAAAATGTAATCCTACATGGTTACAATAATCTTGAGGTTATTGAGGAATGAAGGGAAGCAAGGAGAACAGGAAAGATAAAGTCTTGTAATCAACTACTTCTACCAAATTCCCCAAAATTCTGTAGAAAGAGAAGTGTTTTACAGAAACTTTTTGCTCCAAAAAGTTTGTCCACATCAGGAGTGCTTTTTCATTTTACCAAAAGTAGGAAAGTCCATCCTCATGGGATTTGACTTTCCTAAGCCCCAATAATTACAACCCCTCTTTAAAAAAAAAAAAAAAAAAAGCCTCCTCCAAAGGAAAAAAAAAAAGTCCTGATGTCTAATGAGTTACTGCATCAGATATTTATTAAATGTCAAAATGAAAAGATGTTCAATGTCAATTAAGGAGAATAAAGGAGAGTAACCAAAGATACCAATACAAAATAAGGTGCCATCATTTTGAAAGTTCTTTTAAATCAGAAAGCAAGTTTTAAAACAGAAGAGGCAGAATATAATTCAAATCCTGGTTGGATCCCAAATTTGGATGTTGATCCTTTCACAGGTGTTATATACTAAAATGGGTTCATTCATTCAGCAAATTTTCCTGAGAGTCTAGCACATATCAAATAACCTTCTAGGGAGCAGGGATGCCAAAGCAGATACACTTTGAAAATACCTGTCCCTGGAAGACACCTACTGATGGGGCAACAATGACCGGTAAATGAATATCTTGTAAGAAGATGGTGATAGTAAGTGCAATAGAGACGAATAAAAATGGCAGAAAGTAGTGTCCACTGGACACCACGTGGTGTCCACTGGAGTAGGATTCCTATTTTAAATAAAGTGGCCAAGGAAGTCATCCTCACTGTGAAGATGACATTAGGGGAAAGATCTTACAGATGTGAAGGAGAGAGTCATAAAAACCCCCGGGGAGAAGAGCACTCCGAGTGAAGAGCCTCCGAGGAGGGACTTTAGGATTATTAAGCAAGTGCAAGGCTGTGTGTGGCTGATGAGAAGTGAGTGAGCCAGGAGAAGAGTAGGGGATGAGGCCTAGAAGTATCTCAGGGGCCAGATCCAGGGACTGTGGGCCATCCATAGCGCTGTGACTTTTAGTGTGAGGAGCCACCAGTGGCTGAAGGAGCCGACGTTGAACACTGCTGTATTGATTGACGTATGTGTGTATTGGCGTGGACAGAAGCAGGGAGACAATAATCAAGATGAATGAAGACAGTGGCTTGGACTGTCATATAGACTGAGGTTTTATCCTGAGAAAACTCCCTTTTCTAAGATGGGAAGACTGTGAAGAAGTGGGTTTGTTGGTTTGTTGGTTGGCTGGTGGGCTGGTTTTGGGTGGGGATAGGTGGAATGGAGATCAGTTTAAGAAGTCTATTCGATGGAACTGGAGGGTATTATGCTAAGCGAAATAAGTCAGTCAGAGAAAGACAATTATCACATGATCTCTCTGATATGAAGAATTTGAGAGGCAAGGCGGGAGTTTGGAGGGGTGGGGGAGAGAAATGAAACAGGAAGGGATGGGGAGGGAGACAAACCATAAGAGACTCCTAGACTCATGAAACGAACTAAGGGTGGCTGGGAGGCGGGGGGATAGGGATAGGGTGGCTGGGTTGTGGACATTGGGGAGGGTATGTGCTGTTAAGTGCTGTGAAATATGTAAGCCCAACGATTCACAGACATGTACCCTGGGGCAAATAATACATTATATGTTAATAAAAATTTTAAAAAATTAAAAAAAAAAAGAAGTCTATTCGACATCCAAATGGCAACATTCAGTAGAGAAAGCAGTTGAATATATGTGTCAGAGTTCAGGGGAGTGGTCCTGGCTAAAAATAAATGTAAGATTTTCAGATAGATGGCATCACTGAGAGAAGATGAGATAAGCCTAGAGAGACAAAGTATAGATAAAAAAGAGGGGCCTGAGGACAGCCCCTCGGGGTTCAAGGAGTTGTGTGTACAACTGTGGGAGGGGCAGAGAAGGAGCTGTTGGCGAGTTGAGGGGACAAGGAGACAGTCAATCCCCCTGGAAGCTCCATGAAAGAACTATTTCAAGGAGTGAAGGATATACAGTGGGGGGAAAATGTTGCCTCAAGGACTGATCGTTAGGTGTAGCAACATGGGGGTCACTGGTGAAGACAGAGTCATGGGGGAAGTAGTGGGAGGGGACAACGGAAGGGACAGGAGTTCATGACATCAAGTAAGGCCAACTCTTGGAGAGGCTTTGCTATTCGGCTGGAGCAGCACCCAGAGTCTAGAGGACGAAGGGAGTCTCCATCCCAAGAGAAGGGGCTGGTCCCAGACAGGAGTAAGGAGAGTCAGGCCCTTGAGAGCTGCATGCCCTCGAAGGGAGACGGAGGAGAGACGACCCACAGGCAAGTAAGAGGTCGAATGCAGAAGGAAAGTAAGTCCCCAACCTACCAGACTAGTGAATGCTACTGGTCTTTCCAAGAGGTGTGTATGGAAAGCCATAAAAAGCCTGAAGCAGCTGCACCAGCTGCTGCTGTGAACCCAGAAGGTATAGACATGTGAGAGGCCCGTGTCATTATGTATGGAAAGGGATCTTAGGATTGCCACACAAGTAGTCTGCGACGGGGCAAGTCAGGGAAGTGAGAGTGGAGAGAAGGGAGTGGAGAAAAGGCCACACACAATCTTAAATTCAATATTTCACTCCCATTAAAGATAAGCTGTTTATAAGCTTCAGTGTAGGGCACATAATTCTATGTAAAAACTCTGTGGTTCCTCTTCCCAAACATAAATCATGATCATTCCACACCCTGCTCTCTGGGAGTCCTCAAGGCAAAGAGACATGACTTGAGGTATAGTAATAAAAATCTGGGTATTATAAAATCCACCCTTAGCTCCAAGTAGAAAAGAATAACAAGAGGAGAGCTCTGAAAAGTACTTATTTACCCAGGCACAATGCAGCATTATAAAATTTTATTAACATCCCCAGGAACCCAAATGCCCACCTTGATACCTATGTGAGATTTTTTTTTACTCGTTTATGAATCTACATGCTTTAAGGGTGAGCTATGAAGTCTTTTTAGACTAAATGCCTTGATAAAATAATGAATATTAAATACGTCTCAGAACCACAAAAAAGAACTGATCACAAGATTGTTTCTGTTGCAGCTGAGGAGTGCCCCCTACAGTCTGACGTGCACAACGCAAGCAGATGACAAGGAAAAAAAGAACCGCAGTGGCTGAGGATTCTCAGTAAGGCGTCAGTGAAAGGAAGGTAAGAAAGCTCGGCTGACAAAATGTGACTTTAAAGCCTAAGAAATACGCGGACACTAGGAATGCCTATTTTTACATAGTTGTGAACAGCAAGGAATGAAAAACTTTTGCATGAATTTGATTATCACCACGTATTGCCTACACCTCAAGAAAATGTAACCTCTAGTAAAGTCTGTTTTTATTCTTTGGTTATTTCACATTAGCATTTGAATATACATGAAAATAACAGTGAAAAGAAACATTATATTTTGCTACTAAAAAGAAAACTGTATCGGGGATCAGAAATCATTTGATGTTAGTAGCATGAAAAGTAAATGTAACATATTTATTAAAATGAAGTTCTGGTTTGAGGTTTATCCCTTTTTTAAAGATTTCACAGAGAAGTGTTTACTTTCTGTGAACATTCTCTCTTAAAATGTTAGCGATTTTCAAAATAAAAATCACAAGAAGGCATGAAAGACATATCCTATGGTTAGCAGTATATTTTAAAATACTATATAAAGAGATAAAAAATATACTGTCAAATATGTTACACAATATTCAATATTATACACTATAGAAAATATATTAAAATATTATTTGAGGCACGTAAAGTTTAATGGTATATCAAGAAATCAGTTTATACTTTTCATATATAATCATATATTCCAGTTTAAATTTCCATTTGTAAGAAAAAGGAGAGACAAAACATATACCAAAAACCTTTGAAAATTTTTAATGGAAATGTTTTGAATACTAACATAGGTGCAATCTAAGTGTACCAATGTATTTGATGTTTGTAACTATTAAACTAAAAGCCAGAATTATACAAATGCTTAGCAAAAGACACAGCAATATTTATCAAAGCTAATCGCCTTTTACATGATTTATGAATAAATATGGATCTTTGGAAAACTGCATTCAATCTCATAAATGTTCATTTCGACTCAGTTTCACATATACTCATGAGATATACATAAGTGTATGTGATTAAATTGATAAATTATACTTTAGGCATTTTCATAAAGAATCTTTCTCACCCTCAGAAAGAGGCAATTATGGTCATATGGCTTAAATACTTGTTTTTTTCTCAGAAATTTAACAAAATTCAATCTAATATCCATATACCATTGCTTCTCCTAAAATTATAAATAAAACTGTATAATGACGAAATTTTTCAAATTTATTTTCCCATATGTAATAAAAGCTCCAATATTTAAGAAAAACTGCTTTATATGTAAATATTCCTGAGTATTCTAGTTATTGACCTAACAATCACAATTGTCTCACCTTGTAATAATATATATGTGACACAGTCAGATGTTAAAACACTTGTGGAAATGCCTGCTAAAAAAATATCAGTATATAGCCCCACAAATGTACATTCCAATTAATTAATTTGCTTTTGTATTTAACTATTCTTTTGAATTCACTCACCCACTTATAGAATCCTTTCCAAAATGCAGTTTAAAATTAAAATGATACTTTTGTAATATGAAATAATTAAAAATTTCAACACTGCAATGATTCTTCAGTTTTTAGTTCAAAAAAGGAAGGAAAAAAAGAATAAAGGAAGAAAAGAGGGAAGGAAGGAGAGAAGAAATAAATCCCAGTGATTGATTAAATAAAATTAAGATTAACAAGGCAACATTTGTAAAATTAACAATTTCCAGAAGAAATTGAAATTAACAATTTCCAGAAATAGCACTGATCCAGAATGAAATTTTAATGTCCCTGGATAACAATTATAAATAAGAAACTAAAATGTACACGAGCCTTAAATATTATATAATGTTGATTATACAGATTCGACTTGTGGAAATGTACCAAAGAGCAATTAAGACCATTTTAAATAAACTTTTATTCAGATTGAAAACATAACTGTAGGTTGTGTATACTCGCTTGGTATTTAGAAGAGATCATAAATTCAGTCACTTCCTCATGCCCCAGAAAATTCGAACATTTTTTAGAAAGGCTATTGCTTTCATACTATTCCTACCATGAAAAATGCTACCTTTTTTGGCTAATACAAAGAAACCACAATTAACAGTGAAACCATAAATACTTTCTGTGTTAACCACAAATGGCCTTTCCCATAGAGAAATGGCTTACATGTGTTCTAAATGTGTTTGGTTTCATTTTGTATGGAAGGAGCTGTGGGTATGTTTTTATCTAAGAAAAGAACATGGCATGCACATGCACAGCTTTCTAAAATGAGAAACACTCATTGAATTTAATCGGAGTTTTGTCTGGGCCGGAAATTCAGAATTAAGCTCCATGGGTGATGATTTTGGATTCTCTGGACAGGACTTGGGGCTCTACTTGCCAAACTTTCTTGGACTCTCAGAGCAACACAAGGCAGGAGGACTTCTGCCTGTGTCCTATTATCATATCTGGTGTAACTGTGGTCGATCTCACGAACGCAGAGCCTTCACACATTTACACTGGATTATCCGTTCAGTTTGGTCCGTCCCCTACACCATTGTCAAATGCTCAGGTTCAGTCCTCTGTGTGCACGGGTCTGTGTGTAATTGTCCTCATTTCTTGAGTTCACTCATTATGTGAACATTAAAAAGTGTCAGGAAATCTTCATGTGTTGATGTTGAAAATCATTCCTCTATTTGAATATAACATGCACAGAGTCATTTTTTTTTAAATGTCCACAGTAAGAGAGTACATATGAAAGAAGAAGGACCTCTCACAATGTGACCTTTTTGCTCCTTTCCATAACTGAGTCTCCTTGGAAAAGTTCTAAATGTAAATTAAATCAAATTTTGTTCTAGATTTTCAGTGCTCACACATAAAATAAGGAAATCCAACAGAAAATTAGGAATTGTTCAGAATATTCTTTACCCAACTGAGTTTATACCTACAAAATAAATACCTATGAGCAAAAGATTCTCCCCATACAAATTATCTTTTGAAAGCTTTTTGAAGAAAAACGTGTCTCAAAGATGATGCCCCTAGTTCTCCATTTTAAGTTGATCTTAATAACTTACGTGGCCAACGCAAAACATTAAAAGGCAACGTTCCTATCATTTGTAAGCTTAAAACAATAAAGCGAACATTGGTTTTTCTCATCCTGTTTACTTCAAATATGCTAAGAGAATCACTAGTTTTAAAAGAAGGGAAGCTATAATCTTCAGGGCTCTATAAGTTCTCTCATTAAAAAAAAATAAGCTGAGTGTTCATTGCACTAAAACCAGCTAAAAAAGAAAAAATTCAGTTCAGAAAATTAATAAACTCAATTGTTTAAGTGTCACGCAGACAAAACTATTGATTGAGTTCTCAGCTGATGGCTTTTTTATGGTTTATGAATTTGTGGTTGATTTAAGTATAAAAATCAGTTATTAAAAAAAGGGCAGATGATCCACGATTCAAAATTAGGATTCTGTGGTTGGCTGATTCATTTTCACGAGGATGAAGTTTAGAGACGGTGTGGCAGGGAGCTTTTGCCGGGGTGAGGCCCTAGTGCCGGAAGGAAGGGGCAATGCCATTAACCACAACTGGGGGGTTTATTTCCCAGGGTAACACTTTCCCTTTGTTTTGGGCTACATGGTATACTCTAATTATACTTGAAAACTCTTTTATTCTGTTTCTAGTCACTCTTTTTAAAAAGTAGAATCAAATATATAAAGTCAAAAAAACCCGCATTAGTCTTTGATATATGGAGAATTAAGCTTTTCTCTTTGTAACCAGGGCAATTACTCCATATATTTACTCCATATATAAAATTTTATCAGATATATCCTATTAGAAGGGTGTGTGTCATGAGGGACATTATGATTTTAATTATGGTTAAAAACTTCAAGGTAATGAAAATAAAATATTAACCTTATGAGAAAAATTGTAAACACTTCAGGTTAATTCTTAAGTGTTTCTTAAAAAAGAAATTGTAAGGCAATAAAAAAAAAATCCTAGAAATAATTTTAGTATGACATGATATTAAAAAGACAACTTTTAAAGTTGCTAATGAAAGAAATAACTGATTTGTTTTATTACATAGTGCTTCATTTCGCCATTTGAGTCAAAATAGCTTTAATGAGGATAGCAGGGAGCAGGGGACCAAAAAAAACCCAAAAACTTGATTTTAAATACTTAAAGATCTCTCCCTGGGGAAAAAAAAAAGATCTTGCAAAACAGAACAACTATTTTTTTCTCCTCAATATATTTCCATCCTTAATACATTTCCATTTCTAATATCAGCAAAAGAAAACATAATCGTACCACCTATAACCAAGACTATTTTTACTGTCACAAGAATGCTAAAACAATAGTATTTTACCAAGAGCATCAGTTTTATAATGATGTCTTAAAAAATATACTCTCTCATCTTTTACATTCACTTATTTATGAAACGACTAGGAGAAGTTCCCTTTTGAGATGATTCTCAAAATTCCCCCAAGGGTTGCCATTCATTTTCCAAATGCTGAAAATTCTCAAGAGAAATACATTGGGTTCTTTGTGCACCTGTAGCTGTGGTTTCTGAAAGTGAGACTCACGAATTACATTAGAACTTAGGTCTAACACTTGCTGAAAATGCATACTGGAATACCCGAGGTCGGGCCTGGGAATATGCATTTAACCATTCCCCCAGGCCTTCTGACACTCACAGAGGCTGGAAACGCCTGAGAATGGAAGCTCTGGGAGCACAGGGCCTTCCTACCCTGTCCTCCCTCTGCACCTGTCCCAGAACCTGGCCAAGAGCTGCGCTGAGCAGACACCAGTTTAAATGCATATCATTGCAGCACAGCCCTGATGTCTGAGACCCACAGCAGTCCTTCGCTACTGCTTGCAGAGGGTGGGTCCCTTCTTCCTTAAATTCCTGCAGCACAGGCCATGCAGCCAGTTCTTGGAATGCGTGGGGAGTTAAAGCCTTGCTGTATGTATTCCTGAAGTGAACTGCCATTTCGACTAGATGATAAATTCCTGAAGAAAGAGGCTTGGATTTGGGCTTTTTTTTTTCTTTTGCTCATTCAACATCCGCTGCATAAATATTGAGCACTTAGTCCATGCCAAATACCATGTCTAGAACTGGATATAGAGCAAAAAATAAAACAGGTATGTTCCCAGATGTCTGGGAACTCCGTGAGTCCTGGAGTGGATATCAGGACGGGTGACCTCACCACCTAGAGGGCAATTTGGACAACTTGATGGGTGTTTTTGTTAATGAGCATTGAGGTGTCAGAACACTTACAGACTACATACCCTTTATTTTATATTTTTATATTTCCTATGTATTATAATTATGGCATTGCAGATTTTTTAAAATGATGTGTAAAGGTAGGTATTATCTATAAATTCCATTTGATGACTAAATCAAGCGTCACAAAATATATATTATCAAAAGGGAGCATATGGTTGAAAATCACTGACCTGGTGAACATTTTAACTTTAACCTGAAGATTCCCTTAACATAAGCAACATAATATTTCAAAGTATTTGCTTAATAAAAATGGATAACCTCATGGAAGAACTATTATAATTTAACCAATGACTTCTTGATTTTACTGTAAACATCCCTTCAGTCAATAAGAGTTTTCACATAATTTTCAGATATATACATTAGTGGTCTATAGTCAAATATTGTTCTATATGACAGCAGATGTCCAAAATATTTAAAGATACATCACTTATATTAGTTGACTAGGGTTAATAGATGCTCTATCACACTGAGGACATTCTGACCAACTAACTAGGTGATTATCTTTCTCTAAATGACTTTTTAAGAAATCAAACTGTCATGGTAATGTAGATATATAATCGAGACTTAGCCCCATTCCAAAGGAAGCAAACAAAAACTTTTTTAAAAAGTAAGTGAGATTTAGCTGACAAGTAGATACATTCTTGATCTTTTCTTACACTTGCAAGACAAAGAAATAAAAATTACTCAGAAGCTATTAAAAAGCAATAACCACCCAAGACTTCAGGAGCTCTTTCCTTCATCCGAATGCTAAAACAGAGGGACACTGAGTTCTACCTTCTTCATATGAATTGTCATGACTGTGCAAAATCTTTAAACAATTATCCTGTTCTAACTTACATTGGTGGTGAAATGCACCTGACAGACCTCTTGGTTTGCAAATTCGAGTACAGCAGGAGAGATCAACCTTTAGCATCAGGAGAAACTTTGTCAGCAAATCAAGAGTCAAAAATGACACCAAATGGCAAGTAAGTGATGACACATAGAGCCAACAAGTTTTTTATCACCACGCTGTGTGAAGACCATCACTGTATAAGGAATGGCCCTTCTCACCCAAGCCGCCCCTCTAATCAAACCTGTCTCCCCTCTTAATGAGCAATAACCACCAGGATGCTTATAATTTGGCTTGCCACAGTAACTACAGATTTATAGGAAAGAGGTTAAAATAAACACAAATAATTTAAAATGCATTGAGTAGGAAATGTCTCTTCACTAAACTGTGTTGTAAATTTACGGAAAATGTCAGAAAATATTTATGAATCTTATTTTCTCCTTTCTGCAAGAAAAAGTGATGTTCATTTTGCTTAGCTCAGCAGCATGCAGAGTTGTACAAAAGTAAAAACTTTTAAAAATAATAAATAGCTTTTAGGAAACTAAAAGACCCTGAATGTAAAAGGAATTCTATAAAGGGTGTGGTTTTTCCTTAAAACTATTGTTTCAATAATTTTGATTTCCTGGGCCACAATTAATTTAATATAAGCTTTAACATAATTATCTCTTTCCATATAATCAGTACAAAGCAGAAACAATAGATGTAACATATTAAGACAAAGGTCAAGGACAGTGTGACATTTAGGTCATAAACATGACATGTCCATTTGTGAAATACAGAATTACTTCCTTTAGACAGATGAGGTAGAATAAGAAGGCAAACTCCTATATTGTATCCAGTGATGTCTAAGCCATGTCATACATAAACTGTTCGAGATTCTGCAGGACTGGATAGATTTTCACTTATTCCAATACCTCTTCCTATGGCTCTTGTTTTGGTCTGAGCCCCTGTGAAAAACAGAGCTGCAATCCAGGAGGTGTGGAGATTGCAGAGTGCCGCTGAGCAACTTATTCTTTGTCAGAATGGTACAGAGAACTGGAAATTTGGGGAAGTCTGTCAAATACAGTGAGTCCCACTTCTGTTCAGTCTACCATTCTGCTTGCTTCAGCCCAGGATTTCCAATCCCTTCCTTTCTTTCCTTCCCTGGGAGAATAATGGCAGAAAGAGGGTCTATGTATTTTCATGCCAGTTTCCCAAGAAGAGAAAAAATAAGAACAAAGGAGAAAAGAAGAAGTAGGTCATTGGCCCTATTACATCCCTACTTAGATTGCCCTGTCCCCAGAGGCAGAATCCCACTGCCTCCCTGGGGACCCAAGGACAAGAGATGGCCCATCAAGGGTCTTTGTATCCTTACCCACTACAGAACCCCTGTGAAGGGCCACAGTGGTCCATGCAGCTGGGCATGGGGTGGGGGGTGACCCAGGTTACACTGAATGCATTAGAGGAGCTAATTTCACAAAGAAGTCCTCATTCCACAAAACACGTGTATTCCTTCAGGGGAAAAATTTAAAAAGGGACACACCTTGTCCAGGGTTGGGCAAAAACATGTTCGTTTCCACTGTCAGCTAGAGAGTTGCTGAGGCTTCAAGCCCCTCGTCCTCTGTCTTTAGCCTCACCCCTGCCACTTTCTTCCTCATGGTCCATAGTGGCCATCTAAAGATTCTTAACTCCAGCTTGTCTTGGTGCATCAAATTAAATCACTTCTCAGGGAATCATCCTCCTAAAATGGCTTCCCCGGTCATAACCCCCGTGTTTCCTCTTTCATAACACTTCATGCACCTGTATTTGTTCAAGGTTTATTTTCCTGAGAGACCGCAATTCCATGAGAGCAGAGACCACACTCATACGGATCACCACTAGATTCCCAATGCCTATTCCTTGCATGGCATGGGTTTAGTGAAATATCCACTGAAGGAATGAATAATAACTTAGCACGAACTGATGGCAAATATATTCTGTCATGGGACTCTATACTAAATTCTCCAAACAATGAGTCATGCATGGATGATACGGACTGACCGTGACATTGCCCTGAAGACCAAACCCTACCAAGTTCTCTGGGTTTACCTTTCACCAGATTTCTTTTGCTGTCCACTATCTTACCACAACACTCTCTCAGTTCTCTACACACACCATAGATTCCTTTACCACTGCGGGTGTGTTAAGGGGCAATTTCTTTTGTTTGAAATGTTCTCCCCACCTCCATCTTGTGTCTTTCCTATATGGTCTTTCTCATGATTGATTTTGCATTTATTTCTGTGACCTTTCAGTTCTCCATCAGTTTGTGTGTTCCAGGAAACTGGAACAACATTTCCTCATACTATTATATCCCAATGCCTAGCACAATGTAGGCACTTGATAAATACTGCTCCATGATTGAATGAATGAACAAGTATAGTTTACTGTGGTAAAATAATCCAAATGAAGCTACCATCTCCTTATTGGCATTTATTGCAATATTATCTTTGGAACTGGTAATCCTTACATTGCTTCTAAAGATGAAAGAAAGCTAAAAATGTGCCACCCCTTTCATAATTTTTCTTCTCTACCAAGCCAAGAATTTTCCATAGATATCCATCAGATTTACCAATTCCCAGATTTCTCCAAGAGTATGCCCTGCTTATGGGAAATGTTTGTCCTTGCATCCGTGGCTTGGGCATATTATTATAACACCGAATTGTGTTCTGTCATGCTCAGTGGTCCTTGATATTGGTTCTTAGCAGATAGAATCTAAATCACCGCTCCTTTAAAAATGGGTCCTAAGGACTAGATTGAGACTATTTAAGAGCTGGATCAGGCCAATGCATTCAAAAATATCCAAATTACTCACGTCTTATGGGAGGTCCACTCTCCCTCTCTTTTATGCACAGCCTCATTGCTACACATTGCAGGGTAGATGATTGGAATTGGTATTTTGATTTTTTGCCTCAAAATGGTAAGACCTGACGTCACCTCTCATCAGAAATATCTAAAATTGATCTCTTAAAATGGATGAAAGCGACTTTATGGATTACACAAAGGAGGGCTAGACATGGAAGCAGACTCAGAACAAATAGAGAAAAATATACCTTTCTTCATCTCAGGAGCTCTCTGGGTGTCAGCCCCTTGATGGTATGCAGCTCATTTGCTGGCATTCCTCTATTTTTGCTGTTTTTAAACCACAGGTCATCCTAAAGTAGATATAATTAGTCAATCCAACAGCCTTTTTCGCTGATCTGGGCCCAGTTGGGACAGAATACGTGGGAAGTTGACATTGGTCACCAAACCCAAGCTATTCAAAACTGCTGATGTGCCAGACGCAGGTTTACATATAGGCATATGTCAGAGGCACACTGAGTGCTCTGGCTCCCAAACAGAAGGGTTTTAGATTTGTTGGCTCCCTAGCTTGCAATTTAAACCCTGGAACAAAAGTATTCTTCTGGGTAGTGTGGGTGCAGTATTTGCAAGCTTTAAGTTGTTTAAGCTGAGTTGCCCCACAAGGCAATTACTGGCACCATTTCACTATCTCTCTCTTCTTTTGATGTGGTATTCATTTTGTTTGAGGCATTTGCCTAATTTAGGAGGTACAGTGATTCTGTTAGGATTACCCCTGAACCCTCCTAGGTTTGGGGAATGGGTAGTCTCTGTGTAAACCACAGAGCCCACTGCATAAACTGAAACCCTAAAAGACACAGAGAGAGAGGGAAAGAGAGAAATTGTACATCTAGAATGATGGAACCCACATCTCGGAAGGAAACCTGACGTCTGCAGATTATAGATGGGATCTTACCCCTTCTTGGGGTAGCGCACTTTGGCCTCCTTCTCTGGGGAGACTCATAAGTAAATGTTTTGAACAACAACAGCAAAAGAAAACAAAAAACACTCTGCTTTTAGATCGACAGTTAAACGGTGTTATCGGCAGCTCTGTACCCTTATTATTTGAACTTATACAGGTCTCGTGGCCATGAGGAAACATCTTCCACATGTGAACACACAAGTCTCCACCTGGAAAAGAGTATCCCAGGTGGGTCCCAGAGCTACATGAGCAGTAATAGAAGCAAGTCCTGGAGAATGAGCCAACATGCCTACAGCAACAGGTCGGTGCCTGCTATTTCCCCTCACTCGTAAATTACATCAGGGTTGAGCCTTGGTGAAAACCCCAAGTCCCATGGGCACTGGAAGGAGAGGCTTTTAAGCTGCCTGACAAGGAGGCTTCAACATGGAAGTGGGCCATACTGATGCTCAAAGGTAGAGTTGCATTCAAAGATCAATAAATGTCATTCCCTAGATACGAATAAAGACGACCTTCTTTTGCTTTGTTTTCTCCTTTTCCATGAAACTTTATTTTTGGAAAGCAAAGTTTGGACAGACTTTTAAAACAAGTTATAAGAAATGAACCCATTTTCTTGATCTATTTTAAAACAATCCACTTTGCTTCATTGGATTTGTACCAGCATAAAACTTCAACTTATTAATCTAAATTTCATTAATATCCCAGAAACAAGACTCAATATGCATATGTTAAATAATTGTATACCCTTTAATTTGGGGCATGCATATTATTATTTATACGATTAATAATAATGGCCCCAAACCTGCAAACTTGGCTTTTCTTTGCAAAATGATTTAATCATTCTCACATTGTCAGTACTAATGCTATCACTTAGGATAATCTCTTTCTTTTTAAACAAATCTTTGCCTCAAAATATCTAGCTGCTACTGACAGGAATTCAGGAAGCATGGAGTTAAAGAAGTTGGCTTTTTTTTTTCCTTAAATCTGAACAATTGGAATCAGCAGTTTGCATTATTTTAAAAATGAATGCTTAGAATCAGCAATTTTCTTGTTTTTTTTTTTTTTTTAAAGATCTTGAGGGTTTTTTTTATTTAAAGTGGAAAACTACATTAAGTGCAAGGCAGTCAACAAAGAAGCAGCCATAAAGCCTAAGTATTCCTAGAGTTATAAAATATGTCCATTGTGCCAATTCCACTGCCAACAATGAAGTTTTAAGCATTAATATGCCTTCATTGCAGTTTTAATGCCTTAATATTGACTCTATAGCTCTTTTGGGTAATTTTGCTTTCTCTGGTACTTGAAAGGTGATGATGTCAGCGTTCTTCGTACTGATTCATATGCAGGTTGATGAAGCTGAGTTATTTATTGAGTTCCATTATATTTTCTATAAACATTAGTTCTCAATAAACAGAGACATTTAGCCGAGGGTTTATTTATTAAATAGGTACTGTACAGATGGTTTTGCCACACATGATGTGCTGCAGAGGATATTACTCAGGAATAATCAGCTGTGTTATAGCTTGGCTAAATTAATAAGATGATAATGATGAAATTGATGCTTTTGAGCTAGGCTTGGTAAATGGTTTTTGCATAAACAAACTGATAAATTTGAGAAGCAATTACTTGCTTGTCAAAGATAAAAACACAACAGGGCCCATTTATAGTTAGGTCCTATTTATTTTTAAAGATTGTACCAGATTTTATGTTTAATACGCTGCAATTAAAAAATAATACTTAAATGAAGAAGAATAAAAAAAAACACTAACTTTCTGAGTTCTCCTTCAAATCTGAAAAAGCAGCATTGCTTGATTAGACACCAAGCAAACTTTTTTGCTGCATGTGAAGGAAGAATCTATCCGACAAAAAACAGGGTAATACTCTACATACATTTTTTAATCATAGAGGCACATTGCAGAAATAGTTGACTGACAACTGGCTCTTCTCCAATTCATCCCCTTCCCCAGACACACAAATACACACTTAATAAGGGCCCTCAAAAAACTTTTTGATCTGGTTCCCAAATAGCAAAGGACATGCTTAATTTAACCTAGCTTTGTGTTCTATAAATGGTACAGCATTCGTTCACTCTCTTCACCCGAAGATTGTTCAATTTTCACTTGGAGCCTGAACACAAAAAATACTTGCCTATTGATACAATTTACTGATACAATTTCATTACATTACATTTCATTTTGTATTGTAAAAGTCGGAAATGAAGTCCAAGTTCAGGGAAATGTTAGCTTCCTTCCCTAGCTTTAGCAGAATTTTTTTTAGAATTCTGATTAAATCACACCCTGAGGGACCACGTTTTAGACCTGAACATGGTCTGAACATGAGCTGCATATCGAATATATAGTTTACATCTGTTTGTATATGTGTGTATTTTAACCATGAAAGAATACTAACCTACAGAGACCATCTTTATATTCTACAGTATCTTATCAAAAGCTATTTCATGCTAAATGACGGGTTTCATTTTTCTTCTTCCCAAAGAGTTTATGATTATCAAAGATAAGTTATAGCATATTTTTTCTACTTGGGTATTTTACTGGTATTGACAATGAGCTAGTAGTCATACAGGAAGAGAACCATATGTAAAAATAAATATTTTAATTCTAAATGTTGGGATCTCAAACTTTTGTAATTGCAATACTTTTTTTTTAAGTTAAGTGACAGGGGCAGACACCATCACTCTTCAAAAGTGTAGGATGAGGTCATCAGCTGTGAGATGAAATCAGATACCTGTTTCATGAAAATAGCCGCTTTCTTTATCTTTTTAAAAGAGTACTTTGGTGTCCTTTGTTTAAAAGTACATTACCCAAAAATAAATTAATGCTGTGACTATTAAACGCAAGCCACTGTGTTAGAATGGGTACTTTGTATTTTGTTGTTTGTGTGAAATAAGTGAGTTATAGCAAAATGCTATGTATGTGCATGGTAGAAATTCTATCCCTCTGGGCAGATCAAAAATCAAGATATTTGTTTTCTCAAAAATTGCCAATAAAAACAAAAATATAATGATCACAAATAAGAATCAGCAGGATTATTTTTAAGATACATAACAGGTTTATATCACAGAATTCGTAATATATTGGTCTGATATTAGAATGCCTAATGATTTGTTATAAAACTTCAGTTGTGATTTCCTCCTCCCGGTTAATTGGAAACAACTGCTCCCCAGGACTAATTACAACTCCATCAAAAAGAACGGCGAGCACAAATATGTCTTAAGGGAACGTGAAAACTTTGAAGGTGAGGCCCCATAAACTGAATTAAGGGATGAAATTTAAAACCATTCTATGAGCTCTGCTTTCTAGAGACTGTTGCAAAGAGCATCAAGGAAACAAATCCAACGAGATTTTTAGTGATGATATCAGAGGCATGAAAGCATAACATATTGAAATGCTGTAGACTGCAAATCCTATCGATCAGCTGACAAATTGATTATTGTGAACAGAAATTTGATGTTGGATCTGCCCTGTCCCATGCTTTACTGAGAATAATTCTTGGTAAGTGCTCAGCAGAAACTTCTGCTGCTTGAAACTAACCTGAATTATCTAATGTAGCACTACTGTGCATGTGAACTCTGCACAGGCTATAATCTTGGTAGGAATCTTGCCTTATAAGATGTGCCATTTGGCTTGTAATTGAAGATATTCTAAATGACCTGTAAAATTAAAGGCTGAATGAGGGCAATGGTCCATCTGTATTTCTTGTTCTGCTATTAGAGATTGCAGTACCTGAACTGATTTGCCCTGGTTTCAAATATATATGGTCCTATGTCACAAACCTGTATATATGATTTCCCCTTTCCTTTGATAAATATCTGCTATAGTGATTCCACATAAAACACAGCACACGCCTGACAACTAATTCAAGAGTTATTTGGTTCTCATATTAAGAGGATTTGTAAAGATTTGCTTTTTGGGTGCTTGATAGTCAAAGACAAGCATGTATGATATTGAACCAAGGAATCATATCACTGCAAATGACAATATGGAAACTGTCATGTTTGTGAAGTTGTTTCTAATCAATATTCAGGCGATAGACATTTTTACTCATAAAATTCTGTAAGAAACTACCCTAATCAGAATTCACAATCAGAGGAAAAAGCATTTCACTAGTCAAAAATCTTAACAAGGAATTATAGAATTTTCTTCGTTCTATGCACTTTATCACATATTTTTGACAAATACTAGTTTATATTCACCATTTGCTACATTTAATAGTCCTATTTAAAACATTAGTAATTTATTCAAGTGAATAATCAAAATAAGAATCAAATTAAGCTCTCTTTTTTAGACACTTTGACAACTATTTTTAGGTTTATAATTTAAAAGTAGTACTTTAAAATTTGGGGGGGTGGATAAATTATATTTTGAAAAAAAGCAGAACACTTGGGAACATTTGCTTGGTTATAATATATTTGAGTAAAACAGTTCTAATATATTTATTTGCAGTACCAAACATAAAAACATAGTCAAGGTTTTCATGTGTATGAAATTCTCCTTTTTGTCTTAAGCGATATTAATGATTAGGATAGTCAAAGTCATTGTCATTAAATTATTAATTCACATGAGATGAAGAACACTGGACTTAGCCATGGTGAGACTATAAACTCTAATAGAGAACACAGAAATTCCGCCTTATAAATACACACTGGAGCAGGCTTTCAGTTACAACGCTAAATTATACCGATTACAAAGCAATTGTGTAGGATGACTTGCATGGATTGGAACACTAAGCAACCATTCAAAATACAAGTGTGAGAATTTCAAAGGCACCAAATAGAATAGAATTACAAATTCCTACCACTCTGTCTCTTAAAATCTGTCTCTTTCATACTTCTCACTTCATTCCTACATGTCAATATATGTCTCCAGTGGACTAAGAATGCACTCATTCATTCATTCTTTCACTCATTGTTTCTTTCTTGTATTTACTTTCTGAGTATCTAATATGTGCCCTGCAGGGTATCAAGTTCTGGGATGCTAAAATGAATCAAGCAAGGATCCCATTCTCAAGGAGCTCAGAACAGTGGGGAAGACAGAACAGCAGAGTGTAAGAAACTTGTATCCCAATACAACCAAGTTAAATATGTCATGGAAGAAAATGCATCAATGGGTAGCCATTGAACCAAGACGCTCAGCAATTTTATGCACATGAGGACAAAGGTACCTTAAATCCAGCAAGAAAACCAGGAGCACAAAGAACTGCAGAGGAACTGATAAAAGAATAGAGTAGATACCCAAGCAGATGTTCTTGCGACTCAGAACATGTTCCCTAGGATGCAGAACAGAAACGAAGACCACAAGTCCAGTTCTAAAACATAAAGGATGGAGAAGTAGAAAGGGAAATAAGAGAATGATGATGGACAAATAACAGAAATTTCTCAATATTGGAAATATCTAGCTCTTCTGAAAATATTCTTCTTCTAGTAGTAAGTAGTATTTTCTGCTTATATCCCCCATAGTCTTTCTTATCTGAAGCAGGGGAATTTTCATCATCTATTGTTGGAAAGGAAACTCTTGAAGGGCAGGACAATAATAATTTCTCCTCTCCCTCAACTGATTACTCTGCTTCTCTGCTGAGACTCCCAATAGGGGTGCCAATTAGTGCCAATTGTCATGATGTTTTGAGATGTAGACACCTGTCTTCTAATAACTGGACTGAGACCACTGACTCATTTCACACAGACCATCAAACAGACATCAACTAGTAATGGCCTATATTTACTACCAACCTGGGCTTAAGCCAAGGCCTTCTCCCACATAACGGTGTTAGCATTCTTGATGACAAACAGCAAGTTCAATGTGTGTTCACACCCCTCCAATAAATGGACCAATGGCTGTCGTTATAAGGGGCACTAGACAAGACGGTTCCCTCTAATTATCTATGCTACCTCCATATTTGAACTTTGTAGAGTCAGCCTCTCCTAAGCAAATGTTTTTAATACCCATTGAAGTGGAATGCAGATTAAGATTCATGTACAATTTTTTAATATAGAAACTAAATTTGCATATTCATGTCCCACCATAAGATGAGGAGGTAAAGAAGGCCTGCTCTATGTTAAATTCCAAGAAGAAAAATAAACAGTATCAACATCAGGGATGCATGAATTCTATATAAAGTATTTTATAACCATCTGCATATTGTAGTTCTCTAAAATAATCTTTAAAGTAACTTTAAAGTACTTAAGTAGAAGTAGAGTCTCCAATTCCCATATATATCTTCAGACTTTAAGGGGGGTTTATATTTCTTTCTCAAATGTAAATCAAAATTATCCAAAACACAAAAGAAAAAAGGATTTAGGGACTATGAAAGAATTCAAAGAAATTATTGAAGTCCTAAAGAAGTACAAGTTAAGGAGAAATAATCTTTAGCTCCAGCTATAAGACATAGGGTTGAAGAAGTAAATCGGGGTCAGTCTTCAGTCCTTAGAAGGCTAAAGGATTTGTTGGGAGGGGTGTGTTTCAGTGATACTAATCTAACATTGTAAAGTATACTTATGGAAAAAAGACTGGAAGCAGGAAGGGCAGTTAGAAGATAGTGACAATTGTCCAGCTAAAAGCTAGGGGCTATTTCAGAGAGATTATCGGATGAAAAGAAGAATCAAGAGACTGCAGATTTATTAGTAATACAACCTGTTAATTGATTGGCAGAGGAAATAAAGATGGGAAAAAGTGATAAAATTTACCCTAAGCTGTGCCTGGATACCTAGAAGATGAGTTAGTAAGAAAAAAATTTGGGGAGGAGGGGGCCTGGGTGGCTCAGTGGGTTAAATCCTCTGCCTTCGGCTCAGGTCATGATCTCAGGGTCCTGGGATTGAGCCCCGCATCGGGCTCTCTGCTCAGCGGGGACCCTGCTTCTCCCTCTCTCTCTGTCTGCCTCTCTGCCTAACTGTCATCTCTCTCTCTGTCAAATAAATAAAAATTTTAAAAAAAATTTTTTAAGACACAGGAGGCACAGATACAAGGGGAAGATGAGCTAAATGGGAATAGTAGTCATTTCAAAGAGCTGGAGGAACAAGCAAGCACACCTATATTTCTACTTACTTTGAGAGTCATCTGAGGAGATGTAATAAGGAAACAGAAGGTCGATGAAAATGCAAGAGACTGCAGAGCTAGAAGAGAAAAAGATACAGATCCTTAGAAATACAACCCAGTTTCCACCTTCAGAAGCACACTGTCTGACCATAAAGAGAAGAATACATCTTTGTAAGAAAACCAAAAGAGAGAGTGTTAGCATGAGGGATATGTTCGAATCACAACATTTAAATATGCATGCATTTATTCTCTATAATATATATCTAACTAATTTTACTATCCCACAGTTTTTGGAATTGTGAGTCATGAATGCTGAAGGCTCTCAAATCACTATAGAGCAGTGGCTCTCGTATGAGGATAGTTTTGTCCCCCAGGGGATATTTGACAACATCAAGGGACATTGTTGGTCATCATAACTGAAAGTTGCTACTGGCAGCAAGTGACTGGAGGCCAGGGATGCTTAACAAACATCCCACGAGGTATGAGACAGTGACCCACAACAAAGAATTAGAGAGTTCAAAATATTAACAATGATGAGGCTGAAAAACCCTGCTATAAAGTTACTTTGGCACTTTGATTAATGCTATCAAAGGGGCTTGACCAGTAACGTTCACCATTGAGGTGAGCTAAAGTATGTCCCTGACTTTGGTTACTTATGACAGCCATAAAGAGACAAAGAAGACACTAGAATTTTCTAGGGTCATTTCTACCATAAAGCAATATTTGTGGTAACTTGGGCAAGTACATGGTTTTAAGTATGCATTTAAAAAATCAGGTACTTAAAATGTCCGACATTTTCTGGTGTAATTATATTTCCTAAGTTTCTGTTTTCCAAAATTCTATTAACCAGTTCATTCTCCACAGTTCCAAGCAATGACTATGTTAAAATAACTTAGTAGATACCGAAACTGACCGTGGCTGACTCCACTGCTAACTTTTCTCTTTAATACCATATAACCTCTCCAGCACTTAAATTCCAGTACACCCTTCCTCCTTGTATTGTTATTTACGTCCATAAATCTCTGCAAAAACTTACCCTGCTTTTCTGCAGATTTTATTTTGCCAGTGCTATCATTATGTAAGACTGCCTTCAACTGGGGCACCTGGGTGGCTCGGTGGGTTAAAGCCTCTGCCTTCAGCTCAGGTCATGACCTCAGGATCCTGGGATCTCTGCCTACTTGTGATCTCTCTCTGTCAAAAAAATAAATAAAATCTTAAAAAAAAAAAAAAAGACTCCCTTCAACTAAGCTCTCTTACAATGAAGTCAATCACAGAACTGCTTCACATCTGTGATTTATTGCTTCCAAGGTGCTTCCATGACATCATCGCAATCTTTGCAACAGCCCCATGATACCATGTACTTCATAGCATGTGTCAAGAATTATCACAATGTTGGGAGTAGGGCACACTGTAGCTTAGCAATTCTACTGAGGGCTGCAGTCAGACCTAGAACCCAAATTGTCTTATCCTTGGTCCACTCGACCACATCACCTACCTGTCAGATGGCTCACTCAGGAACACCTGGTACCTCTTGCTCCTTCCTCCAAGTTCCACATTCACACAGCTCATCGCTGCATCTCCAACTTATATTGCACTACTAGGGTAGGCAAAATAAATGTCTCTTTTCTGAGAATGACGTTAAGGCTAAGATAATAGACTGCTTCAAAGAACAAGATTTTGATGACCAAACTTCTTCTAGGCAGACGCTTCAACTACCCATTCAGATAAGGCTAAAAGACCCTGTTTTAGCCCACCCCTCATTCCTTGGTAGCACAAAACACAAAATTTTAAGGATACAAGTTAAGTTGCTGGCTTAAAATATTAAATAGGACTAGATTCTCTTTACATACATGGATTTCTTTGTTGGATATTCACAGATGTGTTTATGTGTGAGAGAGAATTCTGCCCACATGATGTAGATATTTGCTTCCATTGCTAATAAGGGAGCCCCTTGGTCATCACGTTTCCCAGTTTCTTTCCCTCTATACTGCCACCAGCCACCAACCCCCACCTTGACATGTTGGCAAACTGACAGGCAGTGGAGTCAGTTGTCAACTTACAGCTCTGAAATGTAATGAGAGGTGACCAGACATTAGATGGGACCCCCTCTGAGTGACACATGGAGAAGTGGGAAATGTTATTTGTAGCTGATTAGAACTCATGAAGAAAAAATGTTAAGTTAGGACCAGAGAAAGAACCTGGGAGTTCATTTTTCCAAAGAGCTCACTTCCAACTGAGAAAACTGAGCTCCAAAGAAGAAAAACTTCAACAAACCTAAGTCATGGCCATTACAAATGTATTTTTTAAGTGATGAGAATATTTGCTGTCCATGAAAATGATCTCACTTTCTAAAGCACCGATTTCCGTGTTTTGTTTTGTTCCAAAAAATGTTTATTTGCTTTTAAATAAAAACAAAAATGAGAAACAGTTTCTTCTTTCTCAGTGTTCTATATTTCTTGTGACTCATCATTGAAGGGAATTATTTGTGTTGACATTCAGTCTACAGCTTTCTTCCTAGTGTTAAATAGGTGAGCTCTGGGACTACCTAGATGTGCCTCCCACTGCCATCACTTAATAAGGGAGAGGTGCTGGACTAGTGACTGAAGCTCCCTGGCCTCCATTTCCTCCTCTTTAACATGGTGATAAAGTTGTACCTACTTCATAGATGTTCAGAGAGAATTAAATGAAACTGTGTGTGTGTGTGAGAGAGAGCACATGCAAGTGCACACGCTTACCTACATCAAGACATCAATGCTCAACACTATGCCGGGCACGTAGTAAATGCTCATAAATGTCAGCTATTATTTCTAAGACTAGTTCCTTTAATTACCAAAATCCTAGCTATTCAATTAAATTCAAGAAAGAAATATATGTCACAAATCAAGCCACCTCATGGGTCACTATGTCTCTGCGGCAAGTAGAAGCAACACAGACATGATGGGTAGGATGGTAACTATTGACCAGCACCGGGTGCCAAGCACTGTGGTCAGAGCTTTTACTGCTTTAGCCTATCTGCCTCTTAAAACCATCCAACTCTGTTTCTCTTTTTCAGTTGAGAAAACTTAAGCAGGTCTAAGAGAGATGAAGTGACTTTCCCAAGATCATTTGGAGACAAGACGGGAAATATAAGCCTTTGCATCTAAACCACTTTGCTATTTTCCTTCTCTAGCATGTGCCCAGCTCTACAGAGAGAACAATACCCAACAGCAAAGTGGAAGCAGCCCCCTGACCCAGTTCTCCTCACCCAATTGTCTGAGACTTGGATCTCTGACGCCACTATTTGGTTGTAGTAGGTGTCCCACCCAGGCTGGATTTTAAAATAAAAAAGATTTTAATTTTTTAAAATAAATTATTTTTTATTTAATTTATTAAAATAAATTAAATTTATTTTATTTAATAATAAATATTATTTATTTAATATATATAAAAATATATATTAATATAAATAAAAAATTCTATTTAATTTATTAAAATAAATTAAGAAATTAAAATTTTTTAAGATTTTAATTTCAGACTTTCATTACAGGTCTTCTTTTGCCATTGTAGATATCTTCATTTCTGTGTCATTTTATGAAAAACGATTTGAAATAAAAGCAGTCAAAGCTCATTATAGGTACACTCAAGAAATGTTTTTTTTTAAGTTCACCAATTTTATGCTATCCACACAAAAGAAAATTAAGAAATTTTCTCGGTGACTCACTATTTCTAAAAAATTTCTCTGTCACATTTGTAGATGCTGAATAGTAATATTTATAGGAATAGCAATGTTCCAGTAAATAATTTTTTTACTTTTCTTCTGGTTAGGAATATTATGTATGTGCATGTGTGTGCGTGTGTGTGTATATGTGTGCGTGTGTGTGATATGTGTTCGCCTTTTATATAGCCTCTAAATAAAATTGGAGGGTATCCAATCCAGGAAGCTCTAATGTCAATCTTTATTTTACAAGCGTCAAAATGTATATCACAAGAAATTGTCATTCATCATGACACTTCACATGTATTGCATTGTTTTAATAGAAAAATCTAAAGTTTCATTATGTTAATGTTGAGCAATGAAAATAAAAGATCATAAAAAAATAAGCACTTTTTGGTGATTGGCTATAGCAATTTTCTGTCAGCTTCTAGCACAATAAAAGCACACTGAATGGAAATAGAGCAAATGTTAGGAATCCAGCGGCACCAAAAATGTTTTACTGGATCCCTGAAAATCTAGTGTTAGTAAGTGTCATGCCAAATACAATACAACTTACTCAGTAAATTATGTAATCATTTAATTGTTTCAGAGAAGAATTTTTGGAGTCTTCCTATATACCGATGCTAAAAGATATATGGGATATAAAACAGATAAAACTAAAAAAATAATCCATATAACATCTCAATCAATCCATATAACATCTCTCAAAGTGATAGAGTGACTTGCTTAAAATTTAATAACTGATTTAGGTCAAGTTCACAATAGAAGACTATACTACTCTAGAGGACTAAATGCAACACAGAAGCTCATCAATAACTTTGTTGATTTTCCTCTTTTTTAGGCAACACAAATATAAAATTGATACACAAAGATCCATCCAGCACATGATCTTTGCGCAAAGAAAAAAATAGCCACCCATACAATACCACTGTGCATGAGCCTATGTATTTTCTGTATCCAGACACATATTTACTGGGCAATAAACTAAAAATGTGGATTGATATAAGCAGGAAGTGTAGAATTGGCTTGATATAAAATATGTTAATCTTAGGAAGTAAACTATTCCTTCTTAGGTGTCAAAACTTCCACATTTAGAAGACTTTACTTCATTCATATTTTCTCCTCTCTACTTTTTTTCCTTAATACTTCTCTGTTACAAAAATTCTCTTTACAATGAAACAAAAATTTGTCATGCAATGTAGCAGGCTAACCAAGATACAATATATGTCATGTGATAAACCTGTAATATGCGATCAATAAATATTTATCAAATCGAATGACATTTAATACTTTTATATAAAAAATTCCTGAGCTGACCACTGTATAAATAAACTACACACTCCTATAATGTACTAACGTAAATATTTACAAACCACTTGAAAGAAAGGATATACGGACTGGGTATCAAGCCAACACTTTTCGCTTATCAACAGATTGTTCAGGTAATAAGATTTATAAAACATTTTTTAGGAGATGATTAAAGATGTTTTAATTTGGCTTTCCTGAGTCAAAAAAGAACATTATTCTTGAATACATTCCACTTTTTGGTGAAAAATATCTTGGAATACTGGTCAATTTCACTAAATTTTATCTATTTTGTGTCAGAGTTTAGATCTTTCCCAAATCCTGATATTTTAAAACACTGATTTCCCTCTACTATTCCAATTCCTTTATATTCTAGAACAGTAACTATCCCATAAAAGCAAAATCTGAAATGATTGCCCAAACTGGTTTCATAACACCACTTTTGGTATATCTGGTTTTGGCTTTGCCTTTTGTTAACAGCCCGCGAGCATTTTGCTGAAGACTTGAATAAACGACTACCTCTAGTCCGGGCTTATAGGGAATAAGGGTCTGTAACGTGTTCCATACGTTTTACAATACACTGAACTGCAAGATAGCTATAGGTTCCCAATCTTTTGAAAGTATCTATGTTGTTACCACCTTCAAAGCCTGAGTAATCCTGATTGGTTCTCTTACATATATTTATTTCATTGGAATGGATACTTTCCACCTCCAAGAGGGCAAGCATTACCTATACTCTGACATGTGACCTCTTCTCAAGAGTTCATATGATCTGCAGGAAAGAAAAATGAGTGTGCTCCTTGCAAGAGACTAGGATTTCTTCTGTTTTTCAGGACCCCCTGGATCTTTTCGGTCCCAGTGCTCCTGCTTCCCTGATAGCAGAGGCAGCTCTGTGGCCACTGGTCTAGCCCTGCCCACACCCTTGGCTGCACCCTCTGCCTGAGTCCACGCACAATTCTCTTTGTTCTGTCATCTGCACCGACAACAATCACCCGACTGTTCGGGAAAAGTGCTAGACTGGAGCTGTGTGCACATCAGTGAAATACTGTTGAATAGTGCCTAAGGAGATAGAAGAACATTATTTTAAATTATCTCGATCATAAAATCCTAGTGAAGATTTGGCAATATAGCAGCAAAAAAAAAAAAATCTCAAAACCAGTTATTCCTTTTAAATAAAAACAAAAATGAGAAACAGTAACTATTAGAAATCCCACCTGGTGCTTTTCCTGTGTTAATGATGCTTCTTAAATTGCATGTGGGTAAATGGTAATTTTGTCTCACACCATTAAAAACTAATGGAACCCTTGATGATAAGAAATGCCATCGCTAGCTTGTTGGAAAACGTTTAATTAATAAAGTAATAAAATTATTGTAAACTAGTGCAGTTTCAGGGAGAATTCAATGGGATATAAAACAGATAAAACATCCTAGAGAGTTTGTATAGGAAATAAACATTACTATATAAAATACCGTATAAAGTTAAGGGGGTTTGTGTGACATAGAATTAAAATTAGCTATTACACTAATAAAAAAGAATTATTCTTTCAAGGAAAAAATGCTAGAGAACACAACTTATAAAAATCTATTTTTAATCATCCAAGAAAGTATCTCAATTATTAAAAAAAAAGGGAAGGTTATTGTATTATTCCATAAACTGGAACTCAGAATTTAAGTATTAGTATATATATATATATAAAACCTAACCTTAAAATGATCAAACAATTGGTTACAATGAAAACAATAAGTCATTTTTCTGTCTTTTTTTAATGGAGGTTAATTTTTTAGATTACCTCTTAAAATTTTCCCAGTATACTTTACATCTTTGTCAGACCTTGGAATTTGCTCCAGAGTCCCAAATGAAAAAGAGTCCAAAGTGTCTTTTGTCATTCATTTGCAGATAAAGCACAAAATAATGAATATTCTAGTATCAGCCCAGTTTTAACTTGTTTCTCTAATGTAGTGTTGATTCCCTTTTAATTATCTTATCCTCCCTAGCAGTATACCACTCAAAGACTAAAATTTGGGATCTTAAGGCAAGAAAAAAAGCTCATTAAACAAACGGATTTTAAAGCTTAAATTACCAGTTTCCCAGTGATAAGCAAAAGTTGACATTGGTGTTCTCTTTCTTATTGGTGCTTATAGAAATAATACTGGTTTTTAGATATTTCCTAGTTCAAGTTTTCATGTACTCATTCAGGTGAGCTTGGGTGCATGCATTCTTTAATTCAAAAATATTACTAAGCGGGGCACCTGGGTGGCTCAGTCATTAAGCGTCTGCCTTCAGCTCAGGTCATGATCCCAGAGTCCTGGGATCGAGCCCCGCATCGGGCTCTCTGCTCAGCAGGGAGACTGCTTCTCCCGCTACCATTCGCTCTGCTTGTGTTCCCTCTCTCACTGTGTTTCTCTGTCAAATAAATAAAATCTTTAAAATATATATATATATTACTAAGCAACATCTGTGTTCTAGGTGCTGCCACAAGGGGACACAGCAGTAAACAAGACAGATCTCCCCACCCTCGTGTAATTTGTAGCCTAGTCCTTTTTCCATCTTATTGTGAAATTAAACAAGTTTCTCCTTTTATTAGAGACCATCCCACAGTCTTTTGCAATTCCCTGTTTTCTGTTAGTAAGCACTGTAATTATTTTTTTAAATTTTTCACATGATCTTTTATCCCTAGGGTTTTTTTGTTTTAATGAAAACTTACTCTACTTATCTTGAGGAAGGGGAAGCCTCTCTTAGCAAATCTCCAAGTCCTAAATTGTAAGAAGTTTGACTTTAACATAGGAAGAACTTTTCATCATCAATAAACAAAGGGGAACACAACAGAAAATTTAGCAAAGAACATTACAAGTAATTTGTAAAAGAGAATATGTAAAAGAACGATAAACATAAGATAAACAGCACCATTAAAGATAAAAGGTATCCAAGTTAAGATAGTTTTAAGTTTTGTTTTGTGCTTCCTACTTCCTAGAGAAAGAAAAATCAAAAGTTGATTACACCAAAGCAGGAAACAGTATGTGGAGAAAAGTGCTTAGCACCACTTGAGATGTTAATTTAAAAATGTTTACCGAAATTTAAAATATATGTAACTTTTGATACAATAGTTCTACTCTAGAAATTTATTCAATGAAGGAATGGAAAAAATAATAACTATGTACCAAGATATTCATAGAAACACAGTTGAAAATTGAGGGGAAAAAACTACGAAGGAACTCGATGAAGAAATTAGACATACGTAAAGTAATACAAAGGATAGCTACTTATCTCCTTCATGGAAATATACCCGTGACATCGGCAATTGAGAAAGGCAGATTACAGAAACTATGTGTAATATGATAGCATTAAAAAAATGTATGCACGTGTATGATAGATAGGAAGATCATTGTTTCCAGTGATGGTGTCATGTAGATGGTCTGGCACTTCTGACTTTTTTTATTTTATACATTTTTCTTTTGTTTATTGTTCACAGTGAACATTTGTGAAGTTTGCAAACACAAAGGTAAATATTTTCCCCTTTAAAAAAAAATGTAAAAGCCATTCCACTCTCAAAGATGCAAAGACAAAAATAGAACTGTCTGGTTCAGTTCTCAGGATGCCAAAGCCAATTGGCCAGTGTCAAAAAAGTGAGGTTTCTTTGGGTTTTTTAGTGAGTTTGAAGTATTCACATTTTATAACTTATGAAAACTTACAAATTTCTAGGATCAAACATAATCCCTGGAAAAAGAAAGGAAATTTCTGACATTTATATCAACTTTACACACTTTTCTTCAGCATAGGGAGAGGCATCCTTGAGAATTCAGAGCATTTTCATTTTAGAATTGCATTAGCATTTGTATATGGTTAATCATGAGTCATAGAATATAAATGGAGGCCTAGGATTTTTTTTTAAGATTTTATTTATTTATTTGAGAGAGAGACAGAGATAGCAAGAGAGAGCCCAAGCAGGGAGGAGAGGGAGAAGCAGGCTCTCCACTGAGAAGGGAGCCTGATGAGGAGCTCTATCCAAGGACCCTGGGATCATGACCTGAGCCAAAGGCAGATGCTTAACTGAATGAGCCACCCAGGTGCCCTGGATTTTTTAATCTAGGTCCCCAGCAGTGCTAAAAAGATGCCACTAAATAACACTCATATTTGGGATTTTTTATATATATACTGTATTTAAGATATTTTAGCTGGTCACTGTCATTGACTGACCACTGTCATTCAACTAGACACTGTCATTCAGAAATTCTTAAATGCTTCCCTGTGTATAAACCAGCTATTCAGGTAACCACAAAGCACACCCCAGTACCATTAGTTCTAGAAATTCACAGTAGAAATTACTGAGAAGTGAGCATGACCATTCACAAGGCTTCTCCTCCATGTTACACAAAATTGGTCATGAAGCTCAGGTGATTCTGCCTTCTTATTGTCTCTCTCATCTTCCCTCCTATTCATCCACAGCCATGATCTCAGCTCAGGACAGAATTTGTCACCTGGCTCTCTGTCTCATGATCCTGGTCACACTTCCTTCTATTTCAGTGTTGGTATTCCTAAAAGACTGATGGCATTACATGACTCTTGTGCTCAAAAACCCATCTGTGAATTTCCAAAATTCTCCTAAAATCCAACCTTCTTAAAAACAAGGCCTTTGAGAATCTGGATCCTGCTTCTAACTCCTCAGCATTCCCACTCACCAAACTCTCCACACGTACCCTGAACTCCAGACATAAAACATGCTTACTCTTCCCATAATGCACCAGGCTTCATATTGCTTGCTTGTGCCTCTAAGCCTTTGCACATATTTTTCCTTCTGCCTCGCAAGCTTCTTTTCCTTCTCTATTACTCTCTTCTTTCTCGTCCTCTAGGCTCATGCTTCTTCCTCATGCCACCATCAACAGAAAGCAGTTTTGAACTGATACTCCACCTGGATGGATTCCAGAGCAGTCCTATAGCCCAATATTCACAGTGAAGACATCTTGCCCTTATCATATGAGAATATCTTCTCATATCATATGAGAATATCTTTTCATAACACACTGATTTTTCTGTCTCTCTTACAAAACTGAGACCACCCCCCCACCCCACCAAAAGCAGGATACCTCTGGCATAGTTCTTGGAAAATAGACTCTGAAGAAATTTTGTAGATTGACTGAATGAATGAATTATTAAAGAATGTGCTACCCTGCACCCAGGAAACCTGCACATAGCCAAATATTTTTAATGATAATGCAGAACTGAAAACCATCCCTTGCCTTTGGTACTCATTTAGTAAACTAGCCTTTGGAGCTCTGGTTGACCAAAGTCATAAAGCCATCTAATGAGAAGCACATATACTTCTAGTGAGATTTGCAGGTCGAGTTTGGCACCCAAAGACCATCAGCGTCCAGGTTAGACTCCAATTACAGAGAGTGGATTTGTTATCAATCCTGATGTATGGCTCTAAGTCCACATGTTGTTTAAGATAATGGTGTTTCTAGTGACAGTCATACAAAAATATGTCCTCAAAATAGGTTACTAGACTGGAGGAAATCTCTCCCCATTGCAAAATGTCTGGATCTGTGTACGATTTGAATAGTAACAGCAGCTTCATAGTGTGATGAAGTTAGTCAACACATGATATAGCTGTGGATTTGAAGGAAATGATAGCATAGCAGCAGGCAGATGGACACATAAGCCTGGCCAAAAAAAAGCAAGACTAGAGGAGCTTCTTCACAGCAAAGATCAACCAAGAGGCAAAGGAAAACTCAAAGGACAGCTGCAGAGTGGCGGCAAGGGCTCTAGACTTGGAGGAGGGGGCATGTTGGCTCTAATCTGTAAAGTGGGCACACCCTTCTCTAAACTGCCAGTTACCAACATGTATGTGTGTGTGTATAGATAAAGTAAGATAATCCTTCTAACAGCCCGTTAAACATTATAAGGTACAACATATAGGAAAATATTATCATTAAATTATAATTGTCAAAGAGATGATTGGAAAAGACTGCTAGTCACCTACCAATTTTCACTTTACCCCTTCACCTGGAAAAATGTTAAGGTCTTTCCCATCAAAAACTTAAACTTAACTTTTTATCCACAGCTAGCTATTTTTTTTTTTTTTAAGATTTTATTTATTTGACAGAGAGAAACACAGTGAGGGAACACAAGCAGAGGGAATGGCAGTGAGAGAAGCAGGCTTCCTGCAGAGCAGAAAGCCCGATGCGGGGCTCGATCCCAGGACCCTGGGATCTGACCTGGGCCGAAGGCAGACGCTTAACGACTGAGCCACCCAGGCGCCCCACAGCTAGCTATTTTTAACTGCCTTCTTTCTCCTTCACTTCAGAACCAAGCTCCTCGAGTCAATAATACAAAGTGATCTATCACTTCCCATTGCACTGAGGCTTTGGACCCCAATAATCTGGCAGCCACCACTAGATGTCTTTTTGTCTTCCTCTTAATTTCTGTGTGTCTTTCAACGTTTTTTTATCTTCTCCTGCTTAACACTCTTTCCTCTGTCTTCCATTTTCTCCTGCTTTTCCTCCCACATCTTTGACTGTTCCTCCTCAGTCTCCTTCACTAGCTCTCTTCTTCAGTTTGTCCCTTAAGACTAGTACCCTACCCCAACCACACACACACAAACATACATGCACACACACATGCACACACACACAGAGCCACCTATGAAAAGTGACCCCTTGTCTCACTTTCCCCACCGTTCTTGGGCAGGTTATCAGAGGTGTTTGAACATGGTAAGAGGAGGTTTATACTTATGAAAATTTGGGTATAGATTAATAATATGGAGAAAAATATAAACACCGAGACAATCCAAGAGGTTTCAGCAAGGGTATTGTTGGGGAAGGAAGGATGGAAAGGTGCTAAATTCCATCTTCCGTACAAAGAAATTAGTGGATATATTCAAAACTGAAAGACGAGGACTCCATAATGTAAGTTGTTTTAAATATGGAAATAAACACCAGGAAAAATGGAAAGTCAGCTAGAAGAGTTGACAGTGCTTCTCTGAAGAGTGAGAACCATAGGAAGTCAGAGACGATCAGACAGAAAACTGCCGTTTCTCACAATACCCATTCTAATACCATTTGCCTTTTTAAACTTTGTACACATTCGTATAAAAGGCGACAGGGATACTATTCAAAAGCCACCGGTTTCCTCATATATAAAATCAGCATTTTGATGTAAACTTTGCCTAAATAAAAAAGATAACTGGCACCATTCCAAAACAGACCTCCAAGAATGGAGCAATAAAACGAGGGCAGGGGGAATACTCACATGGCAGTTGAAGGAGGAGACAAAGCCATAACTGCTGTCTGGAATGATAAAGAATCAACTGCACACCCCCTACTGTATCAGGCACAAAGCTGTATTACAACGACCAACTCCTAGGTCTTCATCAGTCTGTTGTGAGCAACTGCTGTGCTTGCCAATGGGAGTCTCCTAGGTAAAATTCCATCTGCCAATTCTTGTTTCTGATGTTCAATTTTTTCTAAGTCTATTTGATTCTTAATAAAATATATCATGGGGGCGCCTGGATGGCTCAGTCGTTAAGCGTCTGCCTTCAGCTCAGGTCAGATCCCAGGGGCCTGGGATGGAGCCCCGCATCGGGCTCTCCGCTCTGCAGGAAGCCTGCTTCTCCCGCTACCATTCCCTCTGCTTGTGTTCCCTCTCTCACTGTGTTTCTCTGTCAAATAAATAAAATCTTTAAAAAAAAAAAAAAAAGATTATTTTAAAAAAATAAAATAAAATATATCATGAAAGAAGTGAACACAGCACTCTACTCAGAGTCATGTATATTCCATGTTGTAGGATATCTAGTTGGAAGCCTCAGTGGGGCATCTTATAGAAGCCCTTGGGCTTTACAAGGGTTTTTGGGTTCCAGTCCTAATGATTGTTCTGATATATCTCATCCACAGGCATTTTTGATTAAGAAACATAAAAGAACTAGGTGGGTAGAGGAGGAGGGGTAAGGAAAGAACATTCATTAGCAATCTCAAACTAAAAGGTAGTCATAATCCATAAACTATTGACCCAATAGACAGAAATTTCCTTTTGTTTTAAATCAATTAACATTTATACATGAGCCATGAAAAAGCCATCATGCTTATAAGCCATTACGGTGTGTACCTACTGTATTGATTAGCATGCAGTCAGTTATTAATTAATGACATCATCACTCTCAAACCTCTTAAAGGTTTCAGGGCCTTAAAGACACAAAGCACCCACCACAGCCAAGTACTCCACACTTGGCATGCTTGATAGCCGTGAGCAGAAAAGTATGTTTTTACAGATCCTCTGTCTGTCCTAACACATTAGTCAGCCCATAATATTGCATGGTGTGTCCTCCAAAATATCCCATCTCATTTTATAAGTAAGCCATATAAATTGCCAATGATACAAGAGTTTTAACATTATTTGTATGAGTGACAGCAGTCTATTAACTTCTCAGCGCTTACCCAGAATGAAAAGTACAGTAATCTACAATGTGTGTACGATGACTGCCATCTAAAGTTCAACGCCTTTCTCACCGTAAATCCCCTCTTACTCTGCTCCCAACAAAATACCTAACAAAGTGAGGCCCAAAGCTGCATGGAAACAAACTCTGCCAATGCTGTAATCTCAAACGGGCTTCCCTTAATGCAACACACACCAAATCATTTTTAATTTCCTTTTCTCCTCTTTATCATCATTCACAAGATGATCGACTCTTTAGAAAACAAAGATGCCTTTAAAACTTCGAGAATGAGGGGCGCCTGGGTGGCTCAGTCGTTAAGCGTCTGCCTTCGGCCCAGGTCAGATCCCAGGGTCCTGGGATCGAGCCCCACATCGGGCTCTCTGCTCTGTAGGAAGCCTGCTTCTCCCGCTACCATTCCCTCTGCTTGTGTTCCCTCTCTCGCTGTGTTTCTCTCTGTCAAATAAATAAAATCTTTAAAAAAAAAAACTTCGAGAATGAAAACTTTAGTTCAAACTTCTACCTGGGTTTGCGAGAACTAAAACACGACCCCAGATCGTACTGTAACACGGAATCCCTGCCATTTACTTGAACTCCACAGTCTGTTGAGGGACGGCACACTCTCACGTGATGATAAAAGTCACATTAAGTGCACAATAGGGTCGTGGAGTAAAAGCTACCCCCGGGAAGCTGAAATCTTCTCCAGAATGCTAACATCATCTTTCTATCTAAATCAGATTAACCTCTGAAGAAGACAGACACACCACGAAATAACTGCTTATTATTCACCCCATCCCCATTCCTCCTCATCATGAATAAGCTAGTTATTGGTGTTCTCCATAAAACTGTTTAAATAATACAGAAATTTAATTAACATCTCTTCTTTTTTCAATTGTATTTTGTGGTTTAAAGAAGCTTCCCAATAGAGCTTCATTAAATAAGCACAAGGATGAGACCAAACCACCTGAATTAAAATTCTTCATTTTCCTACTGTCTTCTCCTCTGGGGTCTTAGCAAATTATTCATCGTCCTCATTCAGAGTCATTGCAAAAAGAAGGTTGGACAAGTTTATGTTAATTAAGCCTGTTGAGGATGAAATAATGCACGGCCACACTGACTGTGCGGTATCATCTCCCTGTCTAACATTGTTACCGGCTCTCTGCTCGGGCTGGAAGACGGAAGGAAAGCACCCTTGTAAGATGATATTATTATTATTACCATCATCAGTATCATTATTTTGCCACAAAAGAGCACTCTCTCATTAGGTTAGAGACCATCCTGAAATCAAGATTACAGCATGAGAGGGTAGGGCAAGAAACAGGTTAAATCAGGCCCCGGCATCTGGGGCTTACAAAAAAAATCAGGTGTATTTGCTTCTATGGAGGATTTTGGTTCGTGGAACAGTTTTTTGGGTGGTTTTTTTTTTAAACCACAACCAAGATAAGCTTATTTCTTCCATAAAGGAAGACATCTTTTTTTTTTTTTAATAAAATTGGCAGTGAGGGTATGTGTAAGGCAAATTGTGACCGAGCCAATAATCTGTCATTCTTATCATCCAGAATGTTCACATGAAGATATAAACAGAAAAAGAAGCCACTTCATATGTAAAGAAAAAGGAAGATGCTTCCTCAAGATCTCAAAAGCTCGGATTCACACTCCCCATCCTCGCAGAGAAGACTGAGGTGACCAGCAGAGCAGGTATGAAGGGCAAGAGAGGCTGTACCAATGGAGGGACAGTCCCCATGCATGATTTTTTTGTACAGACAGTAAAGTCTAAACAAGTGCTTCTGGGAGGTTTGATAACGCTGCTCTCATTGTCTTCGTGACAGAAAATCATAACATACTATGTGGTTAGGACACAGGTAGAAGCAGGCTTTTCTTTAGAAAGAATAATACCACCTTTAACCTCAGGGCCCTGAGATTATTAATAGATCATTAAAGGGCTCGGGGAAAATTCTCTCCTTGGCCTCCCCTCTTTCTGTCCCTTGAATTCCCCAGGATTAAATGAGTGTCTCTCCATTTAAGGGAACATTTGTGGCACTTGAAAGCTACCATTCAAGTGCTCTGGGCACATCTCACTCTCTAAGATAATTATAGAAAGGTTGAGTAATTTAAAAAGAACACATTCGCTGACCAGAGAAAAAGAAAAACCCCATCTCTAAGTATGCACGCATTAGCTACGTGAAATAGATCATTTTCCTGGCACTTCTCTTAGACGTCACAGCCAAACAGGCCACTTTTACGGGCCAAGGAATCTCTTCACTAATGATCTTAGTTTACCTTAAAATAAAACAAAATAAAACACACAGCTAAATTAGAGCTTACCTAGAGAAAACTATATGGGGTCTCTCACTACTCTGAGATCACAAAGGAAAAGGGAGCTCCAAGGAACAAAATGTGTGAAGCATCCACTGTGTGTCAATGATTTTGTATGTAAATGATTTTCACATGGATCCCTCACCATAGCACCCGTATTGGACAGGCGAGGATCCTGACACCAAGGGAAAACCACAGCTTGCAGGTACTCAAGGCTGGATTTGAACTCAGCTCTTGCTGATGCTGAAGCACACTTCCTTACCACCCCCCCCCCCAGTCACTCCCTTCCCTTAATTGCATCTTGGTTGAGGATACACCTCTAACAGTTGTCAAAGAATTCCTCACACCGCAGAGCTTAGTACCCAATTAAGACCTTGCAAAGCAAGGGCTCACATGTTGAGTGTCATTGTCCCTGTTAGCTTGCTTTGAAGCATGGGTCAGGGTGCAGACAGATGCTGTGAACGATGACCAGCCATGCATCGTCTAACAGAGGACTTGCCAGCAGACAGTAGCCATTTACTACTCATCAAGTTTTTCTTGACAAAAACAGAAAACAATAGCCCCGGGGAAATGGGTCACCTGTACATCGCGGTTTCTACCAATGGTAAAGAACTTTACTTTTCCAGTAAGAACGTGAGAGAGTGAAAAAAGAAAATCAGCCAACACGAAATTGAAAGCAATTATTGATGCCTCTTTAAAAACCTCAAACCTATAATTTAAAAACAACAAAAATGGCAAAATTAAAATTGATAGCAGCATGAATTTTCATGTACACAAACACACCATATAGCCATGTGCTCTTTAAGGGAAATGTTCCCTGTCTTCCGAGAGAGAGGCAACTTGTTATGATTTGTGCACACTTTCGTGAAATACCAAAGAGGGGAAAAAACCTCCTGTCACTTGTCAGCTAGTTCAGTCCCTGCTGCCGTAGAGGTACCCTAACATATGCACGTCCCCTTCTGAAAATGTATCAGAAGGGGCTTTGGTAAACTCCTGTACAAGCATATCATATGTGCTAAAGCCAAAATGACTTAAATTCTATTCCCTGATGGATCTGCACATCAGATGCAGAACTGATTAGTGACAACTGACACAGAAACAGTGAAAATGTTCACTGTTAGGACGAACACACGATTCACGCAGGAGTGCCATCAAGATGGCAAACTACACTTTTTGTATGTACAGAGAGCATGTTCCACTCCCAGGAGAAGGTTCTCATCAAAGACCTTTGCCCGGTAAGTACTAAGCCCTCGCACGGACTTGGAGATATTTCTTCAAGAATGCTTGGCAATTGAATGTGTTCCTCATTAGAAGGATAAACATTCCACTCTTTGGTGAAAAATAATTCACTCACAAATACTTCTCAAGTGCCTACTCTGTGTCGTGTATCTACGTGTATCTACACATAAGGGACAAGATAAAAATGAGCTGGTGGCATATAGGAGTTAATGTGTTAAGTGGTCAGATCATGTACAGGACTCATACACTGAGTAGTTCTCAAGGATTTCAAAGGTGGGACCACCAAGGATGAGTAACTCACATTAAGAAAGAGTTCAAGCATCAAAGGAAAAGATAATATTCATCCTACATGCGAAAGACAAATCCACAAAACACTGAATTCCTCAACTTGTTCATTTTTATCTGTCCTTCAGGAAAGTGACCATGAGTATTTCACTAACATGGGAACCTATAGTCATAGCATTAAGAATAATAAAGAATTCAAGCCCAGTGTGAAACAGACTTTGAAATATTGTCTTCTTTCTGAAAAAGCAAAACGATATTAGATGAGTGATTTCTACAAGTCTCACCTTGGCAAAAATGGCATGTACCCTTGGCAAGCTTTTCTCTTCCTGGATGTGGACATGATTCATGTTGTGATGTCCTTTCCACACCTCTCTAGCTTTGTGGTACACAATGAGGAAAGTTGTGCGTAAGGTTTCTGAGAGTCAAAGGAAAACAATCTTAGATTAGACCCCACTCCCTTATTTCTTATTCCGAATCGTTCATGTGGGTTGTTTAGTTTCACTTCCCTAAAAGCTTAGGTCTTGACCCCTGCCTCCCTACTTCCCAAAGATCTGGTTTCAAGCTCATTGGAAGGAAAGTTTCCCTCCGCTATTATCTCTGCACCTTCAGATCACAGGGGAAGAGGTCAGTGAGAATCACTTTATATCGGCTGCCTAAAACAAATGCCAACCCCTTCCCAAGTGCTGTGACAAGTGGCCGCATCCTAGGGACATGAAATATCATTGGTAGGGTACAAGGCCCTTCTGGCCTCATCGCGTCAGAGCAGTAGGAAGAGGGTAGCAGAGCACGGAGAACAGACGTACTTCTAAGTACAGCACTTGTGATCAACTGGGATCCCTTCTTACTTCCATATGCATTCCAAGACCCTTCTTTTTCCTTGCCCTTTTCCCCCTCTACCTTCAGCTAGCATTCGCACAGAAAGCTGCTGTGGATGTACCATCTCTGGGACGGCAGCAGGCCTGTCCTGTGGGAAAGAAGATGCTCTGCCCTGCACGCTTTGCTGCCTGGTGCCCCTGCCCTTGGAGAGCTCTGCAACCCCGGGCTCCCACCCCAAAGCCACTACCACACTCCGACCCCTGTAAAGAAGCCAGCCACTCTGGAAGGCTACGTATTTAAAGTGTTCCATACCAGAAGAAGTGTGGATAGAGGAAGATGCATTTCTTTTTATTATTATTATTATTTATTTAAATTCAGTTAGCCAACTGATAATACATCATTAGTTTCAGGTATAGTGTTCAGTAAGTCATCGGCTGCCGACAGCACCCAGTGCTCCGCCCACCACAGGCCCTCCTTAACGCTCATCACTGTCACCCAATTACCCCACCCCCCCACCCACCTCCCCTCCAGCAATGCCAACTCCTCAGAGGGGAAGAAAAGCCATAGGAGACTCCTAACTAGAGGGAACAAACAGAAGGTTGATGAAGATGCATTTCATCAACCCTGCAAGAAACAAAGGCCAAAACAAAACAAAAACCTGGAGCAAGGGAATCATTTGCTTCAGTGAAAACCCAAAGGCCAAACTTCTAGACCCTGAGAGGGTCCATTCCTTGGGTTCTCCTTTACAAACAGCTGCTTTTGCATTCTTCTTCTACAGAAGGAAGAATAAAAGCATGTCGATTTTATACAAATAAAAAAAAAATCCCTTAAGACCACTTTTTGTTGCTCTAGCCTTTGGCACCCACATCCTCGGTATTTCTCTCCTAGATCTCTTGCCTGATGTGTCTTTCGCTTGTCTTCATTCTTCTCGGTCCTATAACATATAATGAACATTTCCAGTCTCTGCCGACACTGTTTGCCAGGCATGGTTTACAGAAAACACAGCCAACCTATATGGAGTATAACATCCAAGGAATATTTCAAACTTATGAGAAAAAAGCTAACAGGAGAGTTCTTGCTTTTTTTTTTTTTTTTACTAAATGGGCCCACATGCCAGTTGGGTTTATCAGGACATTACCTGCTTCCATGAGTTGACTGCCTTTTTGCACCAGTTCCTGATGTTGGGGGGGAAGCAGGGATAAAAAAAACAAACTGTAAACTAGAGAGGAATAATATTATAAACCAACCTGTTGATATTTTGAGCAAGAAGGCTCCTTCTACTGCACTAAGTCAAATCCCAACCATGATCTAATATTTGGGACGATACTCTAATGCACTAAGGAAGGCCTGCACGATTTAAATTCTGATCGATTCACTTCTGATCATTTTTATGATCCAAAGGAGTTCTCTCTCTAATATAAAACCTATCCCTGACTACCTACTGGTTCCGAGAGCCATTAAATTCTTGCAGATTGAAGGTGGAAAAATAAATTGTGTGTATTTTAGACCCTGAATGATCTTCCTATAGCAATTTTAGAACAAACTATGAAGAATTCTGCAATTTTAATCTCCTCAGTAGCTTCCCATTACTAAACAAGCAGAACGCCACGGTACAAATGTAGACGTTACATGTCATCTTGATCTGCTGCTTTTTTCTTTCATTAAAGCTTTAATGCAGCAATTATGGCTACGTTGCCCTATAAAAAAAGGAAAAGGCAGTTTACTTTAAAAAGTGAAATTGCATAGCCTACTATTTAATTATACACAAATGTAAATGGCCTATTTTTCCATAACTGGTTATTACAGCACTGTTTTACTTTCTGAGTTTTGACAATCTCTAAAACCTACAAAGCTTCCTGCTATATAATTGTTTTGTTACATTATTGTTTTCATCTTATTTTTTCTTTTAATGTGAGTGCAGCGGGATAAATCTTGGTTTTAAGCCAGCCACTACTTCATCTACTTAAGCTTTTATAGATGAAGATTGCTGTAATTATCAGAATACCCGCTTATTTCTGAAGTATTATCCTGGCAACCTGCTGGCATTTACAACCAATTAACAAGCTTTGCCATTAGTTGCATAAGGGGTATCGCAGAGTAAACCCATTGTGTGCTAATTTTCTATTTTAGATAATCAGTTTGGCCATCTAGAATGGAAAGAAGAAGAAAAGGAAAGGTTTGACACTCAGTGGTAGACATGTAAAAATTGCTGCATGCCCCTGAGAGACAAAGGTATCCTGCAACTCAATGATTGCTTCGTTGCTGTCACTATTGGTTCTTAAGTATTTCCCTTTGTCTCTTTTGGAAGAGGAAAAAAGTGGGGATTCAGCAAAGTAATCATGTTCTGTCTCTCAGGCTCTCTGTCTTTTAAAGCTGACTAGCTTCCCTTGCTGCCCTGCCCATAATTTGACCAAATTGTACAAGTGTTAAACACCTTTAAAAAAAGATAGAAAGAAATTGAGCGTGAGTTCTTTGGTTTGTTGTTTTTTTTTTTTTTTTAAACAATTCCTTTCAACCTCTTTTCCCCTCTCCTCCCCGCCTTGCTATTAGAGTAAATTAATGCATGGGCTTCCTCCAACCGGGCTGCCTTAAAATTAGCCCGCAAGCTGGGCTTAGTTAAAATGGTGTGTTGCCGTTTTATTGCTCTGTTTAAACAGCCTCTGATATTAATATGTCCCAAAGTTTGGTCTAAAGCAAGACAAGAAGCTGCAGTTCTGTTTTGCTTTTAAAACTCAGGTTTCACTCCAAGAGAGTAAATGGCATCACTAGCCTGACAATGTCAGCATGGGCCACAGGAGACATCCTGGGCTTGTGTGCGGAAATAACCTAACCCTCTCAAGTCTTGGGCAGTACTAATCTCAGTTTCTCTCTGCTCAGTTCTCTCTGCTTCCATCTGAAAAGTGCTCCTAATGAAAATGCTGCCTCCTCTCCCCCATCCCCCAGATGATTCCTAATCAAATGCAACTCCGATCTCTGTGAAGAAAAGCACACTGACATTTTGACATTTTGACCAACACCCATACTTGGCATTTGAAAAGCTCTTTGGCCACAGAACTTCTCAAAAGCCTTCCGCACTTTCAACTTGAGTTAGTAGGTTTCCCTATTTGTCCTCAAATGGGGCTTTCCATCAGGTCAGCAGCCTCCTTACTTTGCTTAGGACAGCAGATTGGTAAAGAAGCCATCTCTAAGGCCCTGGAGCTGCTTTACCCCGGGTTAATTTACTGACTTACACACACACACACACACACACACACACACACACACACACACCCATGAGGAGACACCATCCCACACATCACACTGGAACTTCTAATAATTTCCTTTTTCCAATAGTTTGGTCACAGATGCAGGTTATAAATGTGTCTAGAGGCAGAGCCATATTATCAAGCTTGACACCACTCTAATAAACTTTTCTATCTCATAATCAAATTCACAACTCATTATGGCACTAGATTTGAACATACCTTTCCAGCAAATGAAGATATTATGTTTCTCACAAATAGGGCTTATTGAAATCAGGAGGAGACACTGTTTTCAAGGTTTGTTATATTCTCATTCTATTGGAAAATTCTTAAGGTGAAAATCCTAGCCAACTTTCCACTTTCATAGCACAAGGACCTAAATGCTTGTGTTTTATGCACAGAACCACCCACTCTCTCTCTCTTTCTCTCTTTCACTCTCTCTCTCTCTCTCTCTCTTTCACACACACACACACACACACACACTTTGGTTAAAATCTTGGAGAGGTAGAGAGGAGTCAAGGAAAAAATGCTGGCATTTCCTTTGTTGTTATGACTATTCAAGGTGACTATGTTGGTTAATCTAATAAAATAAATGTATACAGTTATTAAGTTAGCTATTATCATTGTATTTGTTTCTAGTAAAGAAACTGCAGTTTTTACAGTTTAGCGAGTTGAATTTTAACCTTGCTTGGTCTGTTGGAGCTGTAGTAAAAGAAGAGAAAGACAACAACCCTAAAATGCCTTTTTAGAGATGCTGGAATTAGTAGGTTCGACTAGGTGAAAAAGAAGAGCCTTCCTTAAGCCTTGTTCCTCCAACAAGAAGGCCACAGCTATACTATTTTTGCAAATGAGAGACATTTATTTATTTCATGTGCCCTATGTATAGTCCTACATCTCAGAAGTGTCAGAGCTATAAAAATAGAATTTTCCCAGGGTGCCTGGGTGGCTCAGTGGGTTAAAGCCTCTGCCTTCGGCTCAGGTCATGATCTCAGGGTCCTGGGATCAAGCCCCGCATCGGGCTATCTGCTCAGCGGGGAGCCTGCTTCCCCCTCTCTCTCTGCCTGCCTCTCTGCCTACTTGTGAGCTCTCTTTCTGTCAAATAAATAAATAAAATTTAAAAAAAAAATGAAGTTTTCCCCAGGGACACCTGTGTGGCTCAGTTGATTAAGCATTAGCCTTCATCTCAGGTCATGATCCCAGAGTCCCAGGATGGAGCCCCGCATCAGGCTCCTTGCTCAGCGGACAGCCTGCTTCTCTCTCTGCCTCTGCCTGCAGCTCTGCCAGCTTGTTCTCTCTCTCTCCTCTCCGTCTCTGACACATAAAAAAAAAAAAAAAAAAAAAAAAAATCTTTTAAAAAACAGAGTGTTTCCCCCAACAAATATTTAATCTCAGTGTTGGTGAGAATCGTCTCTGCAGGGCAAGTCTTTCTCCCATTTTTTCTAACTTGGTGATCTTGGTCAGGTTAGCTCTGGGAGCTCAGTTTTCTTATCTGTAAAATGTGAGAGTAACTACCTCATGAGTTGTTGTAATAATAAAATGCAACATGGCATGTAAAATGCTTAATACAATGAAGGACATAGTAATACAAATGCTCCTTATTGTTATATAATTTTATCTGGTGTACTAAGGATTATGCTAATAACTTTGGGGCTACTAAGATTCATCAGAGCAGGAGTCCTTTCCACACAGAGTTTACATAACCAAGTAAAAAACACCAGGAGAAGCCAAAGAGCAAGAATTTAAGAGTAGGTCACCATGTCCTCCTAAAGGTACTACCTATGGTTTTGATTGTGTTTGTTCTACAGATAAATCTTAGGCTAAAAAAGATTGCAGCAAAGGGGAGCGAATCTCAGATACGGCATACCAGTAGGCACAGTCATAATGTTTTATAATCATCTGTTAATTTAAAAAAAAAAAAACTCCACCAAAGTAAATAAAATAAATAGTAGAAATAGTATATGTCTAATACCAGTCAGTATTTCGTATTTTAATAATATAGCACAGCTTGAAATCAGCTAGAACTTACCTTACACAATTTTATTTTCAAAATTAGTGCCATTAGACTCAATGAGACATGTTGCCCTCAAAGGAAGGGGGTTTATTTTCATTGCCTATAAGCCCGAGGATAGCAAAGACTATTTTGCTCATGGCTGCATCTCCAGGACTCAGCCAATGTTTTACACAATAACTATTTATTGAGTGGAAAAGTGAATGATCTTGTTTTCTATAATGATATTTCTATCAACCATTGATCTTTAATGAAATATTAAGTTAATAACTATTAAGCATCTAGTGCTGTATTAAATTAGAGACCTAAAAATACAAAGAAATTGAGATGCAAGGATTTTGTTTCAAAACAGTTTCCTAAATAGTTTCAGGGTCTCTTTCAAGTGCATACAGTAAGGTTGCCAAGTTCAAAAACAACATTACACTTTGCTGAAAACTACAATGGCACCTTCTTGTATAAACAGCAAGCTGAAACTTTTCATGTCATGAAGAACGCAGAACAAATACTTATCAAAACCCAAAAGTCTACTAAAGAATCCCAAGTTTGCTTCTTTCAAGGAAAGCTTTACAATTTTGTGCAATGTTTAGACCAGCCCCTGTTGATCTAATAATCCCTCGTAAATGTTAGAAAAGAAAAAGTAGCATCTGCATCACAGTTTAAAATGATTAAACAAAGGAGAATTTAAAACTGGATATGAGTCAGTTTCCAAACGAAATTAACAGTTTTTAATTTTAGAATGGAACCAGAAGGTATCTTACAACTTGAAAACCTCTGTGACACATTTCCTTTGCTGTCAAGAGGTGAAATCGACTTCACCTCGCTACACGGTCCTCAAAGTTTTCCAAATTACAGCCTTTAGATGTTGAGTGTCAAGTTTTGATTATATTTCAGATTACTTTTCTCACGTGTTTTTTAATTGGCAGGAGCTTAGGAAACGTTTTTGTATCACACAATTTCCTTTTACATTAATGAAAATGAATCAAACCTTGGAGACCATTTTCGATCAACTTGAAGTTCGTATTTTTCTGTGTGATGTCAAATTAAGTAATATCAGATCCAGGCATGGGAAACTTTTAGAATAAAATTACTGCTGTTCAGATTAAAGGTAGATATAAAATATCTAGATTTTTAAAAAATGGATATAAAAAAATTTTATATCTAGAAAAAAATCTTAAAAACTAGATATAAAATATCTAGTTTTATAAAATGGATCTTGCAAGATACCTGTAGTTCTCGAAGAAAAAGCCAGTAAAGATAATTGCAGCATATGTATGTTTCTAGCCCAATAATTAAGAATACATTTTTAAATTATTATTATTTTTTATTAACATATAATGTACTATTTGCCCCAGGGTACATGTCTGTGAATTGTCAGGCTTACACATTTCACAGCACTTACCATAGCACATACCCTCCCCAATGTCCATAACCCAGCCACCCTATCCCTACCCCCACACCTACCCCCCGCAACCCGGCCTCCCAGCCACCCTTAGTTTGTTTCGTGAGTTTAGGAGTCTCTTATGGTTTGTCTCCTTCCCCGTCCCTTCCTGTTAATTGCCATTGTATTTCACTAAGGTAGAACATGTTTTCAAGGGAATATTAGACCACAAAAGGATGTAACGGTGTCTGTACTTCTCCTGAGTTCTTCTTATATTACTGTACAAAATCACAAGAAATTCCCAGTTCAGCTCAAATATCACCATTACAGATTTTGTCTATGGTACAAAAAATGCAAGTGAGTTCTGTCATTATGACCAAATTTGTCATTATCTTCATAACATATCCTCCTAAGTTGTAGAATGTCATTTGTAATAAATCTGAAAAAGCGATAGAGGATATGGAAGTCTTTCTAAAAGACCCATACATCCTTTTTCTCTAGAGTATAATAATTTCGAAAACATGTACTTAATCTCGCTTTTGGTTCTTTAAATTTGTGGCCGAGAGTTTTTCAACCACACACGCGTGCGCGCCCGCATACACACATACACACACACACCTCTTTATCACTTTTTAACAACTTTCCTCAAAAGCATTTTAAAACAGTCACATATGTAAGACGATGTTTTCAAGCTATTTGTGAAAGGAGCCTAAAGCGGAACCAAAAAATAAATAAAAGTGTAGAGACTCTCAGGAATATGCTTTACCATGTTACCACTTCTGAAAGGGAAAGGAATAAAGGTCAGGAGAAGCAGCTGCTCAGCACAACAATCTGGCAAAGAGGAGAAGTGTTGTTTATAATGACATAAAAACCATCCACACAGATGAAGCATTCTGGGGGCTGGAGAAGGGTAACTATCCGAAATGTCTGCTGAATGTGGTGTCAGAGTAGTATCAGAGAGAGCTTCTCTTCTTAATCCTCCGATATATTAATAGCACCCCACACTGTCCCATTCCCTGGGACCGACCCCCTCCCATGACGGGGAGGGGAACTGGCGGGCCAGATGTCACAGTCTAACTCAGCACCGAGGCTACCCTTTCTGCTCCAGCTCCTCATCTTTCCAACCTTGACCAACAGTCCCAGCCCCAGTCCTAACTACAGACCCTCTTGTTATCAACTCCCCTGGAGGGCAGGGGGTGGAGAAGGAATCGCAAATAGCTACAGTACAAACCAAAGCAGAGCAATCTGAAGCCTACTCCTATTTCTAGGGCAACAGTCAAGTCTCGGAGAGATCTAGGGTTTGGCATCAAACTCTAACTTTGCCACTTTCTAGCTGTGTGACCTCAGGGAAGTTACATAAACTCTCTGTGGGCTTCCCGACTGCAGTTTCACGTTTTGTAAAATGGAGATGACGATAGCACTGACCACGTAAACTTGTTTTGAGAATTAAATGAGTGCTAAGGCTCCCTGTGCTATGCTTGGCACAATGCCCAGCACGTAATTGGTTCTCTGGAAGTCTCAACCATTATTATCATTATTGTAATATGAACAGCTTCTATCCCCTGACCCCTGGCACCGTCCCATCTCTCTTCCTGATGTTGACCCAAAGTACCAGAGACTGGCAAAATAAGTTGGTGACTACTGACACACAGGAACATTTAGATAGCTTTAGAGAGTGGGGTATAACTTCAGTTATTGGACCACTGCTCATCTGGGAACCCTTTGGTCATGCACAATGGATAAGCAGGGATGAGAAGATGCCCCGGTGGCCATGACGAGTGTGTCGCGCCATCGATGTTCTGAGGGAAGCCGTCAGATGGGACTTGGTATCCCTTCTCTACCAAAAATGTGCTATGTAAATCTGTAACTTGGGCACCTTCAATAACATTCCTAAGCAACAGTTCTCTATCTTTAAAGTGGAAAAAATAATACCAATAACTTGCTTGCAGGGTTGTGGGGCATTAGAAATCAGAGTTTTAATCTCACACCCAGAAAGCACTCAATATGCGGTAGTTTAATGATTAAGATTCAGGAAAGCATCGACTGTGGACCCAAGGGGCCCGAAGGAGGCCCCTAATGATGATCTCCCAAAGATGTCCACGCTCCAATCCCTGGAACCTGTGAGTGTTACCTAAAGAAATTATCCTAGATGGTCTACGTAAGCCTGATTTAATCACATGAGTCCTTAAAAGCAGAAAAGTTTTTCCAGCTGGAGGCAAAAGACCCATGAGGTAGAAGGGTAGACATCAACGAGATTCCAAGCAGGAGAATGATTTGACTCACCGTTGCCAGCTCTGGGAAGTAGGGGTCCGCACGCAGAGAGAAGAGAAAGCCCTCTGGGAGCGAAGGTCCATCCCCAGCCAACAGCCAGCAAGGAAGGGAGAGCTTGAGTCTTAAAACTGCAGGGAACTGGATCAGCCAACACCTGAACGAGCTGAGAAGCAGATTCTTCCCAGAGCCTCCAATAAGAGTCAGCTGGTCAAGATCTCGATTTCAGCCTTGTGAAACCAGGAGCAGAGAAACCAGCCAAATCAACCCATCTCCTGCTCTCGAGAACTGTGAGATAGCACATTTGTGTCGTTTTAAGTGCTAAGTTTGTGGTAATCTGTTATGGCACTGATAAAAATATAAAACAGGAATTATTAATGTGAGTGGTTTTTACTCCCAGGTTGTGATATGCTCGGGTGGACTAAAAGCTGCTGGAAGATAAGGATGTTACCAACTAATAGCTAATGTTTTTGATCATTTACTCAGTAGGGCACAATGCCAAGCACTTTACATGTGTTACCTCCTTTTATCTTCACAAGACTCATTACTTAGATGCTATTATCATTGCTATTTTATAAGTGAAGAGATAAAGAAACTAAAGCACGGGAAGACTTGACAATAAAGACGTGACAATAATCAAACACAGCAGAACCGGGATTCAAACTCAGGCAGGGATTCCAAAGCACATGCTATGAATCACAATATTATGCTTCCCTCAGCAAAGCTCAGGGCTTGACGTACAATCTACACGGGTACTTTGCCAAGTAGTTGAACAAATTAATAAAAGAATACAAAGGAAAAGTTTATGTCTTCTGACTGAACCAGACTTTTCATGATCTTTTCGTAATTCTGAAGCCTAAAGATTGAGCTAGCCAAGGCAGTGTTAAATTGTTCTATTAGTCGGCTAAGCTATGCTATGGCAACAAATAGCCCCACAATCTCAGCGGCTCAACACTACCGAGGCTCATTATTCATTTATGCAAAGTCTCTTCTGGGTTCAGGCAGCAATCTCGGGTCACTGCCTTCTATGCAGTTACTTGGAGAATCTACGTTACGTTGATTCTGTGGCTCTGTCTTCACAATAGGAGATCCTAGGAATTGCTAAGGCAGGAGAATCCCTGGAGACCTCACACCTACACTTCCAGGCTTCAGCTTCATCACTGACACTCACAACCCATTGGTCAGAACTCGTCACATGTCACCCCCAATTGCAAAGAGCCTAAGACTTGCGGTCTTCCATGCACCAGGAAGGAGAGAAGAATCAGACGCAGATGAGCACTAGTAATATCAATGAAAATCATTAAATCCCAATCTCTATGGAAGAAGCCGCTTGAGTTATTAAAAAATAAGAATATGGGTGCCGAAGTGGGTTAAGCATCAGACTCTTGGTTTCTGCTCAGGTCACGACCTCAGGGTCGTGAGATCGAGCCCTGCACTGGGCTCCATGCTCAGTGTGAAGTCTGCTTGAGATTCCTCTCCCTCTTCCTCTGCCCATCCCACTCCTGCTAGCACACATGCGCGCACTCTCTCTGTCTTGAAAATAAATAATAATAACAATAATAGTTCCAACTTCTTCTATCAAAATCTCAAGAAACCCTGCCTCAGCCATCTATTCAGCGTCTTCCCTTTTGATCTGCCCTCAAAATCTTTCCCGGCAAAGGAAAAGTTACCTGTTTTCACACTGGAGAGGCTCTAACTCCTTTCTTTGACTGGCACATGGCCGTGAATGGAGCATCAATTTAGGTGGTCTAGACACCTTCCAAAGCTCTGAGGAGCTTTACCTGAGACTCTCAAATCACAGAGTTGTCCTCACCCTATTCCCAAAGACGAGGACCTTCCCAGTCATGTGAACCAGCATTCGTCAGATAGTTGCCCATCCTCAGGAGCCAAGACATTTCAAGTATCAGAAAGGATATATGGAGATCTGGTTTCACTTTTATTTTCTATAAAACTTACCCCTGACTATTATCTCAAAGTTACAGAAAGTTCCTCATTTAACTCAAATAAGATTTTACAAGCATCTTATTTAGACTTTTACACTTTTCCCCCTAGATTAATTAGTGAGGGCCTTGTTTTGAATTAATGAAGATGTGAGAGAAAGCAAGAAAATTTCCCTGAAATTTAGGAACTCTGAAAGTTAATGTACATTTATGTCCACATAGTGGACTTCAGCATTTGGTGTGTATAACATCACAAACCCGAAAAATGCATCTTAAACCATAGAGATATTAGTATTTACTTTGGCGAGACTGACCATATATCTTGTTTTCATGCAGATATGCAAAACAATATAGTTTCACATTTTTGGAAAGTTTTTTAAAAATAGACTTTGCTCCATGTCTTGACAATGGTCTGAGGAAGACTGTGCTATTTATTTAGAACAGAGATTCTCAAACCTTAAATGTGCAGAAAGATGACTTTCAGCGCTTAGTGAAAATGAAGTTTCGTAGAGACTATCCCCTCAGCAGAGGTTCTATGTGGTTCCCAAAACCACATCCTAGCAGGCAACGCAAGTGCCGCTGTGTCAACTAGTACTGCTCAAAGTGGTTAAAATACAAAGGGTTTGTTTTCAGTCCACAATGAAATGAGAAACTCAGGTCAGACCAGAGATGGATGCCCAGTTTTGTTAAAGTAAAAACTTGGTACTGAAAATTTTTAAGTTAGTCGAGCTTAGCAGTGAGTTTGGTGAAGACAATTTGCATTCTGGAGCAAGATTCTTGTCTTGGGCGGACAACAGTGGACGGACCCAAGCACTCGTGCAAAATTCCACCCTCTGAGGAGTGATATTTGGGAAAAATCCAGCTCTACAAATACTGAAATGAGAGTTAGGAGTTCCTATAAAATAAACTCCTCTCCCTCTGGTAAGTCACTGTAAAGTCAGACCCTGGAGAATAGAGATCCCGACGATGTTGTCTATCCTCGTCTTAACTGTTGCTTCCAATTATATGCTAGAGTGTAGAAATACAGTTACAGTTCTTCCTAGGTGTTCTGATAAGGGCCCTATACACATAGGCTTAAATAATTTTTTCTGGCATTCAGCCCAATTCCCAGGTTTATTCATTTATTAGTTTTTTATGAATGACCATACTGTGCATGGTTATTTATTGAATAAAATAAGCTTCTAGGACAAAACACAAAATACTATTTCTACTTTCAGTGGAATCAATTAAAATCAGAATGTTAATTAAATATAGTAAAACTTCAATTATGCCTGGTTATGGAGGTAATAGGTCAACTCTAATCCAAACCACCAGACAACATCACAGAATATGTACATTTTGACTTTGTAATCAATTTTAGCATATTTAGCATTAAATTACGCCCATGGTTGAGAGAAGTTAGTCTTAAAGGCAGGATTTGAATTTATTATGCAATACTATAACATCAAAGTCATGAAAAAATGAATAAATTTGAGTTTCTTATTCTATCTTTTCATTGCAAAATTACAAATTTATTAAAGGTAAAAAGGCAAAGCACATGACTTACTCATCCTCATATTGTTCACAGTAACTTAGACAGAGGAGGGCTCAGTGAATCAAATGAACTGACTCTTTTTTTTAGTCCAACTATTTATCAAATACCAACTATATACCAATTACTGAGCTAGATGCAAAATCAACTAGGACAAAGTGCCTGCATTCCAACCCATGAGACTGACTAACTAAATAGTTACTCTATCATGTGACAGTTCCAGAAGAATAATGATAAAGGAGTGGCCAATATTTCCACAGTTACTTGGAGCCAAGTAGCGTCGAAGCACTTTTCTTGCATTAACTTGCTAGTCCTCAGAAGCACAAATGTACTCTCTCAGTCTAGATTCTTGGATGCAAGCAACAGAAACCAAGTCTAGCTACTTTAGGCAAAAAAATAACCTATGGGAAGATTTTGTGGAGCTCATGAAATGACAAGAAACTGGAAGATTGGCTTTAGGGCAGGATCCAAGGATCTTCCAAAGGAAAAAGAAAAAGGAAGCAGAAATCACAGCACCCAGCTCATGACTGGAATTGCTGGTCAGTATGCATCACCATTGCAGCAGCCCTGTCTGCCTCTGCTGCTGGTATGAAAGTCTCTAATCATGCCCCAGACCTTGTCATTTCCTCAAGACTTGATGTTCCCAAAGTGGGTGTCTAATTAGCCAAAATTGATAGTCATTCACCTCCTGGCAGAACTAGGAAGGAGAAAAGACAGAATCCAATCCCTTGGATGAAAATTCAACCTCACCCCAGGACTACTTACTGTAGTCCCCAAAAGGAGGGGAAAGTGCTTAAGGAAATAGTAAAGACTCTAGACAGCCAAAAATTGGCAAATGTTATGATCAATGTACATAAGACAAGGGCCATATTTAGTGAGAGACGGCACAAACAAAGATATTCTGAAATACCTTAAGGTTAAGGATTTCCCAAATTTTAATCCATGTTTAAGAATTTGAATTCAAGTGCTATTTAAGGATAAACCTGACTTATTTCTTTCCACAGCCTGAACCACCCAAACTTTCAGAAACTCCCTACTGCTCTAGAAAGAATAAAGCCAGTTAAGTAGCACTGAAGGAAATTTATCTATTCATTTAATGAAAATTCATCCAGAGTCGTTTTTGAGTGGGACATCTGTCACACACAGAGTGGCATACACCAGGGCAGACTTCTTTGACCTTTCAGGCTCAAGAATTTTGGTTTGGGCACCTGGGTGGCTCATTGGGTTAAAGCCTCTGCCTTCAGCTCAGGTCATGATCTCAGGGTCCTGGGATCGAGCCCCGCATCAGGCTCTCTGCTCAGGAGGGAGCCTGCTTCCCCCACCCCCCCCCCCCCCCACCCCCCCCCCCCCGCCTACTTGTGATCTCTCTCTCTGTCAGATAAATAAATAAAATCTTTTTTAAAAAAAAAGAGTTTTTGTTTTTGTGTTTCAGGTTCAAGAGTTTAAAAGAAAATTTAACCATAATATAATTATATCCTATATTCCTTTTTCATAATCATAATGCCTTGCATTAAAATACATCTTTTAACTCAGGATATTTCACTGTCCCTAATCCTCACATGCGCCTCTACCCTAAACAGAAAGTATTATTCATTTCACTTTATTTTTTTTTAAAGATTTTTATTTATTTATTTGACAGAGAGAGATCACAAGTAGGCAGAGGAAGGCAGAGGAGCGGGGGAAGCAGGCTCCCTGCTGAGCAGAGAGCCTGATGCGGGGCTGGATCCCAGGCGCCACCTAGGCGCCCCCATTTCACTTTACATAATTAAGTCACTTGTCTGAAATCACACCAGCTATTTAGAGCGGGAATTACCAGGCCATTCATGCTTATCTTTAAAAGTTACAGTATTTTTCAAAGTCTAACTCTCATTCCAACACTCCTCTCACTTTAATAGAGAGCTAGATGAAAATAATGGATAACCTAGGTTCCAGGATTTCCTCATTCAAATTTTATAGTATCTGAAAATATTGGATGACAAAGTGCAAAGTGACAGTGAGTCAAGCCTGCAAGTGTTTATAGAACTAATTTTCTCAGTGGTAAGAGCAAGGCCTGGGGGGGAGGAAAGACTAAACCACACCTATAAATGGCAGATGAATCAGGCTGTGGCTCCAGAGTCTTTGTTTTGTTATCTTCACGTAGGATATGGACTACCACAGCAGAAATCGTTAGTGGCAATCAACATCCAGCGCTCCGCTAGTTGATGGGAACAAACCGATTATGTTACCGTCATTTATTTCACACAGAAGAGTCTGCCTTGAGTGGGGGAAAAACACGTTTTGAGTTAACGATCATCTTTCACAACTAAGGTCTACCAGAGTCTTGTAAAGGTTAAATGAGATAGTGTATATGAAAATGCTTTGTAAACTGTAAGAGCATTCAGATGTCTGGTAGACCAGGAGTAAGTACAATACAATATGTGAAGGACAAGTTCACACACTTTTTAATAAGTAGCAAAGAAAGCCAGTGGCTAAATAAAGATCTGAAAATAGCCACTGTTAGGAAAAACGCTCAGTTTTGCTAACCTTTTTCACGGTGAAATGAATGCCCTCCACTTCTGCAATGCTACTGGTGACTCTAGGATATTTTTGCAAACCATACACTGGGGCATTGGTACATTTGTTGAAGGAAGAGCATTTGTACATTTGAAAGAGCAGGAAGAGCATTGGTACATTTGTTGAAGACATTGAGCTCTACCCTGTATCACTTTCTTCTTCCTGACTTCACCTCACTCTGACCAGTCCCCCAGCCCAGATATGGGGTATCTGTTGTCTTACACTCTCATTTCCCCCACCAAAATCTTAATAGGACAGCAAATCCCACCCTGATCACTAATTTTCCTTCCCAGTGAAGTATGAAACACTGAAAACGTTAAGGACTTCACCTCTCCCAGGAAAATGAATGCACACCTCACTGAAATCATTGCAACTGCTATGTCCAAGGCATGAAGGAACAATGGTAGAATTTCAGGCATCAGACAAGTAAGGAAGAAAAAGATTGTGTGACATCGAAGATCTCTTGAAAACCCTGAAACCAAACTCCTCTGGTTATCAGCTGGTTGAAATAAATTGAGGCTGCATGAAAGTAAATTCAAAGGACAATTGATGATTGTCAAAATCCAATTAGTGACAATTGTCTGATCTGCAAGAATCAGAAGTCAGCATGATACACCAGGGTCCCCAGAAAGGTAAGATTTCTTTGCTGTCTGAAGCCACTCACCCTGCAGCCAGTTTGATACCGATTTTAGCTACAGAGTTCGGAGTTCGTATCTCTGCCAGGGGCCCTGGGAATCCAGTGGCATTTGACTCCTGGCTTCCTTTTATTGGTCTCATGCTCTCTCAATGGATATATCATTGAGTGTAAAATGATCAAAGGCAAAAGAAAGGTATGTACCAAAGCCTCGAAGGCTACCCCAAGTTTCTTTCAGAATCCTTCTGAAATCTCAAATCCTTGAGATTTGGGAACAAAAGACCATACTCATTTGTACTGCTGAATTACTTGAAAAATGTTTGGTAGAAAATACAAGTAAAATTTTATCCATTCAACAAATATACATGAACCACCTACTATGTGTCACCCCACTGTTCTAGGCTGGCATTTTATCTAAAATGTGAACCTGGAAACAAAATTAATTAATTTGAGTGGGAAATGTTCAAAGGACTTTATAATGGAATATGTGGGTAAAAACTGGGAGAGACTTTGAAATAAATCAAAAAGATCAGTAAGTGTCCTGTCTAGTATATCCCTCCACGTTCTCTTTCTTTCGTTGTGTTCGAACTGCTTTTCATCTCTGTGAGTTGTAGAAAATTAACAATAATGCAAGTTCCTCTGGCCCCTAGAAATAGAAATGTTAGGACCTCTAGAATGCAATTGATTATTGCCCTATACAAACTGACCAGTTTTGCACATTTGCCTACTTCTGTCAGCATTCTTCATCTGCCTATCTGTATGTGAATGCAAATCTGAATTCTCCTTTGAGCAGGTTATAACATCTTACTGCTTCTCTCATTAATTAAAGAGTAATTAACATCTTTAAGCACTTGTTCATTTTGTGTTTATATGAAAATCACAATGATACATTTTTTTAAAAAATATACCCCTTCAGTGGTTTTTAATAAATGCCCATTCTGGGACCACCTACCTCAAAAGAATATGTTTGGAAAGAAACAGTAAATTAAATCTAAAGCTCTTCAAATGCGAAGCCTTAAATGCAGGGAAACGGTATCTTCTCGATACAATTGTGATATTTAAGGCACATTTGATAAGGCCTCTAAGTGCCCTCGCATCACTGATCCCAGAGAAAGGAATAGAGCTGAGCTGTGGGTTAAAAAAAGAAAATGAAAAAGAAAGAAAGAAAAAGAAGAGAATATAAGATCCCCTCTGATTTTCTGCTTTAAAGAAGTAATAAACTGCATTGTTGTAACTCAGTGTAAGTGGCTTCGAGTAAGGCAATAGAGATGCGTGCCAGAAGCTACTCATATCGTTCTTTAAAATGGAAATTTACCGTCTGCTGCATCACATGGACAAAATACAGAACTATTTTTCACAGCTTGTTCACTGAACAGATTATTGTAGAAAAAAAAACTTTTACATTTTCTGCAGATTCCCAAATCTCAGTCAAAAAACTCTTGGCAATTTTTAGCAGTGAAACAGATTTCACTTTCAGATTGAGATACTCCATTTAGCAGTAGTCAGATGATCTTCCAAATAAATATAGACTCGTTTCACTCTTGATTTTATTTTAAAAAAAAATGTTTTCATGAGGTGTCTTGGAGGAAACTTGCACTTATTTGGTTTTCCCAAGCTAAAGCAAAGAAAAACTCGAAGGTCTAAAAATCAGAGTTAAATAAAAAAGGAATGTTAAACTAAAAATGTTATTACAAATAATGCATGTTCATCGCACTACCAATAAATAAATAACCCTATAAAATTTTAGAATTAGTTGCAAAGATGCTCCAGTCTTTCCTGCCCTAAATCTCAGCTCCCCAAAATATTACTAAACAGAAGTGCATGTGTTCGGTACAATACAACAGACAGCAATATGTTGAGATATTTCGCACAAAGAGGTCTCTGGGCCACTTTTCTTTTCCTAGATTAGTTTTATCACTTAGGTACAAGGCAACTGCACTTAGGATTTTATTGCCAGGACCGTTTTTTTCCTCGCGTCCCAGTGCTTAATGCCACAGAAAATAATGGGATGGGTGGAATTTAATAAAAAGTTAAAATCATGAGGAAATACTAAAATGAGGATAACAATCTTCACATAATCCTATACCCCAAACCCAGTTCTACAGACTCTACTGTCTCCTCCCCAAGGTCCTATACTAAATTTTCCCCATGCTTTTTCCATCCTTGTAAGGAAATTATATGATAAGTAGGAATAACACCAGCAATAGGGTTTATGCCCTGCTTTTATAATTGTAAAAACCTCTATGAATACCCCAGGATGCCCATTAAACTTCACAAAGTTTGTTGCTATTTTTAACAAGATGGTATGGTTTTGTTCAAAGTTCATCTCAGTGGCATTAAAGATCATCTCAATCATAAGCAAAGCAACTTGAACTTAAAGCAGCAGCTTTACCAAATAAAGAAACCAGGAAATAGCTCATGCTATTAAAACCATGCTATTATTCTTCCAATGACAAATTTACTAGTTGAAAAGGATTCACAGTATCCAATTCCAAAAGCCACATTTCTATGGTTAACTTGACATATGAGAATAGGTTAGTTTTTTAATCTGCTATGAATCATTACAAAATTTCAAAGAAAAAAACCTACATTTTTCATATCCTAATTATGATTATATAAGCATTTGTATACTGTGAAAGAACAAAATCATTCTTTTCATACAGATTCCTTAACAAAATAATTAAACTATTATAAATGTGTCAGAAATGGAATGAAGTTACTATGTCATGAGGCTAAAGTCTTAAATTTTATAAAATTTCCTATGATAAAAACCAAACTGTTTGGTTCCAAAGGACCACTGTATGAGACAAGGTTACTGTGCTTCTGGATTTAAGTGTCGGCTTAGTTTATGGGTCAAGAATCAAGGAGTAGGGATGATAGAGCAGAGAGAAACATATAAAAACATGTCTCAACATGTTGAGACATTTTTCAATGTGAAAAAAAATACTCGAAATGTATCTAAAGACTTCTTGAAATTGTAACTTCTACACGTGAGACATTTAGATCTCATTTGCAAAAATGTTATCACCCCCAAATAATTTTTTTTTTCCCTTTCATAAGGTTAATCCAGCTGCTATGCCTGCATTTAAGAGACTCACTGGAATAAAATATGTTCTGAACCTCAAACTGATGAAAGTATAGACAACTAAGGAGAACAAGCTGGAAAAGTGAGGAAAATTGAACACCAACCTCCCAGATGCGTACAGCCAATCAGCAAACCCGTGACACATGGTCAGGAATGAGCCCGTGACTTTGGGACTAAGAAGGGACTAGAGGAGCTGCCAGGAAAGAGAGAGGGAGACAGAGGCGCTCCTCCTAATTTTTTCTAAGCATCATGAAGTTCAAGCAAACCCAAAAAATCACATAAGCATTATACTTTGAAATATTCCTACATGACTCAGAAATTAATTCCAAATTCTGATCTTTTCTTATATTAAAGACAGGACAACACGCCCAAAGTGGAGTCCCTTATGCTAAGCCTTACGTCACCGCACGGTTTTGGCTATTCCAGAAATGTACTCTTATCAAGTCAATCAGGAATCACCTTATCAGCATTATTTAAGTCATGTGCCTGATAAACCCGTTGCTATCCTCTGTAGAGAAAGTCACCTTGCAATAACCCACTAGCTTTTTTTACCTAGTACAACTCCCTTGTTCCAGCCCCCTTCTGCCCATAAAATGTCTTGCCTTGTAAAACTCTTCAGAGGTCCTTCCTATCTGCCAGATTGGATGCTGCTCCGTTCATGAATTGCAGAATAAAACCAATAAGATCTTTAAAATTTACTCAGTTGAATTTTGTTTTTTAACACTTATAACAACTATCTGTGAGTCTAATATATCAAGAGAAATACTAACCTAAATAATAGTAATAATACTGTAACAGCATCCCCTGTTCCTAAAAATAAAGGATTCTTCTTGGGTCCTACATTTCAATTTCATGTTAGCATTCTGATAGAAATGTATGTTGATGCTGGCTACTAGCCCATTCTGCTAAAGCCCACTGCACAGTCTAGGAACCCAGACTTGGGCACAGTTCAAGGCCATCTTTCTTAATGGTTAGGTCCCCTGCCTTCCCGATTCAGCTTTTGGATATCACCCACACATGGCCTCTTCTCAGATATCTGAATCAAGCCCTTCATTAGCGCATCTTTCAGTAGCGTCAATGATCGCTGGACACAGAACTTTAGTCCAAGCTCACAGCCTTGTAAGAAATCCTCCCCTGTGGAAAAAGGTTAAGCCAATTCTATCACAGCTAGATTTTAGCTAAAAGAATCCACCGTAATGCTTGGTTGACAACTGATGTTTTCTGACAAATGAAGATAATAACACAAGCTGGTGGTGAGGGTCTAGTCATGTCTAGCTGCCTGCCAGACACTGTAGACAATGATGTAACACCATAGGTCTCGAGTCTAAAGTGCTGGGTATAGAAATCAATTGGGATTTTCCCAAGCACCTGGTGCCTCTGCAGTAGGATGATAATGATGAAATTGAATTAAATTCCATTTAATGGCTATGGCTGATTTTTTTTTTTTAATGTTAAAGAGGACTAAAGGCAAAGAGGTTTAAGGTTACTGCTAAGAAAAGTTAAGGTGGTGAATTATTCATCAAGTAATTTCTATCACATGGCCCTTTGCCCCTGCTCACCTTCTACTTTCCTTACCACTTAACTTCCTCCTTACATTCTCACTTAGTCGCTCCATCTATCTGACATTTTGCTACTTCACAGGTGGTGTGTATACTTGTTCAAATTCATTTTGAGCCATTTACATTTTTTAATGAAAAACTTTGTTTTTGAACTCAGTGCCTCACCATTTTGATAATGTGCACTTATATTTCTCGTGGATACAAAATACAGTATTCAGGAGATAAAAACTCCCTTGATCCTATATAGGACACCTGTGGTAAATCTCCCATGCAAAGATAAATAGCCCACATTTCCCACTCTCACTTTCTCGCTTTTCTTCTTGTGTTTTGGCTCTTTTTTGGTAGTGGAGAGGGAGAAATATTTTACCTACTTTAGAGTCTCTGTTGTTCAGTGAGAGATGGCTTCTCAGCATTTATCTGTTTCTGTGGTAATACCTATACATTTCCTTCCAGCAATTCCATTGCTCCCAGCAGTCATTTTACTATTCATCTTACTCTTCATTCTCTGCATGACCTTTAACTGATTCTTTTGTTTGTGTGTGTCAAAATACATTTTCTAACTCATTTTCCAGAGCTGGGCATATAACATAGTAAGGTAGCATAGTATCAATCAACTGAAAAATATGAACAGCACTTTTTAAATAAAAAGAAAAATCAAATGGTATTCTCATTACACTTTCCAAAGTCAAAGAATTATAAAGCTTGTCCAGACCCAAGAAATCACCTAATCCCAAATCCTCATTTGATATCTGAGGAAACTTAGACACAGAGAGCTTGTTCAGACCTAGAACTAACCCACTGGACCCCGAAAATAGGTTCCACTACTCTATTTGACCTATGGCTTACTTTCGCCTGTAACTTTGATTTTACTATATCTCAATAAATTAAGAAGTAAATATTTACCACACTGCATCTGTACTGACTATACTTTGTAAGGACTTCCTTATGCAATTCCTGACACCATAAAAAAAGCATCTGAAATTATTATGCATTTGTTTTCCTGCCCAACTGTTCATGAGGACAATAACGATATGTTGTCATCCACTAGTAAGAATATTTATAGTCACTGACTATGACCCACACATCAGCCTCTTCCGGATTGATAATTTACAAGAATTTGGGTGTAAATGTGTGTTTATTTTGCCATTTAGATTTTCATGGTATCTTCTGCTCTAAAGACTTCTTCTTACATGAGTTTCTATCCCAGAAACGAATGTTGTGATTACCTTTCACCACTGACCCATCTGACTAACTCTCAATTCTTTTCCAGTGTGAAGCAGCCTCATTTTTTTGAGCTATAAGTTTTGATTAATTCACAGCCTCCGAGGAATCCGTTGAGCATTTGAGCACCATTCCTTATTGGACCTTGCTCACAAGCAAGGGTAGATTGTAAAGGAAATATTTTACTAAGTAAATTAAAGAATATAACACATCCATCTGAAACTCTCAAGGAAAAAAATAAAGCTAAATGTCAGTGGTGTTGCCACATAAAGTTTATAGTAACATGAGCCTCTGACTTCTCAGGCAACCTGGGATTTTGGCAGAAATGCACTTGGAAGGAGGTCTTGGGTCATTCCATTCATATCAACTCTATCAAAATTAGCAGAGATGGGACACCTGGGGGCCTCAGTGGGTTAAAGCCTCTGCCTTCGGCTCAGGTCATGATCTCAAGGTCCTGGGATCGAGCCCCACATCGGGCTCTCTGCTCAGCGGGGAGCCTGCTTCCCTCTCTCTCTCTGCCTGCCTCTCTGCCTGCTTGTGATCTCTCTCTCTGTGTCAGATAAAGAAATAAAATCTTAAAAAAAAATTAGCAGAGATAAAAAGCACTGAGTGTCTTGACAGCCCTGATTTGTATTAAAAGCTCCCCTTAACTCCCTGGCTGAACGTACTACTCTTAGCAGATTCTGGGGGCTCTTAGGGTTCAGATTCTACAACCTGGCCCCTTCAGTTAACCTGTGTAGTGAAACCATGTCTTGGCCGTGGAGACATAATTTGTGTTGGCACCACCAGTGATGAAAAGAAAATTAATAACCAAGCTTTAGAAAGAATATTCTTTTTACCAGATTTAACTAATTTGTATGTGATTTGCTCTTAATTCCACTTAAAGAGTCAAAGGAAATCTCAATGCATACACACAAAAAAATTATGAGCATAAGACATTTGAACAGTGAATAATTATCCATTGACTATTAAATGTTTCTTTCTGTAATCAGTCAGACTCGGAGCCCTCACCCACGGATTATTCTCTGGCCACAAAAGAAGGCTCAACAGTGTGATAGAACATATTATATGAAATCTCTGTATCGAATAAACAAAAAATTCCTTCTCCTCCTCTACCGTGTTTGAGAAGTCTAGTTTATTAAATCAGGAATATTTCTCATTTAGAGAAACACTGAATATTTACACATTGCACTACAATTTAACAATTTGGGTAAAAAAATATGTTTTCCATCTGTATTTGCCAGTAAATTCTGAGCTTCGATCTTATTATCTTTTCAAAGACTACGGCTCTGCTCTTTATTTTTCTTGCTATCCTATTTCATAATTCTTACTAAGGTAAACTTTTCCTTTCAAAATACCTTTTCTGTCATCTACTACCCAGGCTGCAGATGAAAAATCCATGATTTTACAATGGTAAAGAATTCCATTTACTGAAGAGCAAGAAACAAGTCATCTTGAATGCCTTGGGCTTTTTATAATTATACAGCAAATTTTTATTTTATTTTTTTAGAAAAGAAGAAAATAATATCAGATCTTCACATTCACATTATGCCATGCAACAAAAGTAATTCGTAACTTTCCCTCCTATTCAACCAAGTTTTCTATTAGAACTTCTTCCTGGCTATTTAAACATGTTTAAACTAATGGTTTTCTGTAATTTGTCTTTTATCTTTGGAAACATACCGTGCCATTGTCAGTTTTTAAAAAGAAGCAATTTTCTGACTTTTGAGATTGAGCAGGTCAAGAAAAAATTACTACTGTTGAAAACCTGTAATTAAATAGGAAAATGCAGCTGCACTTATGAGAAACTAAAATTAAGTTTATTCTATTAATTCTTGATTCTGAAATGTTGTTCGAATTTTTGGTTCCAGTTACATTTAGAGCCATGTCTTATCTATCTGCTATCTTTGCTGATTACTTTTAATAAGTAACATGTAGGAATATAATAGTCGTATTCTTACAGAGAGATAATTCTGATCACTTTCCCCTTTTCCTTAAAATATCATTTTCGGAAGTACTTTTAAATGAACTAATGAAATATTCTTTAGCAATTTGCATTTATTTTTATTATAATTATTCTGAATAAATATGTTCCCCAAACATTAAAACTATATATTCAAGAAATACATGTTAAACACTAATCTTTATGACTCTAGAAAAAAGGCTAACATTTAGGAAATAAAACAATCTAAGCTTTTTTTTCTCATTTATTTTCATTTTCATTAATTTTTCTAAATGTGATATATCCTATTTTATCACATTAGACAATACTCATAAAGGAGGGTTTACTAAGAAATCAAACTTATTGGTGAATTTATAAGATTTCCAGACCCATTTCCTGATTATAGCTCCTGTATGTACAATTCATCAAAGTAGGTTATATTTAAAGAGTTAAAATATTTTGCATAAACACAAGTCTAATAAACAAATACAACCATTTAGGACAATTTAAAAAGTCATAATATTTGTCACTACTTAATTTTAATGGTGCGTTTAACAAATCAAGATAAACACCCTTTAACCTCCCCTACAAAACTCTTGGATTGAAATCTGAATAACATTTACATAAAATTAGGTAAAATGTGAAAGCTTTATTAAAGTGAGTGTATGATACTACAAAATTATTTATGTACTGAAATGGTAGTAATCTCTATTTGAAAGCTGAAGCTGAATGTCAGAATATACATAAATTTTGCCATATCCTAAAACATATTTTTATAAGGATATTTTAAGTGGCACAGTAATATAAAAAAATAATACTTATTTAACTGTAAATATATCTAAAAGCTTAAGCTTTGAAACTTATTTCTACTTTGGGGGAAAGAACTTTTTTTCTGGGAAAGAATGTTCTGGTTTTGTTTTTGCCTTTGTTTAGATTTGTTTTAAACATATCTTCAGCCAACGTGTGGATTTCTTCACTGTGACTACAGACCTATGTGATACTTAAAAACTGCAGTACAGTGGCTGGGAGACAGATACACACACAAAAAATATACTTTTCAATAACAACAGATTTATGGACAGAAAAGTAGTAAGAAGTATTTATAAGTACATGGCATGTGGGGGGGAAATATTACAATAAAACTAGGGCTTTACGGAATATATTCCTCTTCCACATTCCCATTCAATCCTGTTACCTGTTTTGTTTGGTCATTTCTGTTCATGTGTTAATGTACTAAGGCTCTTGGAATTCTATTTTCCAGATGCTTATATTCCACAGAGGAAAGGAAAACTGATCCATGAAGTTGCTATTTGCATAAAATGCAGAAGCATCTGTCACAGGCTCCTTCCTGGTTGAGCTTGGCATCTAGGGATCGTGCAGCTGGTCTGCCTCAGCATTAGGTCCCCGTGAAGGCAGAGAAAGTCCCCGGTGAGGACAGCATCGAGGGGCAGGGCGAGAGCTCGCTCAGTTCACAATCGGCATATTGACGATTTTATTTTGGACCGGATGATGACATAACTGGCCTTGTCGCACACACTCATCACACAAACTAGCTCAGGTCCAGCCTGAGAACCACCGTCACTGACAACACTTCCCTGTAAATATGCTTCTTTTCAAGGTCATGATGAATTAATCATCGCCATACATTTCGGTAGGTAGCACAGAGGGTGGAAATTTTAAGGCAAGATTAGGGTTATTCACAGGGTTTTTTTTTTTTAGTGGGGATTTTTGCTTTGTTTGATTTTGTTTTGTCTTGTTCTCTCTTACGTCTAATTAAAATCCTAGGAGTGTGGACATCTTTGTGCCCACTTCACACGCACACAGAAAATGCTTCTGTTGCTAAAGTAAATTGGAAAATCAGGATGGCTCAAATAAATGTTAAAGAGGTATATTTCAGTTGCCTTCTTTTCCACACTTATTCCTGCCTGGCGCTCAAACCGACAATTCTAAGTGTCAAGGCCGATGACCAGAAATATCCGTAAATGTCTATAAATGTCTGTTACTGGGTCACTGCAGAAAACTAGATACAGTTTCCCACGCGGATGAAGATAAACCAATTCAAAGCCAAAATTACTTGCAGTATTTTCTAAAGTACATTTTAAATCTATCTCGGTGTCTGGTGTAGTAAAGCTACTTAGAAGTAGTTTTTATTATTAGCCTACTTTAATTTTCCCATGCTGATACATTCACTCTTCCTTGTTGCCTGTGGATAGAGTTAAAACAATCTGTCTGACAAGGTCTTTGTGAGTAAATGGCACAGAGAAGCAGGCAGAGTAACCAGTTAACAAATTCAGACTTTGTAATAATAACAGTTCTTCATAACAAACTGATAGAATTGGACGAAAACTTTCTCTGATGCAAGTTCATCAGTAAGCAGTAATCAGATAGGAGGCTTCTTTGAAACTTTTCTGATTCATAAATAATATAGTAGTTTACAAAGAGGAAGTTTGTGGGAAGCAGCAGTAAACAGTCTCGCAATCCATCTGTTATTATGGAATCCAGAAGAGCTGAATCAGGATCCACGTTGTTTATGATATAAAAGATGCTTGGGAAATGTTGCTGAAATAATTATTAACCAAAAATGTCATGTTTTTACTTTTTAGGAGTCTGAGTCATATGGATTGCAATGAAACGTACCCACCTATGTGAATAAATGTAAGAAGTTTACCTGGATTAATTATTTGGTAGAATACCAAATGCGATTTGAAAAAAAAGAAAGGCCACTCCGTGACAGAATATATCCTTATTCTTTAATTACTGGTTAATTTTTAAAGTTATTTTCAAATTTGTTTTTTTTTTCAAGCATTGTTTGACTTTTAAGAAGGTAGCTTGAAAACCCCACATAGAACACTATTAAATTCAGTATTTGGCACATGAAATTAAAATAGCCAAAGCCAGAATATCTTTCCACTCTTCAGTCTCCTGACCTAAATCTCACCCCATTTTTCCTCCTCACTATGTTCCCAACACACACACACACACACACACACACACACACACACACACACACAAACAGACACACACCCTTAAAAAAGAAAGATGTAGTGTGAGAGTTTTACTCTTGTTGCCCTTTTAGGTACTGGAATTATTCCTCCGTTCTAACTTGCTTGATACTTATGTAATTTCATTTCGATTTTGGAAAGAACAAAACCAAGAAATGTGTTAATGCAAGGGAATTTTAACAGTGAGGCAGGCTTTGTTTCAGATTTACTCTAAATGAGACCAAAGTATCTTTCCTTGTACAGTTTTTGTCCAAAGCATGATGACAATATACCCCACTACAGTACGGTAAGCAACCACAGATGGAAGACAGGATAATATACAACAAGAACAGAGGTTTTTGTTTGTTTGTTTTTTAATATCCTAAAACAATAGCAATACAAGTATTTCTATAGATATCCAATAATACTAAAAATGTAATACAATGAGTCTCTCTCATGTGCTTAATCAGCTAGAAATAGATTTTGCTCTTTATGGAAGAAATGAACTGAAAACCTAACCAAAAAGAATGCCAATGGAAAGCTCTAACTACACTGGCCATTAGGGAGGTAGCAAGCATAAGGACCTAAAACATCTACCCTATTTCACCTTCCTTCTTTCAAATTGCTTTGGAATACTTTGTTGCGCTTTACAGAAAACCAGGATAACAAAAATCTACACATAATCCTCCCTTAAATACATTCTGTTCGGCAGAACCATACAGAAACCTGCTTGACACATTTTGTTCCTTATCGGGTCCCAGACCTAGATGGCTCTTTTCCCCGCAAACATTGACAATAGTGCCATCTCCTGGCTCCAAGAATAAAGTAATTCCTATATTCTACTTTCGTCAAACTGCTGGAAGTTCGTTATTCAGATAATGAATAATTTTCAGCTTGGTTTTTAAACATAGTACTTTTTTTTAGTAAGTGTGATGTTGTGCCTTTGTAACTGGTACTGGGACAACGTAAGTCCTCTCTTGTCTTTTTTGATGTATGATACACCTGTGTCCGTAGAAAACCCTTTGATTTTTTTCTAGCAGCTAAATTATTTTAATTTCCTTTTCCCCCCTCCCTTTATCTTTAATTTCTGACATTTTACCTTCACCTTAACCTATGCCTACTTACTCATTTTATCCTAAGAATTGTTTCTCTATACACAGTTCTATATGTGCCTTTGCCATTCTGTTGTATTTGATCTCACCAGGACTATAGGTGACATTTATGGGAAATTCATTTCACATTTTAATATTCACTCTCCTTTTCTAGTATTTCTTTATTCCTAATAATCTTTTCATGGCTCCTCATTTAAACCACCCTTACATATTTCTAACGTCATCCAAATTAGTAAAATTTAACTATCAGTAAAATGTACATGAATAGCTACAATTGCTTTAAAAATCTCCATAGCCATAAAATGCTAGCTGCTGTTGATGAACGTTGGAAGAAAAGCTACATCTTTTCATGTACATTCGGCAATAGATAAATAGCCAAAATAGCAATGTCTCTTTCAACCTTTCAATATGTTCAGTGGAGCTAAACACCAAATGGAGTAATGGTAACATGTGAGGAAAATTCTGTATCCTCATACACATTTAAAACACTACCAAGGAGAGAGGAATGGCAGTGCTTTGGACAGGGAACTCAACAGATATTGGCTGAAAAATAATTAGATGACCAGGTTGGAACAGGAGCTCAAGAAACGGCACCAGTGAATGGAATACTGTCTTACCGACCGGAAGGCAGAGCCCGTATAAATTTCCTAACCAAATGAGTTGCACAAAAGACACTTGAGCTTTTCTTATTCTTAAAAAAAAAAAAGTTGTGTTTTTTTTTTTTTAACCACTGAGCTTGTCAAATTTTAATCAGGGAGATGGATGAGTGACAGATGAGGAGTAGTAAATGATGAGAAAATCTAAGTGGGCAAAAAAAAAAAAAAAAAAAACAAGTGAGAGTGTAGAACAAAAGCTCACCCGGGAAAACGACGACGTTGGCTCGAGGGAGGGGGGCAATACAGGGTGGGAAGGGTTGCCCAGAGAGTGAGGCCCTAGAAACCCAGGCTGAGACTCTAAATTAACCCTGTACTGGGAGAAAACGGACTGAAGCACCAACTGTTTCAGACGCTCCAGGAGTCAAAGTGTCCCTGAGATCCAGACCAAAGTGCAGGACACAGAAATGAGCAGATCTGAGGGTCCGCTACCTGATTTCACTGGCCAGGGAATTATGGCAGTTCCTGTGCATGCCACCCCTTGGCCAGGCCACATCCTGCATTACTCTTCTGCATCACAGCCAACGTCTGCCAGCTCCACTCCGAGACTAGCCCAGGGGCCCCCAAACTTGGACGGCGCATCGCAGTCACTCGGGGAGTCACTCCTGCTGTCTAGGTCGCTCTGCATGCTAGCCACTTATGTGACTCTCTGGGATCTGGTGGCACTAGCACTAGTTACCGATCCCCAGGTCCTGCCAGCGGGCCCTGGAGTCTGGGAGCCATTGAAGTAGGTTAATCATCTCCCGAGGGGCAGCCTGAGTCCCTTTCATTAGCCTGCGGGTATTCAAAAGCTACCAACACACCTTTGTTTGGTGAAAATAACGAACATGAGCTTCTTGACTCATGGATTTTCATTCCAAACCCTTTTCCCTTCTCCTGTGCTTTACAGAATCCAACATTTCCACTTCTTAAGCCTATGACCTGGGACAAGCTACTGCACTCCCTCAGCTTTGGTTTCCTTGTTTGTGAAGTGGGCTTTATCATAAAGCCGCTGAGAGGATCAAGGAAGATAACTCCAGCAAATCCCTCGGCTCAGCGCCTGCCAAAGCGCACTCCAAAAATGTCAGCCACTATTATTATCCATTTATTCATGAGTTAATTCCCTGCCAGCATAAAGGAATTTTTTAAAGGCTTTTGTAAAAGAAAGTATCAAGAACTTCATCACAGTAGCCTGAAAAGGGGAAGTTCAAGAGACAAGAGCAAGAAGCAATCTCCTTTGGAACGTTCGGGCAACGTTCAAGATGAGGCTTGAAGGATGAGGTGCTCTTTGCAAACCCAAAGGCAACCACACACCTTACCATCCTCACCCACAGCCTCCGCTTAAAGAATGTGAGGTTTAGAAAATCAACAGATAACCCATCAACTCTTGGGAGAAATAGAAATGTGTTTCGAGGGAGGGAATGTGATTGCAAGTGGTGACCAGTGTGCCCCAGCCAGCCCTCTAAGCCTGGACCAGGCAAACCTTCCACCTGCCCCGTGTGGATCCTAGAGAAATGGCCCCCCACAGGGCAGTGTACATAGAGGTTGCCCGGGGAGGCCAGCCTTCTGAGCCACTGGTCCACCAAGGAGACCTCCTTATGTCTGGGTACATGTGGCTAGAAACTCTTCCTCAAATAGCAAAGTGCCTCCTGGAATGAAGAGTCCTTGATTCCTGTCCCTCTAGCCCCTTGATGGGACATCCCATGCAAGTTGTCCAATCGCAAAGAACTCAGTTATTACACCTAAAGTTGGGGGCGGGGGGCTGCAAGGATGGAAGGAACCACACGGTGCCCAAGACGGATGTGTATAATTGAGTTAAGTGTATTATCTTGAAGCCCGTGAAGTCTGAAAGGCAAATTAACCTAAGAAGCCCTTGATAAGCTTTATGGAGGGGTAAAAAGCAGATCGCTCTGGGTAGGAAGGGTTTCATCAAAGGCCAGGAAAGCTAGATGATTGGCCATTATGTGTAAATTGGAATCTGTTTTCACAATAATCAACTTGTTAATTTTCCGTGAAATTATTTCAAAGAAATTTCAGCATTTCCTGAACTCCCTTTATTTGCCTCTATCCTTTTCTTTCACCAGATGGACATAATGTCAATGTTTAAAAGGAAGTATTTATGCCTTTCTTTCAGCAGTTAATTGCTACCTGTCAGGCAGTTGAAGATTTCAGGCCTGAGCAGAGTAAAATGTGTAGCCTTTCAAGGCAGAAATCCACTCATTCAACAAATGTGTATTGGGCATCTCCTGTGTGTAGGGCTCGTGGTGGTTTCACTCAAAGGTGGGCAGTGAACACTCGGAAGGAAGACCATCACCCTCTCCATATCAAACTAACACAGATAGGAAGCCAAGTCGGTATGGGCTGAACTGGGTCCTCCCAAATTTATAGGTTGAAGCCCTCACCCCCCAGGAGATCAAAATGTGACTTTATTTGGAGACAGGGCCTTTAAAGAGGTGGGGAAGTTAATTTTAAGGCTGTTATTAAGTTATCATAAGGCCGTTATAAGTTATTATAAGGCCGTTTAGGTCAGCCCTAAGCCAATTTGACGGATGTCCTCATAAGATGAGGAAATTTGGACACAGAAGGAGACGTGGGGACTGCATGTGCACAGAGCAGAGGTTGTGTGAGGACACGGAGAGCAGAGAGCCACCTGCAAGCCGAGGACAGAGGCCCCAGGAAAAAAGGACCTTGCCCACACCTTGATCGTCGACTTCTGGCCTCCAGAACTATGAGGCAATAAATTTCTATTGCTTAAACTGCCCAGTCTGTGGATTCTTGGTACAGCAGCTCCGTCTAATACACAAGCCAAATATCTATCTGGCAAAAATGCCTTAGTTTTCTTCTGTGCCTACAACAAACTCCAGTTCTTTCAGGTACCACTTTGCGTCCTCTTTTTTCTAGAAAGGTCAGCCCTAAATTAGCCGCTGAGTCCCCTGGACCACAATGAACTACTGTTTGCCTCTAACAAAGGAAATTTAGTGTGTGTGTGTGTGTGTGTGTGTGTAGTAAATAGCCTATGGCCAAAAACTATTTCTTAATGAGTTACAGAGAAAAAAATGTTCGAAAAAGTATGTGACAACTTGTTACATTTTCTTAATTTGCTCTAGAGGGAGTACAATAAAGTAAAACTTCATTATAACACGGAATATAATTTGTACAAAATACTACTACTACTTGCGCGTTGAAAGATTAGTTCTGCCTGGATCCAGCACACGTGTCATATTTCTGGAAAGTCATTTGACACGAATCAGTCTAAAAAATAAAACAAGCAGGTGCATAATATATTACCCAGAATAAAATAAACATGGCTTCATTTTTAAGTGCCAGAGTTTATTTCGTCCATTAAATCTCCATCAGCTACTGCCTGTTTGGCATAGAGGCTTGGCGCCCTCTTGTGTTCACTCTGGGATAGGTTTGTTCATGGCATCTGAGCAATTCGCCCCACAGCGTCTTTCAGTCCCTAAAAATTGCAATGGAACACTCACCAGAAATCAAACTCCCTTTCGCTGTGTGGGTTATATCAGTTATGAAAATACTCAGCAGCTACAATATACAGTGTTATAAAATTTCAAGTTTAAAATAAACATTTCTGTACCCATGTGACTCCCTGAATATTTGAGCTGTCTTTTCTCTAGGTTATTAGAGACAAAAGGTTTTTCACTTGCTTTTATAGTCAGCAGGCTTAATACTGATTTGTTAATTCTTCAAAATTTTAGTTCGAAATCTAGTTTTAGTTCTCCAAGAACCTTCTAAAAATTATTAATTTGACTCAGATTGCCCTGAAAATATAATACAAAATATTTTCAGAAATTAAGCCATAAAGCATGTTATCTATAATGACTATATATCTGTACAATTTTGTTTAGGATGACATTTGTTAATGTCACTGTTACTATTCCCATCAAAAAGATGAATAATCATGAGCAAATTGCCGAAACATGACCTCATGCAGACTAGTTTAGTCTGTTGGTGATTATAGTACAAAAGGTCACACTGCGCATTAAAGTTATTTCCCCAATTCAGATCAATTGGGCATCCACCTTGGTAATTTCCTTGTTTTGTGTAGATATCATAAAATATGAATTGGCACCTATATTACAAACCATATAAGCCTCTCCTTATTTCTCATTACTAAAATTTAGTTCAAATAGCATACATCAAAATCTAACCAACCAATTTCTATTTACACTGTACTCAGACGTATAACCATGTCCATCTGGGGCACGATCTTCATTTTCCTATGGGCATCATTAAACTCCCCAAGTGAATTTGTTAAACTGAACTCCAAAGGCAAGAGGACTGGGCAAACTGACAAGGGCTACTTCAGAAGCTTCCAGAAGATGCAAATACAAAACAAATACCTCCTAAGTCCTAAGAGACACAACCGTTGAGAACAAAGAAAAGCAATTTGAAGCTGTTATCAGCAGAAGCAGCTATGAGGCTGAATAAGAACTTTTGGTATAAAAGCAGAAAACAAGGATTTGATCAAACTCTGCCACAGATAGCCAGGGACCTTGGTCAGATCTGATGGTTTCTCTGAACCTCAGTATCACTGCCAGTAAAATGGGGATAATTTTTTATGAATTACTAATGATAAAGCACTTAATAAATACTCAAGTGAAAAGGTACAAGTAAGAAGATGCAGTGGATTAATCAATGCAGTTTAGATATTTAATACAGGCCTAGAAGCAATGGCACTAATAATTCCCTCATTCTTAGGAATATGTCTTTATTTTTTTAGACCTTGAGTAAGTCTGAAATCAGAGGTAAGTGCAAAATGACCAAGACAAATGTAGGAAGTTCTGGTCTGAATTCTGGAGGACCATCCATTAGGACAAGCAGTCTTAGGTCACCTTTTACCCCTGTGACATGTGCATGTGCGCGCGCGCACACACACACACAGGCACACACATACACACACAAAACAAAAGCTCCCTACTCTTTTTAAGTCCAATACAGTAATATAGATTGTATCTTCGTAGTATGCCTCCATCAGTTTTTAAAATTGTCTTTTCAATGATTAAAAGAAAAAGAAAGGTGTAAAGATTTCATTTAATAATTGTTTGCCTCCTTCTTCCCTTCCTTTCTTTCCTCTATCCCTTCCTCCCAGATGGCTTTGGCCGAGAATTTTAATCATTAGATTTTTCACCATCTGGATAAATATATAATAATGCAAATGAGCAGTGCAGAGATTTGGAGGCACCCTAGTGAGCCCTGAAACCCAAAAGAGTTGAGTTCTTCAGCTCTGTCGCACTGGGAGAGCTATCGCTATTCCCAGATAGAATTCCTCCATTTTTGGAGTCTCAGAAAACTTTGTTCTTGCCCTTATTAAAATTAAAATCAGATTGTAGTTGCACACAAATGTACGTTTGAGTGGGACCACAGGTCCCCTGAGGGTAGGAACTCGGTCTTAATCAGCTTATTTGAATTCCCAGGGGTCTAGACAGACCTGCGTGGGGTTGAGTAGGGGAGAGGGGATGAGCAGGAGAACCCACAATACTGGCTAAGTGTCCTAAGTGTGTCCCTAATGAGGCAAGTTGAAACACAGCTCTGGACCTCAATTTCCTCCCCTGAAAAGTGGGTTAATAGAATCTCTACCTCTCAAGATGGTTGAGAAGATCAAATAGTGTGCATGAAAGCATATTTTGAATGGCACAGCACTAAAAAAAACCCTTGAGCTTGGCAACTTTGGGCCATGATAGGAGCCAAACAGGTATGTAGAATCATGCAATTATCTGGTGCACCTGAACTCCCCCTATAATAGGGAACACAGAAGAAAGTAACGCAAGTAGTCCACAGTGGTGAATTTTAGGTGTCAACTTGGCTAGGCTTTGGTGCCCAGCTCTTTGGTCAAACACTAGACTAGAGGTTGCTGGGAAGGTATCCTTTGGGTGTGGATTTACAGTTAAATAATGTAGACTGAGTGAAGCAGATTACCTTCCATAATATGTGTGGGCCACATCTAATCAGTTGAAGGTCTGAATAGGACAGAAAGACAAGCCTCCTCCAGCAAATGAATTCTGTGAATTCTCCAGCAAACAATCTTCAGACTTGAACTGTAATGCTGGCTCCCTTGGATCTCCAGTCTGCCAGCCCACCTTCCAGATTTTGGACACGCGGTGTTCCATAATCGCGCAAGCCAATTCATTAAAATAAATCCCTTTCATACATATATACACATCCCATTGGTTCTGTTTCTCTGGAAAACCCTACCTAATACACACACACACAAGTATTTTACATATATATATGCATACATGTATGCGATGTTTTTATGTATGCACATACATATGTTATACATATTGTGTATGCTTTATATGTATGGATATGTTCTTACGTATGTATTTCTGAGAGAACCAACCCCAAAATGCCCTCAGCTAGGAGACAGGATCTATGGTCCTGAGGAAGTGGAAGTTAGACAAGAATTAAAGGGTAGTATCCGTCTCCAGGCCTGGATAAAACTGTGGCCTGGGATCATCTGATTCAGCAGAACTTGCCCTCACACTCCTCCCTGTAAGCCACAAAGCTAACGTGGCTCTTCAGCCGTCATTACACCCAAACCTGCCCCTCCTCCCTCTCCTCACTGTCACTCCTTAGTCTCTATGCCCCTTGCCTGGCATTCTGTCTCCCTGGCAGCCTGGTCCCGGTCCCTCTCTCTGCAGCCTCCTTACCCGTCCAACCAGCCCCTCTCCAGAGAAATCCTGTCAGTCACATCACTCCTGCTTCTGACCTGTGGGGGACGGCCAGGCACATCCCCTCTGCCGCCTGCTTGCTTGGAGCACACAATCACTTGTATTTCCTCAACCACATTCTGTTGTTTCCAGCTCCACAGCTTCGCGTAAATGCCTTGTCTGCTCAGTATCTCTTGTCCACCAGTATAACCACCACTGAGTCCCCCACTCCCTTGGGGAGACCTTCCCTCCAAACCGTTTGCAGTGGCATATATACTGGCCTCCTCTGGGGGCTTCTGCCCATGCCCCCTAGCACAGTGATCAGCCGCTTTACACTCATCTTTGCCGACAAAGCACCCACGCCCCTGCCTGGCACACAGTTTGCCCTCCCTGCACAATGACCAGATAGAAGTGGATTTATTGCCTGGCATGTCGAATGCCAGCTGCTGTCTGGACTTACTGACCAGGGCAAGACCTTCTGGGAGTGAGGAAGGTGTCTGTGCCCTCCTCTGAGGTGCATTCAGGAACCTTAGAGTTAGTGATCTGGTGCCTGGCTGGCGGGGACGTGGGCTCCAAGGAGAATGCAGGGTTGAAGAGACAGAGGGGGTGCAGGAGGGTGGAAGGGACAAGGTGCAAGAGGGCAGCGTGGTATGAACTGACAGAGAAGGTGATGA
>CM053605.1:30639991-30655315 GCA_028646535.1 Procyon lotor
ATTCGTCTATCTCTTTGCCCTTTTCAAGTTTAATCATGTCCCACGGTCCCCCACCACCCCGCCAAAACTCCTTCTTAACCGAGGGTGGTTTATATCACATATGACCACTAGATGGCAGCATGATTCTGCCACAGACTCATCCTGAGCGCGGTCGGGGAGCTCGCGGCTGTCACAGACCAGCACAATGGAGCACATCACAGACGGAGGATTACAGCTGCCCTGGCTGGTGGTGTCTTTCCCTACACCTCTTCCCTTTGTCTTTGATTATAAGGAACCCATAGGAGTTTCACTCTTGAGGGGAACATCACTGTTCTTTTGTTTCAGCCCTGGGATATTGTTCTTGCCTTTATTTAAATTTTTGAGATGTTACTCATCATGGATTTTTTGCATTAATTTTTTTAATTTCTACTTTAAAATATCATTGGTCTTGGTTACTGAGTTTTGTGGTGCCCAAGGTAAGTGCTTCGTCTCACTTTCCTCATGTTGGGCCTGAAAAAAGAAGACTTTCAAGCAGCCTATAAAATAATCCTACAAAGACACCAGGAATAAGCAGGGACGGAGGCCCTTGGGGGGTCAGAGACCCCAAACACACACCACAGGAGCTCAGGAACATACATGGGATTTCAATGAACAAGGAAAAGGGTACTCAAAAACTGAATGCAGGAGTAAAAGATGAGTGGTCCTTTGTTTATTCCTCTAGCTGCTCCATGCTCATGGCTTCATGGTCTGTCCCTCTCTCCACCTCCTCCTTCCCCTTGAGCTCCCTCTGCTCCACTGGGTACCACATTTCCAACCACCTCACATATACCTACTTTTACCATCTCCCTTCCACTCTCTCCCTGCTGCATCTCTCACCCAGGGAAGTTCCCCTTCGTTCTGAATCTATCTGACTTTTTCTTAGGGCCCCAAGGAAGTGAGAAGACGGCAGTGTGAGGAAGGAGGGTGAGGGAGAGATTCCAAGACTAGGAAGCTCAGAGCACTGTGCCTGCAGTCTGAGTCTCCCCATGGAGATCACCGGCTCCTCAGGGCACAGGCTGTGACTGGACTGCGCACAGGACCTTGCACGAAACAGTTGCACAGAAGTATCAGTTGGTAGGAAAGATTACTCATGTTAATTAGCCGCATGTTCTCACAAATAATGAAAAGTCACATAATGAAGTAATTTGACCAATACCTCATAGGCTGAACCAATCCACTAATTGGTTCTAATGTCCTTGGTGCCTCTCCCTCCCTTCCAGGGGCTTCAAGAGCTCAACTCTTGATGAAGATCAAAGGGTAAACAGATCCTGGACTCCCTTCCGGACCTTCTCTGAGACCTAGTGTATGTCAATCCATGGGCACTGCTATCTTCTTCTGTCTGGTGTTGCTAAAGCATTTACCATGGATGAGGAGGAAGATCTTGGTCTGCGTTGTTCAGCAATGCAAGCAGTGCCTGGTGCCTGTGTCTTCCCCTCCAGATTCTCTGCACTTCCCTGGCTGCTCTCTGGCCTGAGAAAACTCCATCACTATGACTCCCAAGTCCTCTTCATCCAAGCTAGGGGTAACCATGGGGACCTCTGCTATCAGCCGGGGGATACATCCTTCTGCTCCCTTCCTGCAAGATTATCTGCATTCAACCGTGTCTCTAGAAAGGAGACCGTTCCTGCTCAAGGCATCACAGTTGACAGAGCCTCCCTCTCCCTCTATGCCTAGAATCAATACAGCTCTGCTGCTCCTAGTAGAGTCAGGCACAGGAGGGCCCTGATGAACCTTTACTGAGGTCTCACTTGTAGAACATTCTGTACACTCAGAAACTGGAATTCCCCACCCAAAAAGATCCAAGTCTGCTTCCCAGGTCTGTGCAGGTCTTATCCTCAGCTGTGCCTCAGGGTGGGCAGGTGGCTGTGACCCGGGGCCGACCCCTAGACCTAAGAATGGCTAAAAGACAGCTGTTTGTGCAACCATGAACAGAGCTTGAAGGCATGAGTATCTGTACTTGAGCTGGTAAAAGTGTTTGCCACACGCACAGAGTGGAGGAAGGCTGAGGAGGAGGAGGTGTCCTTGGCTGGCTATCCCTTCCCACCATGTTCTGGCACTATGGTCAATGACCAGAAGAGTGCAATAATTCTACATGCAGACCCAGCCTTCCACTAGTACCTTATATGAGTACCCTATTTGTGGAGGTTGGAAGACAGAGATGATTTTATTCAACACGTTCTCTTGAGTTATGACTTTGAAATGGTCTGATTGGTGACACGTGGGCCTTTATCTGTACTTTTGCCTAAGGCCCCCTGGTTGTTAGGGGAGAACAGCCTACCGGCTCCAGCTCCTGAGCTAGCATAGTTCCCCGTGTATGTAAAGTCTGCAAACAGCCCCTGGTACCTAAACTCTCTTTGAATGATCTCCTTTGGAGTAGACTCTGTTTTCTACTGATGCCCTGACTGACCTAGATCACAAAGGTTAAACTGTCTCTGGCACGTAAGCTCTCAGGTTTAAAGAAAAAGTGGACTTTGATTGAATAGGTGGAAAAAGGGAAAGAAACAAATCCTCAAACAAAACTCACCAAGGAGCAACTCAAAACAGGGTGGGTGAGATCAAGGTAGTACTCTTAGGAATACGTGTTCTAGGAAGACACAGGTGCGCCAAGGGCATGGGGAAGAGATGCCCAGACCCTTGGAGGTCACACCTGAAACAGCCCCACTAGGCCACTGCACTTGCAGGGTCATGGACCATAGGAGCTGTATCTTGCTCTTCTTTTCTAAAGACCATTAAAATTCAATTTTGAAATGTTTGTTTAATAGCTTCCCAAAGATCCCATGAAAGTTCTGATAGAACTGCCATCTTCCAAGTGTGATGATCTTGGATGGATCCCTCAGTGTTATCCTGGGCTTTTCTGGAAATTTCCACGTATGGTTTTTTTTGTTTTGTTTTGTTTTGTTTTAAGATTTTATTTATTTGACAGCGAGAAACAGAGCAAGAGAGGGAACACAAGCATAGGGGATGGTAGTGGGAGAAGCAGGCTTCCTGCCGAGCAGGGAGCCCGATGCGAGCTCGATCCCAGGACCCGGGGATCATGACCTGAGCCAAAGGCAGATACTTAACGACTGAGCCACCCAGGTGCCCCTCCACGTATGGTTTTATAATGACTATGCTTCCCTCAAGAACAGTTTTGGTAGTGCTTTCTCCTGGCTTTGTTCACATATTCATTTTTTTTTTTTAAGATTTTATTTATTTATTTAACAGAGAGAGAGGTCACAAGGAGGCATAAAGGCAGCAGAGAGAGAGGGGAAAGCAGTCTCCCCACTGAGCAGAGAGCCTGATGCGGGGCTCGATCCCAGGACCCTGAGATCACGACCTGAGCCAAAGGCAGAGGCTTTAACCCACCGAGCCACCCAGGCGCCCCTCACATATTCATTTAAAAACGTTTATTGAAGTTAACATGTGCCACACACTATTGTTGGCGTTGAGGAAACAGTGTTGCGACAGATGGCAATGTCCTTGCCCTTGTGCAGATTATGTTCTAGTGGGAGAGACAGAAACATTTAGATAAACATGTATTGTTTTGACTAATATTGATTGAGTTCCACCAGTGAGCCAGACACTGTCCAACACTCTAAGAATACAACCCTATAAGAAACACACACACACACACACACACACACACACACACACACACACACACACACACACCCCTTGCTCTAAGCTGCTTATCTACTAGCAGGGGAGATAAACAAGAAACAAAGTTAAAAAGTAAAGTATACAGTATGTGACTCATCCTGGGTTCCCCCAACACAGCAGAACCCGAAGCAAACGCTTATGACTAATATTTTCTCTAAAAGTGAAATACACGGAAGCAGGAATAAGAGATAAGAGAAGAGAGGATGAGGCAAGGAGAGAAGGACAAATCAAGGGGCTGGTTTACCAGTTGGCTATAGCTTCATAAAAAGCACAGCCAAGTACTTGGTCTTAAGCAAGGTCTTACGATTTACTGTCTCAGAACAATTCATCAGAGTAAGAAGTATGGCAGACTAAAAATAGCCACAACTTCTCTGACCTCCCTCCCACTGAGAGCTGGAATCTACATCCCTTCTCATGAATCTGGATGGGCCTGTGACTCTTTGACCAAGAGAACAGAGTGCAAGTGACAAGAACAACTCTCTAGGCCTAGGCCTTAAGTGATGGGCAACTTCCACCTCCTGGCTCTTGGAATGCAGGCTCCTGAACCCAGTGGCCAAGCTGTGGGAAACCCACTGTCCTGCAGAGGGTCCCACAGGGAGAGGAGCTGAGCCTCCCTCCCAGGAGCCAGCCCCAACTGGCCAGCCCTGTGAGCAAGCAATCTTGACGGTAGATCCTCCAGCCCCAATAGAGCAGAAATAGGTCATTCCCAGTAATCCCTGACCAGATTACAAATTCAAGGGAAAAACAGTGATTGTTATTTTGAGCCATTAAGATTGCTTATTACTCAGCAATAGAGAACCAGAACGGGAAGGGAGAAAAATTTAACCACAGGCTCCTGTGACGTATTAGATGAGTTTGCCCCATGAACCATCAACCCCACTGCCTTATAGGTTGTGCCATCCAGCCTCTCCAGGTAGCCACTAGGAAAGAAAGACCCAAGACAGAAATGGCAGGCTGTGTAGCTAGGGAGCACAGGGCAGAGTGAGCTAGAGCATTCTCCACCTGCCCCTCCTGGCCCCCCACCCCCTGCAGCCTGGAGACCAGCCACGGAAGCTGGTGTCTATGTGAGGCCTGCACGACGTGCCATAAACTCTCGGTCCTCAGCAGTGGCCAAGATGCCAGAGGCGCAGAAGCGTGAGATGCGACAGGAGGCTCCCTTGGGGTATGTCTAAGCCCAGCATGCGGGGACGGGGAGCAGCTGAAGGCCCACCTGCCCAACCCGGTGATGGCACCTTGCTGTCCTGCTGAGACGGTACCAGACTCGAGGAGTCTTTTCTCAGGCAAGACTAAGTTCCCTCCCCTGCGTGGCCTCAGAATGTGGTGGGGACTGGTGGTCTTCCTCGCGGGTCGTCAGTACCATTGGGCAGAAACCCAGGGCCTGGTGAATCCTGGAAGGTGCCTAAACTGGGTCTAAAAGAGTATCTCAGAAGGGCTAAGTGTCATAAATAGCTGTGGATTATGATTAGGTAAGAAGAGTCAGCAAGGGGCCTGGGGAAGTTGAGGGTCGTGGAGATTTACACTCAGGCAAGACCCCCTAAGAAGGGTTTGAACATTTGAACCAGTGCTTGAACATGTTGGGGAACAAGCACGGGGAACATTCTAGACAGAACAGCGGTGAGGTGTCGGGGGTGGGGGGGGCAAGAGCAGGGAGACCAGCAGAAAGAAAGAGTGGGAGGTGCCAAGGCCCAAGAGAGCGTGAGGAGGCCGGGAGGGAAGCCTGCTGAGAAGGGCCCGCGGGCCATGGGAGGAGGCAGACTGACAGTAGTTGGAAGAGGAGGCATGAGGATCAGGAGGCTTGGCAGGAGTCCAGGCAGGAGGCCGTGAGGACTCACAGGGAACTAGAAATGGCAGAAGCGGTGAGAAGGCGTCAGAGCTCAGACAGACTAGGAAGGCAAAGCCAGGAGGGGCACAGGGGTGAAGCGTGGGAGCAGGAGAGAAGGCAGGAGGTCCCAAAGGCTCTGGGCTGAACAACAGGCAGGACAGAGATGCCATCCACGCACCGTCGTGGGGGGAGTGTGAGAGGAGCAGGGTGCATGACTGGATCAGAAGTTGGAGTTCTGGACCTTCTCACAGAAACCACCAGGTGGTCACCTGTAAATAGGATCTGTTCAGGGAAGAAGTCCTCATTAGAGCTATAATTTGGGGACCTGTCAGGAAATAAATGGTCATTAAAGCCACATAACAAATAAGATGATTACAGATAGTAAGTTCTATGAGGAGTGGTCAACAGGATCCTATTATAAGAGGCACTGAGGAGGGCGGGCTATCTAGGCAGGGGGATCAGAGGCCGAGAGAGAGAGAGAGAGAGAGAGAGAGAGGTATAAGAGGAGACTTGAACAAGAATAATACATGGGCACAAACCCCTATGCAAAATTATTGGGAAAGGATACGTTCCGAGAAGAGAATTTTTAGGCTTTAGAAATTGAATACAATATGCACACCATATTGTATTTGAATTCTCAGCCGAGTGTGGGCAACACCTTATAATTTTACCAGTAGTTCCACCGAAAACGCTTTATCACACTCAGCAGGGCAGATAAACACCAACAGCCTCAAGTCTGTTCAGATCACATTTTGCTGCTAAAAGAGTTTGTACTAGACCCACATTTTTTTCCACCTTTCAATGCAAGATACTTTTTTTTAAGGGCTCACATACATTGGTTTATTTACTCTTCACCTCAGCTCTGTGAGGCAGGTATGAAGAAACAGTTACATAAAGAGAGGTGACCTGGGATCCTATAGGTCATCCAAGCTCCCAGGTCTGCCCTCTTGCTTGCCAGGCCGCTAGCAAGTGCAAAGGTCCTGCGGTGGGACTAAGCGTAGGGTGTGTGAGGAACTGACTCACTGGAGGTGGCAAATAAGCAGGGATTTGTACGGGCCGTGGCAGGGGGCCTGACTGAGACCCTGCCTGCAGGTTCTCGGTAGACTCCTCTGCGGGGCTGAGAATCCCAAGTACTATTCCTGCTTGGATGCTGTCATGTGAATTAATTAGATTTATGTCTTCATAAATTCATGCTGGCTGCCCCATAAGGCAGAGCATGGAGAGGTGTATGTGGAAGCAGATGGACCGGTCACTCCTCCAGTCACATTACTATGAACCCCTTGCTCTAATCTCTGCAGCCCCGGGAGACCCAAACGGCATCTTGAACACCTCAAATTTAAGCAATGCCAAAAAGGGAAACGAAGATGTCTTCTTAGCCCCAAATTAGCCACAATTAATGAAAGAGCAAAATGAGCACAGAACTTGACTTGCCCTCTATAATTTGGTCCCATGTACACCTTCCCTAGATATTCCCTCACAGAAATACTTCAGTAATTTTTCTTAACTTTACTCCACCACTGCCTTTATGCTGCTTTATGCTTTTAGGTTTTTTGAGACCGTTACTGCTACTCAATTGCTCGTCCCTCCCACACCCCGACGATCTGTCTCACTCTAACATGGTAACTAGAATGACACTGTATGTTCTCCAGACTGCCGGGCAGGCTGGGAGTCCTGTCTCTCCCTGCACTGCCCACAGCCTTCAACAGAATTTTTGACGCTCTGTCTGTCAAATCCATTCGTGGGCTCTCGGAAAGAAAATTTTGCTTGATACTTCATTGCCATGCAGAGTCAAGGTCATTAAATAGCTAAATGTGCAGTGCAGATCAAGGCATTCACCAGCCAGCACTTCATAGCATTTCCTTTCACAGCATCAGAAATACATCTTCCCAAACTACAGCCAACCACATATTTACCGCTCTCTTCCTCAGATCTGTGCTGGCCATTGTGGCAGCCAGGAGCACAGGCGGCCCTGAGCCCCTGACACTTGGCTAAGTCTCAAGTGAGGTGTGCTATGGGTGCAAAATACACACCAATTTCAAAACTTAGTACCAAAAAAAAAAAACAAAACACAAAACAAAACCCACACAACCAAAATCAAAAGCATACAAAATAGCTCGTTAATAATTTTTATATTGATCACATGTTAACATATAGTACCCACAGGGGATCATGTTAAATAGCATTTTATTAAAATTAATGTTTCTTTTTACTTTCTAAACGTAGATACAAAGCATTAGAAGAGACAGAAAGGAGAGGAAGAAAAAAGAATGGAAGCAAAGTGACGAGAGGGGAGGGGAGGGGAAATGGAAAAACTAATTTTTTTCTTATTACCATTATCTCTTGTCTCTAGTCTGGTCTTGATTCTACGTTTCCAGAGTTCAGTGATATTTCTACAGGGGAGTCAGAAAGCATCTTCATAACCTCAGTCTGCAGAATCATTTTATCTTTGAGAAAAAAAAAGAAGCTGTATATGTCCTTTGATGAATCCTGCCGATTCACTGCGGTCCCCTCAACCCTCACCTCACCAAGTCTCATTCAGACAGAGCCCGTCTCCGCACCCCAAATGCTCCCAGGATGGACAGGAGATCTGCTCAGCTACCCCCAGGGTTTTTGAAACTTGATCCTAATTGGTAAAGATAAAATGTCTCACCTGCAGCTCCCACTTAGCTTGGCCATGGGTTCATTTAAAAATTATAAGAGAAGGGGAGGAGGTTAATCATTCTGTTCTTGCAATGACTTGTGAATTTATAGAAAATAAAGAATGCACAGGATTTTTCTCCTCAGGATAAGTCTGTTTCTGAATATCATTAAAGGCAAGTTTATTTTCATAACTTGCTAAGTTTTATAAGACCCCTAAATATTATTTATACCTTTATACAACTATGTTATCAAGTTGGCCTCTAGTTAAACTGTTAAAATAAATGCTAATACACCATCTTTAAGGGCACTCTTTGAAAGGAAAGGAGTTACCTTGTAAAGGATTTTTTTTTAAGATTTTATTTATTTATTTGACAGAGAGAGATCACAAGCAGGCAGAGAGGCAGGCAGAGAGAGAGGGAGAAGCAGGGTCCCCGCTGAGCAGAGAGCCCGACGCGGGGCTGGATCCCAGGACCCTGAGATCATGACCTGAGCCAAAGGCAGAGGCTTTAACCCACTGAAACACCCAGGCGCCCCTTGTAGAGGATATTTTATAAAATTTATAAAATTCTAGTATATGTGCTGCCGAAGCGAGCACTAAAATTTATAAAATTCTAATGGGTTGAGACTGCCATTTGTTAATCAAACGTACTTAGCAATTTACCACATTCAAATGGAAGCTGTCTCTTCCATTAGAATTTAGAACTGGCTCTAGTACACACATCAGACGACAGCCTTGTGGGTCTGAAAGGAGATCTGGACAAGTGTCTCCCTTTCTCAGCATTAGCTCTAAAGGGAGGGTTAACTGGGTTAACATCCTTGAGGAATGCAGTTGCCAACTCTGCAACATCAAAAAGTAAATATTTACCTGATAATGTGCTTTAAATTACTTCCTTCTCAGCTATGCAAAATGTCCTAGAGTTTACTGCTTTTGCTTTTTTTTTTTTTAATATTATGTTAGTCACCATATAGCACTTCATTCATTCCCTATGCAGTGCTCCATGATTTGTTTGTGCACAACACCCAATGCTTCTTGCGATACATGCCCTCCTTAATACCCATCTCCAGGGGCGCCTGGGTGGCTCAGTGGGTTAGGCCTCTGCCTTTGGCTCAGGTCATGATCTCAGTGTCCTGGGATCAAGCCCCGCATCAGGCTCTCTGCTCAGTGGGGAGCCTGCTCCGTCCCCCCCCCCCCCCCTGCCTCTCTGCCTACTTGTGATCTCTCTCTCTGCCAAGTAAACAAATAAAATCTTTAAAAAAAAAAAAATACCCATCTCCAGACTAATCCATCCCCCCAGCTCCCTCCCCTCTGAAACTCTCAGTTTGTTTCCCAGAGTCCATAGTCTCTCATGGTCCATCTCCCCCTCTGCTTCCCACCTCTTCATTTTTCCCTTCCTTTTCCTGATGAACTCCATGCTATTCCTTATGTTCCACATATAAGTGAAACCATATGATAATTATCTTTCTCTGATTGACTTATTTCACTCAGCATAATCTCCTCCAGTCTCATCCATGTTGATGCAAATGCTGGATATTCATCTTTTCTGATGACTGAGTAATATTCCATTGTATATATGGACCACATCTTCTTTATCCATTTGTCTGTTGAAGGGCATCTCGGCTCCTTCCACAGTTTGGCTATTGTGGACATTGCTGCTATGAACAATGGGGTGCACATGGCCCTTCTTTTCACTGTATCTGTTATCTTTGGGGTAGATACCCAGTAGTGCAATTGCTGGGTCATAGGGTAGCTTCATTTCTAACTTTTTGCGAAGCCTCAAAGCTCCCTTTAGAGCTAAAACTTTGTTTTCCAAAGTGGCTGTACCAAGTTGCATTCCCACCAACCATGTAAGAGGGTTCCTCTTTCTCCACAACCTCTCCAACATTTGTTGTTTCTTGTCTTCTCAGTTTCTGCCATTCTAACTGGTATAAAGTGGTATCTCAATGTGGTTTTGATTGGAATTTCCCTGAGGGCTAATGATGATGAATACTTTTTCATGTGTCTGTGAGTCATTTGTATATCTTCTTTGGAGAAGTGTCTGTTTATGTCTTCTACCCAGTTTTTGACTTGATTATTTGTTCTTTGGGTATTGAGTTTGAGAAGTTATTTATAGATCTTGCTTTTGCTTTCCAATGCCGGAGAACACTTGAAAAGTCATGGTTTAGGATTTTAAATAATCATCAAGTGCTAGTAATGCTAAGCCACAAGGATAACTGTCTCTGTTCTTCTGTTCCCTCCACAGATCATCCAGAGTACAGGGGCTCAGCATGCGCCTTCCACAATACATAGTAAGTGCTGTGTGTTTTCTGGTTAGAAGCTTCTTGGTAAGGCCTTAGAGCACAGACAGTACATAATACATCAATCTTTTACTGATCTCAGGATTTGCTTAAGCCTCATGTAATAAATGTTGATGCTTGGCATCTGAGTAGACGAGTAGAGAATATTTCTGGATATGAGAAGTCATTTCTTTCATTCTCCCAGAGCCCAGGGAAGTAGAGCTCAGCAAGACGGGGTGTCTCCCTGTCGGGGACTCCGGTGTCTCAGGGGCCTGCCCTCCCACCCTGAGCAGGGAAATAAAGCCACTGCCCACTGATGCCTATGCGAATGCAGTGTGTATTCATGGAGAGAAAGGAAAAAGAAGGTGGAACGTTTAGAACAGAGAGAGCTGTTCTAATAGTTCGGGCCAAGCAGCCCAAACTATTCCAGCTAGTGGTCACATGTGCTCTCTGGAGCCTGGCCCATTGTGCAAACACCTCACTAGAGACTGAACACTTGTGTTTCCTAAAATTCATGTTGATATCTAACTCCCAGTGTTATGGGATTTGGAGATGGAACCTTTGGGAAGTGCTGGGATCATGAGAGTGGAGCCCTCATGAATGAGATTAATGGCTTCATAAAAGGCACCCCAGAGGGTCCCTTGCTCTTTCTACCATGTGAGATCACAGTGGAAAGATGGTTGTCATAAAGCAGGAGGAGGGCTCTCACCAGAACCCCACCATTCTGACACCCTGATCTTCAACTTCCCAGCCTCCAGAACTGTGAGAAATTAAGTTCTGTTGTTTATAAGCTACCAGGTCTAAAGTATTCTGTTAGAGCAGCCTAAATGGATTAAGACACACGCTAAATATTGAAAGGGTTTTGTCTCACAAATAGAAGTGCATCTTTTGCTTGGACCTATTTGGGGCAAAGAAATGAATGAAGAGAAGCCATGCCATTTTCTATCTATGGCAAAGACTACCGGTTCGCTCTCGGCTCTCCGCTCTCCATGCTGCCTTCTCTCTTAGTCACAGAGCCTGGATCAAGCACCCACAAATAATATCCCACTATCTCCTCTGTGATACAGTAAGGTAACAACCATCTACTGTAAAACTAAATACAAAAGCTCAATCAATGAGTCTAAGTGCAGATGGAGAGACGGACACACTTGCAGATTAAGTTTTCCTATTTCCAAAACTCTGATAAAAAGGGCATGCATTGGTCAGGGCTCTCTAGGGAAACAAAACCTATAGGATACACACACACACACACACACACACACACACACCCAATAGGATGGATGGATGGATGGATAGATGGATAGGTAGGTAGGTAGGTAGGTAAGTAAATAGGTAGGTAGATAGAGACTTTAAAGAATTGGCTCATGTGATTGTGGAAGCCAGTAAGTCCAAAATCTGTGGTGTAGGCTGGCAAGCTGGAGACCCAGAGAAGAGCTGATTTTGGAGATCAAGTACAAAGGCAGTCTCTTGGCAGAATTCCTTCATTCCTGAGGAAGGTCTTTTTTTTTTTGTCGTTAGTGTTCAAATGATTCCATATTATGGAGGTGCTTTATTCAAAGTAAAATCTGAGTGAAGCAATTTGCTTTATTCAAAGTCTACTAATTTAAATGTTAATCTCATCTAAAGAGTATCTTCACAGAAACATCAAGAATAATGTTACCAAACATTTGAGTGCTGTGGCCTAGCCAAATGGATACATGAAATTAACATCACAAACCAACAAACAGAAATACTTGTGAATGAGAAAATGTGAGAAAACTTAAGCCCATTCCTGTAGGCACACTGTCCATCAGCACCAGGAGCCATGTGAGGCCAGTCGGGGGTTCACTGCCCTAGTGCCATTCAGCAAGGAGCACCTCTCTTCCGTGACCACCGACAGCTTGCCAGTCTTCTGTGTTTATGCTGACTCTGCCCAGGCTGGGTCTCTGTGTGGGGAAAAATGAGCCTCCATTTTCACATCACACAAATGTTAAAGCAATTAACTCAAATGCAACATTCACCTGAAAGAAAAGCTAAAACTACACTTTAGGGAAATACTACTTTTTAACTATTAGTTAAAAACAGGGAGAACTAAAAAACATAACATACATATATATACATATACATGCATATATACGCACATACATGCATATGCATATATGTATGTGTATGTATATGTCTATATGTATACATGTATGCATATATAAATATGTATATGTGTGTATATATATGTATGCATTTGCATCCATATGTATATATGCAGTAAAACTCTAAAGCAATGCACGGGAATAAGTTTCAGGGGTCAACCCTATAGGATATGGCAGAAAATACACTGGGGAGAGGTTCCCAAAGACCATGAAGACACCAATAAAACTACCAGCAAGCAGTGCTCCTCGGATTTCTACATTTCAGCTCTGTGGGGCTTCTCTTAGAAGCTTCTAGGTTTTAACAATTCCACCTTCTCTTAGTTCTCCCGGCTACAGGAAGAAGAGAGTTGTTTTCTTACTCTACCTTCATTATACTTCCTCCTAATTCAGTGAGAAATGCCCTCTGGAATAAGAAACATAATCACTCCAGGGGTTGTCAGCAAGTGATACCTGCCTGTTTCCTAGCCAGCCAGTATGCAGAGAAACTTGATGATCAGAACATGTCACCGACTTTCACAGAGACAAGTACCATCCCTCCCATTCATGGGAGAAGTCCAGAGGGAAAACAGATCTGTGCAACCCCAGAGGAAACCCATACCAACTGACTGAACAAACCAACATAGGTTTGTACATACGAACATACATGCATACATACACTGATTGATTTAAACAGTATGTGCATATACCTAATATATTCATGCCATATTATGCCATATTATGAATGAAATATATATATACAAATACCTTTGCTTCATGACATATTATGAGATAAATATATATATGTATATTTAATATCAGATCTTTGAAGAAAACCAATATCATAAAAGAAGGACAATGGTACACCATATTATTATTTAACATTATTTACTATCCTTTCTTGCAACAGGATTATATGACTCTATTCATTTGACCTATGAGTTGTAGTGCCTTGTCTTAGTTCAGGCTGCTATAACAAAATACCACACACTGGGTAGATTTTAAACAACAGAATTTTTTTTTTTCTCTCACAGTTCTGGAAGCTGGAAGTCTGTGATCAAGGTACAAGCATGGTCCGATTCTGGTACAGGTCCTTTTCCAGTCTACAAACTGCCCTCTCCATCATTGGTCCTCACAGAGCAGAGAGAGAAATCTGGCCCCCTCATTACCTTATAATCCCATTCATGACGGCTCCATCCTCATGACCTATTACTCCAAAGGCCCCTCCCCATAATACCATAATGGATATTAGATTTCAACATATGAATTTGGTAGGGGTACAGAACATTCAGTCTGTGACATGCCTCCTTTGGGACAAACATACTTTCCATTCTATTGACAACACATTTATCCTTATAACTTGCTTTGGCAATAGCGTGAAAGCAGATGTGATGGACCCCACCCATCCAAGCAAAACTTTTAAGACTCCTTGTAGGTTTCCAGCAGCCCCCTTGCTCTTTTCCCTCTCCCTCAAGAAAAGCATGGCCCATATTAAGTCCCTCCTTCAGCCTTCTGGGAAAAAGACACGTGGAGCAGGGGTTGAACCAGCCCTGACCTTCAGTCAACATAATATGTAAACAAGAAATAAACTTTTGTCCTTATAAACCATTAAGATTTGTAGGCTCACTTGTTCCCACAGGACAGCTGACAAAGGAACAAACTGAACAAGGAAACCTGAAAGGAACAGTAGTAGCCTCAGAATATTTTGAGATGACAATGCATCTGTAAACTGGATTAGACTATGATAAAAATGAATAATCGAGGATTTAAAAAGTGTATAAAATTAAAATCTCATCTGAAATAAATTTAATGGATGGGCTATATAATGAAATTGGCATCATGAAGACTAACTAGGTGATCTAGAGCAGGGCTTCTCAACCTTACTGTGCTTACTGGTCACCTGGGGATTTTGTTGAAAAGCTGACTCTGATTTTGCAGCTCTCCTCAGATGCGGACTGAGAAATTGCATTTCTAACAAATTCCCTTTGGAATTTGGATGCTGTTGGTCCGGGATTCAGAATTTGAGAACCACTGTTCTAGATCCGTGCTATTCAAAGTGTGGGCCAAAGACCAGTAGCTTTGTCAACTGGCAGTTTGTTAGAAATGCCACGCTGATCCTCCTATGGAGTAGCAAGGATAGGTAAGAGATCTCTCAAATTTTGGTCCCCATACCAGTAGCATCAGAGTCACCTGGGAATTTGTTAGAAATGCTATTTCTTTGGCCCCCACCCCAAAACTACTGAATCCAGACTCTAGGGATGGAATCTATTGATTTATTTTTTAATAAGCCTCCCAAGATTCTGATGCACACAAAAAAATTTGAGAACTTTGATTGTTCTCTGAACTTTTCTCAAATTGAGAAATTTGATTTAGAAATAATAGCAATGTCTCGCAGAACATATAACAAAAAGAAAGAAAAAAAGAGATAAGAAATTGTGAGAAAAAGAAAAAGTAAAACAACAGATGTTAGATTGCCAGAAGTCATAAGAGCTGAGAAGAGATTCAGTGAAGGTGAGAAGGGACAACTTTTCAGATCAAAGGACCCATTGAATGCCAAGAAGAATGAATAAAGAAAACCCACATCCAGATATCAGCGTGTAAATGTGCAAAGAGAGAGTTCTGAAACCGTCCATATAGAAAACACTCTTTGTTCCATAAACCGCAGACAATTCATTTCCTCATGTCAGTTTTCATCAAAACTCTATCATTGATATTGGTGCTTTTAATATCCTGCTCAAAATGAGCAATATGGGGGTGGCCTGGGTGGCTCAGTTTGTTAACATCTACCTTTGGCTCAGATCATGATCTCCGGGTGCTGGGAAGAGCCCT
>CM053605.1:30655415-30674419 GCA_028646535.1 Procyon lotor
CAACAGAGGGAAGAACAAACAGGAAAGTGCTCACAAAAGGAAGACTTTATGGTGTCCTAGGAAAGCAGAGGGGAGTCACAGGATGAGGTTAGAAAAATAAGCAAGGAACAGAAATGTTCAGGCCTGATGACTGTGATAAAGAGTCATGAAAAGCCATGGAGTTTTAGGCAGGAAATGGTATTAATTTTTGTTTTAAAAATATCACTTGCATATTTATTAGAATGATTATTATTTCAAAAAATTGCAGACGAACACGTGTTGGCAAGGTTGTCAAGAAATGGGAATCCTTGAGCAGTGCTAGTGCAGCTGCTGTGGAAAACAGTATGATGCCTCCAGAAAAACTAAAAACAGAATTATTTCATATGACCCAGCAATTCTACTTCCGGGTATAGACTCAAAAGATTTGAAAGCAGGGACTCAAATAGCTATTTGTACACCAACGTTGACAGAGACAGCAGTATTCACAATAGCCAAAACATGCAAACAACCCAAATGTCCATCAACAGATGAATGGATAAACAAATTGAGGTGTATACATATGGTGGAATAGTATTCACCCTTAAAAAGGAAGGTAATTACACAAGCTGTGATGTGTATGAAACTTGAAGACATTATGCTAAACGAAATAAGCCAGACACCAAAGGTCTGCTTATATGGGGGAACTACAGTAGTCAAATTCATAGAGGCATTGAATAGAATAGTGATTACCAAGGACTGTAAGTCAGGAGGAAAAGGGAATTAGTATTTAAATTGTACCGTTTTCAGTTTATGATGATAACAATTCTGGAGATGGATGGTAGTGATGATTACACAACAATGTGAATGTACTTAATGCCACTGAATTAATAAATGTGAAAATGGTTAAAATGTTAAGTTTGGCAAGTTTTCAGTTATGTATATTTTACAATTTTAAAAAATGCTAGAAACCTTGAAAAATACATGCTACTTTGCTGTTGTGTGAAGAAAGTACTTGAGTGAGACAAAAATGGAAGACCAGTTGGAAGACTGAGCAGCAGTTGAGGTGAAAGGCAATGGCAGCTTAGACTGGGGAGGGCAAGTCAGCCTTCCCACTGGTGACGCCATCTTAATAACTGATTTTGTAACAATAGTATGAAAAAAGTATGTTCTACAGCCACAAGTAGCTGAAGCAAGAATACTTACATTCCTATCCCAAGTGGTTCTACTTTGAGTCAATTTAACTGTTTTTAAACCAATCCTCTTCAGGGTTGTAGATGTGGGTGTATGCAGGCATGCAATTGCATAGAGAGAGGACAGTACCACACTCTAAAAAGTGGGAAAATCCTCATCTAAGTCTACCTGTACTGTTAGCTCAATTTCTGGCTGCTTTTGATGTAAATAATACTTTAAAATCACAAAGAAGTTGGATTAAAATACAGGCCACATCAATACTTTTTTTTTTTTTAGCATTTTTTTATGTTTAATAAATTTTATTGGCTCTTGGCTAATCATTGTTTCTTGTATTTCATTTCTTGGATTAATTTTTCTTCTTGCAAGAGCAAATCAGTTAGTACACTTAGTGTTATTTTCAAAAGGGAATTTTTTTCGATGCTTAACATTCCAAGAAATCACATGTCTTCAGGATGTGGTTTTATTCTTACATTTAACTGGGTATAGAATTCTGAGTTTGAAATTATTTTTCCTTAGATTTTGGAGGTAATGAGTTCATTTTCTTCTTGTTTCTAGCATTGTGTTGTTTGCAAGTACTCTGGTTTTTGTCTGGAAATATATACACATAATTTTTATTTCTTAAATTTAAATTCAAGTTAGTTAACATAGAGTGTGGTATTGGGTTAAGGAGTAGAATTTAGTGCTTCATCACTTATATATAACACCCACGGGCACTTGGATGGCTCAGTCATTAAACATCTGCCTTCAGCTCAGGATATGATCCCAGGGTCATGGGTTCAAGCCCTGTATTGGGCTCCCTGCTCAGTGGGAAGCCTGCTTCTCCCTCTCCCACTTGCCCTGCTTGTATTCCCTCTCTTGCCGTCTCTCTCTGTCAAATATATAAATAAAATATTTTAAAATAAATAAACAAATAAAAAATAATGCCTAGTTCTCATCCCAACAAGTGCCCTTCTTTTTTTTTTTTTTAAAGATTTTATTTATTTGACAGAGAGAGATAGATACCACAAGTAGGCAGAGAGGCAGACAGAGAGAGAGGGGGAAGCAGGCTTCCCACTGAGCAGAGAGCCCGATGTGGGGCTCAATTCCAGGACCCTGAGATCATGACCTGAGCCTAAGGCAGAGGGTCTAACCCACTGAGCCACCCAGGTGCCCCAACAAGTGCCCTTCTTAAGACCCATCACCCATTTATCTTATTCCCCCACCTACCTCCCTTCTAGTACCTTGTTTGTTCTCTACATTTAAGTCTCATGGTGTGTCTCCCTGTTTTCATCTTATTTTATTTTTCTTTCCCTTCCCCTATGTTCATGTTTTGTTTCTTAAATTCTACATGAGTGAAATCCTGTATTTGTCTTGCTTTAACCTCCTATTCTTAGCTAGTTCCATCCATGTTGTTGCAAATGGCAAGATTTCATTCTTTTTGAAAGCCAAGTAATATTCCATTGTGTATATATGCCACTTCTTCTTTATCCATTCATCAGTTGATGGATACGTGGACTCTTTCCATAATTTGGCTAGTGTGAACATTGCTGCTATAAACACTGTAGTACCACTTCAAATCAGCATTTTTGTATCCTTTGGATAAATACCTAGTAGTACAATTGTTGGGTCATAAGGTAGTTCTATTTTTAACTATTTAAGGAACTGCCATACTGTTTTCCAGAGTGGCTACACCAGTTTATATACCCACCAACAGTGCAAGAGGGCACCTTTATCTGCCTTCTCACCAACATCTGTTGTTTCCTACGTTAATTTTAGCCATTTCGACAGGTGTGAGGTGATATCTCATCCTGGTTTTGATTTGTATTTCCCTGATGCTGAGGGATGTTGCATCTTTTCATGTGTCTGTTTTGGATGTCTTCTTTGGAAAACTGTCTACTCATGTTTTCTGCCCATTTCTTAACTGGATTATTTGTTCTATGGATGTTGAGTTTGATAAGTTCTTTATGAAAAAAGAATCTTTATAGATTTGAGACACTAACTCTTTGTCCAATATGTCATTTGCAAATATCTTCTCCCATTCTATTGGTTCCTCTTAGTTTTGTTGATTGTTCCCTTCACTCTACAGAAGCTTTTTATCTTGATGAGGTCCCAGTGGTTCATTTTTGCTCTTGTTTCCCTTGTCTCCAGAGACGTGTCTAGTAAGAAGTTGGTGCAGCTGAGGTCCAAGAAGTTGGTACCTGCTTTCTTTATTAGGATCCTGATGATTTCCTGTCTTACATTTAGGTCTTTTATCCATTTTGAATTTATTTTTGTGTATAGTGTAAAACAGTGGTCCAGTTTCATTCTTCTACATGTCAAAGTACAATTTTCCCAGAAGCATTTGTTGAAAAGACTGTCTTTTTTCCAATGGATATTCTTTCCTGCTTTGTTAAAGATTAGTTGGCCATACAGTCGTGGGCCCATTTCTGGGTTCTCTAACCTATTTCATTGATCTATGTGTCTGTGTTTGTGACAGTATCATACTGTCTTAATGATTATAGCTTTGTAATAGAGCTTGAAGTCCAGAATTGTGATGCCTCTCACTTTGCTTTTATTTTTTTCAACATTACTTTGGCTATTTGGGGCCTTCTCTGTTTCCATACAAATTTTAGAATTGTTCATTCTAGCACTGTGAAAAATGCTAGTGTTATTTTGATTGGGATTGTGTTGAAAGTGTAGATTGCTTTGGTTTAATTTGGAAACTCAAATAAAGACATTTTAACAATATTTGTTCTTCCTGTCAAAGAGAATGGAATATTTTTCCATTTCTTTGTGTCTTCCTTAATTTCTTTCATGAGTGTCCTATAGCTTTCAGTGTACAGATCTTTTACCTCTTTGATTATGTTTATCCTTAAGTATCTTATGATTTTTGGTGCTGTTGTAAATGGGATCTATTCCTTGATTTCTCTTTCTGTTGCTTCGTTATTGATGTATAGAAATGCTACAGATTTCTGTACACTGATATTATATCCTGCGATTTTGCTGAATTCATGTTATCTGTTCCAGCAATTTTGTGGTGGAATCTTTCAGATTTTCTACGTGGAGTATAATGTTGCCTGTGAAGAAAAAAGTTTGACTTCTTCCTTGCTGATTTGGATGCCTTTTATTTCTTTTTGTTGTCTAATAACTGAGGGTAAGCTTCCAGTACTATGTTCAACAACAGTGGTGAGAGTAGACATCCCTGTCATGTTCCTGCAGGCCCTATCAATTCTAGATTTTATAGGACAGATATTGGAATAATCATGAAGACTGAGTTCTTTTTATTTCAATAAATACTAACATTAACTGGTTTCTGTGAATTTTATCTAATAAATGTTTTACAGCATAAGTGAATAGACTTTTTATTTAAACTGCATAACATACACACATGGGAGAAGAAAGATTTCCAATCATTTAAAATGTTTTTTGTGTAAAATGCCCCTTCTCTACACAGAACATCTGAAAATATGCTAATCTCTTTCCAGATGTATTTCTTTTACACACACACACACACACACACACACGCACACACACACATGTTTAGAGAGGCAGGGGAGGGGCAGAAGGAGAGAGAGAAAGAGACTCTTAAGCAGGCTCACACCCACCACAGAGCCTAACGTGGAGCTCAGACCCACAAACCTAAGATCATGACCTGAGCTGAAATCAAGAGTCAGACACTTAAATGACTAAAACACCCAGGTGTCCCAAATATATATATTTTTTTAAATTTCAAGTTAAGTTCCTTTAATTTCTGCAACAGGAACCACTCATGGACATCTTGGAAAGATATGAAAGCAGCTTCTGTACCAAGATTCAGGTCTGTATTTCAAAGTGATACATGAAATAATGAAAACCTATAGAATGATTTTTTCAAGGGGATGCTTGGCAGACTGAGGCCAAAGTGCAAAATGACTAATTTTTGATACCCAAGTGCAGTATTTGAATATCCATTTTTTAACCTTGTGACCTGTTTAGGAGTGATGTCTTTGTTGTAAATGAAGGCTTGGCTTAAGAACACTTTTTTTTCTTTACTTGGGCTTTTCTCTCCTCCTTTTACAACTTGTGAAAACTTGGAACTGTATTACTTGGTGAAAATTTTCAGAATGTATTATTTAATTCTGTCTGCTCTAAAAGGAACATTAGAAAACAATTCCCACTGGCACATGAACAAATAGCTTCCATTTGTAAAACAATGCCCTTCTGGTTTTTAACTCTCCGACTTCCTGAAAGTTATTTCCAAGGAAACAAACTGTAAATGTGGCATTCTATTTGTTCGGATTCAATTGCTACTTCCTAATGAATCAATGTTCAGAAATTTTTACATCTTGCTCAGCAGCCAAAGTTTTGCAAACTGTCTACATAACAGCAGCAGAAAACAAGAGGACAAAGAAGGAAAGGGCCCCACAAATCCTCTGTGGACCACTGCGTAACCTTGGATGATGCATCGGGAAAATTTTGCTTCTAATTGGAAGCATACACACACTTAATGCTTTTGCCAGCTGGGAAATCGAAGCTTTTCAAATCTACACAGAAAAATGTGCTACATGAATTTTCAGTAGAGGAGTTTCAAAAACTAAGATTTTCACACAGCTACTCGTACATAGCAAATAGTGTGCTAGTTAAATTAATAGTTTTAAGAGCTCTAAAATGAGCCAAACTAGAAGTAATGCTGTGAAGGTAAAAAAAAAAAAATTTTTTTTTTTTTTTTTGAGGGAAAAGCAGTTCACTTCATTATAAACTTTGTAACGTGAGAACCAGGAGTGGAATTTTATTTTTCTTTTATTTACTTGAGTTTCCAAATTAAACCGTATCACAGCTTTCAACTCCACTGACCTGACCCAATAAGTACACTCTATACTATTAATGGATCTTCAAAGAGCTCCTACTTAAGGAACTGTGTTCTCGATGAGTCAAAAACAAAAGGTATTTTAGTCTTTTCTATATATCATCTATATCTATATCCATAAATTGCTTTTAAAACTATCTAATTTAGGGGCGCCTAGGTGGCTCAGTTGGTTAAGCAACTGCCTTCAGCTCAGGTCATGATCCTGGAGTCCCAGAATCGAGTCCCACCTCAGGCTCTCTGCTCAGCAGGGAGTCTGTTTCTACCTCTGATCCTGCCCTTTCTCATACTTTCTCTCTCTCAAATAAATAAATAAAATCTGTGAAAAAAATATTCTAAAAAATAAAAAAAACTATCTAATTTAGAAGACAATGTAAGAGAAAATTTTATATTAATTTTAAAGCCAGTAAATTTTATTTTAGTTTTCTATAACAACGTAATGTGAAATCATGGAGTCTATATTTCATGTTAGCAGAGGGAAAGGCCAGCTCTTGGAGACATCACAGTATAGGAAAGCCCTTTGCATGTTGGCATTGATGTCACATTTGATAAGTAAAGCTAGCTGTATCAAAGCACAAATTAAATAGCCATATAAATGTCCATAATAGTCTTTTATAGGTTTTTCAATGAAGACAAAATAGGAATTGCTATTTTGCTCTTATGAAAGCCATATAAATGTTGGACTCTAATGTGCCTCAAATTTTTGTTTGCTCATGAATGTCCTAAGGATCAAAATACCAATATGAATGCATTTGGTTCCACATGGAGCTTTTTTCTCCATTTCTAAAAAACTTTCAGGGCATCCTGGCCACCACAGTTTACTAAATGTTCTGCTTTACTGTCTACACCATGTACTTATTGTAACACAGAAAATCCTCATCGTCCACTGTTAAGTGAAGCATGCAGATTTCTAACCAATATATGTTGTGTGGTATCATTGCAGGGGGAGCATTTCTATGTGCCAAGAAGATTTAAAAACAAAAACAAAAACCTGCTATTTAAAATAACTGGTCAGAGCTGTTTTTGCCCACCAGATGCATGGCATGATTCTTCTCCAGCCTAAAATACCAGTTGTTTAGGAAAGACATCTTAGTAGGCTTGAATTTGGAAACTGAGACCCTCCAGAAAAGGATCTGGAAAGAACCATTAAAACAGAAAATTGGGGAACCTGGGTGGCTCAGTGGGTTAAGCCTCTACCTTCAGCTCAGGTCATGATCTCAGGGTCCTGGGATCGAGACTCACATCGGGCTCTCTGCTCAGCAGGGAGTCTGCTTCCCCTGCTCTCTTTGCCTGCCTCTCTGCCTACTTGTGATCTCTCTCTCTCTGTGTCAAATAAATGAACAAGATTAAAAAAAAAAAAAACCAGAAAATTAACTTGCTCCCTCTAGGACACTCACAAGAGTGGGCACAGTTGGAGGACTGAGTGAGGAGAGACATTGGTTGAAAGAGACGGCCCCAGCCCAGCAAAGCAGATAGCAAGCTCCCTTCAGGATGAGGTAGCTACAGGCTTTCCAACAATGGAAATGCATTAAGCATGAGTTTTTCTGTAGCATTTTCCAGACCATCCCCAACAACCCTGGAAAGGATGACCACAGAATCAGGGATAAGGGCCTGTGTCCCACATTTCAGTTTACACAAGAAACTAGACACAGGGGAGATGGAAACAGAAGTGGAAGCAGGAAATTGAAGCAAGATGTGACCAAGAGAGCTGTTTGCCCAACCCAAGAATCCCTAGAGAAGCTGACAAAGTTAATAAGTTTTCCAATATAAATGGGCCGTCTTGGTATGAATTACATCTTAAATTTATAGGATAAAATGATTTCCCCCAATTATAAGACTTGGGGCCTTGTAAACAACTGATACCTATGCTATGCAGACAGAGAAAAGGTCTAGAAAAATACATACCACAATGTTAACTATGTTTATTTTTAAGTGAAGGGATTATGATGACTATTTTTTTTTGCTTACCTATATTTTCTAATTCAAAAAATATTATTTAAGAATTGAAAATACCATTTTCAAAATTACACACACATATGTAACGAATGATACCACATTCCAGTAGAAAGTGCTACTTAAGCTGAGATCTAATGAATGAATAAGCATTAGACAGGTTAGGAGTGCTAGTTAGAGGGAGGGCTTTCCTGTGCTAAGGCCTTGGGACAGGTCTGCATTGGTAGATCTAAGAGATAGCATAGCCAGAGTGGATGAGGAGGAGAATGATCCAGGTTGAGACTAGACTTGCAGTCATAAGACTTGCAACCAAGCTTTGGAAGCCAGAGAAAGCAGTGTGCTTTTCTTCTAAGTGCAATGACACGTCATTGAAAAGTTTGAAGCAGGCAGTGACACGATCTGATTTATGTTTTAAAAATATCAGGGTAGGTAAGAAAACGGACGGGAGTAAGAGATCTAGACAAGTGTGGAAAGCTAGGCAACTGTTGGGAGCTCTTTGCAATACCCCCCCCACACACACATACCACCACTGGACAACACAGGACAGCAGCTTTGACTACAGGAATGGAGTTTAAATTGATAGGTCCTCTTTGGAGAAACGTCTGTTCATGTCTTCTGCCAATTTCTTGGCAAAATTATTTGTTTTTGGGTGTTGAGTTTGATAAGTTCTTTACAGACCTTGGATACTAGCCCTTTACCTGATATGTCATTTGCAAATATCTTCTCCCATTCCATAGATTGTCTTTTAGTTTTGTTGATTGTTTCCTTTGCTGTGCAAAAGCTTTTTATCTTGATGAGGTCCCAAGGTTCATTTTTGCTTTTGCTTTTTCCTTGCCTTTGAACATGTATCAAGCAAGAAATTGCTATGGCCAAGGTTGAAGAGTTTGCTGCCTGTATTCTCCTCAAGGATTTTGATATATTCCTGTCTCACATTTGGGTCTTTCACCCATTTTGAGTTTATCTTTGTGTATAGTGTAAGAAAATGGTCCAGTTTCATTCTTCTACATGTGGCTGTCCAATTTTCCCAGTACCATTTATTGAAGAGACTGTCCTTTTTCCACTGGATATTCTTTCCTGCTTTGTTGAAGATTAGTTGACCATAGAGTTGAAAGTTCATTTCTGGGTTCTCTATTCTGTTCCATTGATCTATGTGTCTGTATTTGTTCTAGTACTAAACTGTCTTGATAATTAGAGCTTTGTCTGGCATTGTGATGCCAACAGCTTTGGTTTTCTTTTTCAAAATTCCTCTGGCTATCCAGGGTCTTTTCTGATTCCATACAAATTTTAGGATTTGTTCCAGCTCTGTGAAAAATGTTGATGATATTTTGATAGGGATTTCATTGAATGTGTAGATTGCTCTGGGAAGCATAGACATTTTAATATTTATTCTTCTAATCCATGAGGATAGAATGTTTTTCCATTTCTTTATATCTTTCTCAATTTCTTTCATAAGTGTTCTATAGTTCTTGGAGTACAGATCCTTTACTTCTTTGGTTAGGTTTATTCCTAGGTATCTTACGGTTTTGGGTGCAATTGCAAATGGGATCAATTCCTTAATTTATCCTTCTTCTGTTTCATTGTTAGTGAATAGAAATGCAACTGATTTCTGTGCATTGATTTTATATCCTGCCACATTGCTGATTCTTGTATGAGTTCTAGCAATTTTGGGGTGGAATTTTTTTGGGTTTTCCACATAAAGTATCATGTCATCTGCAAAGAGTGAGAGTTTGACTTCTTCTTTGCCATTTTGAATGCCTTTTATTTCTCCAAGGAAGATATACAAATAGCCAACAGACACATGAAAAAATATTCCATATCACTTAGCATCAGGGAAATACCAACCAAAACCACAACGAGATACCACCTCGCGCCAGTCAGAATGGCTAAAATTAACAAGGCAGGAAATGACAGGAGAGGAAGTAGGAGATGCAGAGAAAAGGGAACAGTCTTACACCATTGGTGGGAATGCAAACTGGTACAGCCACTCTGGGAAACAGTATGGATGTTCCTCAAGAAGTTACAAATAGAGCTACTCTATGACCCAGCAATTGCATTACTAGGTATTTACCCCAAAACACAAATGTAGTGATCTTAAGGGGCACATGCACCCCAATGTTCATAGCAGCAATGTCCACAATAGCCAAACTATGGAAAGAGCCGAGATGTTCACTGACAAATAAATGGATAAAGGTGTGGTATATATATACAATGGAATATTACTCAGCCATCAGAAAGGATGAATACTTACCTTTTACATCAATTTATCTGTATTTGTATCAATATATCAATGGATGAAACTAGAAGGTATTATGCTGAGCGAAATTAGTCAATCAGAGAAAGACAATTATCATATATTTTCACTCATATGGATAATATAAGAAACAGGGCAGAAGACTGTAGGGGAAGGGAGGGAAAACAGAATGGGAAGTCATTAGAGAAGAAGAAGAACCATGAGAGACTCTAAACTGCAGGAAATAAACTGAGGATTGCTGGAGGGAAAGTGAGTGGGGGGGATGGGGTAATTGGGTGGTGGGCATTAAGGAGGATACATGATGTGCTGTGTTATATGGAACTGATAAATTATTGAACACTACCTCTGAAACTAATGATGTACTATAAGTTAGCTAATTGAATTTAAATTTTTAAAAATTGACATTTTAAAAATATTTTAAAATATTTTATTTTTAAAATAAACTCTAAAAAATGGAGACAGATGGTCTGACAAATGGGGAATTATAAAATACAAACAAACAAAACAAACACAATAAAGTCTCTAAGTTTAAAGTTTGAGCAATGAAGTGAGTGGAGGTGCCATTTTCTGAGTTGAACACTAGGGAAAAGAAATGGGTTTTGGAAGGAAAAAAACAGTTTGAGGGTTTTTTTTTTTAAAGATTTATTTATTTATTTTAGAGAGACAGAGAAAGAGAGTGCACATGCACTCATGCATGTGAGCATAGGGAGACGGGCATAGGGAAAGAGAGAATCCAAAGTACTCTACCTGCCAAGTTAGGAGCCCAACACAGGGCTCAGTCTCAGGACTGTGATCACGACCTGAGCTGAAATCAAGAGTTGGCCACTTAACCAACTGAGCTACCCCAGCATCCCTAGACATGTTAAGTTTAAAGTGCCCATACGATATCCAAAAAAAGATGATTAGTAGAAGGTTTATAAATAAGAAGTCATGGATGAACCGGGAGTCATTGGTATCTAAGTAGGGAGGATATATAACTTATCATCCGAATTAGGACACTTTTGAGAGTAAAAGGGGATAAATTAATTTTGCTGAGGATGCTAGAGTGGAGAGGGTTGGTGGAATGAGCAAAGAGGGTTAGTGGAGTGGGAGATACAGGCTTCCCTTCATATGGAATGAATAAGTCATGGGAATAAAAGGCACAGCATAGAGAATATAGTCAATGATATTGTAATAGATTGTATAGTGACAGATGGTAGCTACACTTATGCTGAGCATAGCATAACATACAAACTTGTCAAATCAATATGGTGTACACTTGAAACTAATTTAACATTGTGTATCAGCTATATTTCAATTTAAACCATTTTTTAAAAAAAGAATTTTGTGAAACAGTAGATATAAATAGGGCCATCCCTGGGAAATAACAGAGTAACAAGAGAAAGAAACCTCAAACTGACCTTGAAGAATTCTAATATATATCTTTAAGTAGTAAGCAGAAGAAAAGGAACCAAAATACAGATAGAAAGTAGAAATCCAAGAGACTGTGGTGGCATAGAAGCCAAAAAAAAAAAAATTTTAAGGAGGAGCAAATGCTCAACCGGGTCAAATATAGCTAACCACAGTTCTAATAAGACTTCAGGGAAATGTCTATTGGATTTGGCAACATAAAAATCATTGATAACCTCAGCAAAATTGTCTGGGTGCAGAAGCCAGAAGAGATTGAGTTGAAGACTGACTGCACACTGAAGAAGTAGACAGTATGTATATGCTCTTAGAAGAGTCTTGGCTGGAAAGGAGAGCACAGAGATCTGCCAGCAGTTGCAAGAGAATATGGGGTAAGGGTAGGAACAGGTGAATTTAGCATAAGAGGCCCTAGAGCATGTTTGAATGACAATGAAAATAATCCAGGAGAAACTCTTCCTTCTAATAGAATAAATATGCTAGAATGTTTATAGTAGTATTGTTCACAGTAGCAATGACCTGGAAATAACCCAAATATCCATCCACAGGAGAAAAGATGAATACATGATGGTATAGTCACAGAATGGAATATCACACAGCAATAAAAATGAATTAACTATAGTAACACAATGGTATAGATGGTCCTGACAATGTAAGTGGAAAGTAAATCCCAAATGGCTACATCTATTATGATAACTCTCATAAAGTTAAAAATGCATTTTTTAGGATTCTAAAAAAGATGAAGTAAAATAGGGACAAAAGGAAAAATGATGAACATGATATTTTGGATGACGGTCACCTTGGGTCAAGGAGGCAGAATAATGGGAAAATGGAATGAAACCTGGGGTTAAGAAGAAGATTATAATACCTTCCCAGCTTCTATTTAAAGTGGTGGGTTCATAGATGTTTATTACATTTTGAAAAATAAAAATAACTAGATACTAAAAAATCTATGAATAGATCTATGTTGGGAATATGTCATAAATCCTATTCATGATTAATCTAGGTCTGTGTACTTGAGGTCCAATGGCCAGGGTGGGTATATGGGGGAGGTTGATCTACAATATCATCAGAGAATACTTACATGGATCCCACAGCTATCTCCAAAAAAATAGTTGGAGCAGAAGAAAGGAGACTGTGGCAAAGACCAAAGCAAAACCTAAAGAGAGAAATCTTCTTTCAAACAAGGCAGTTCAAGGCATTTCTGTAGACAGCGGAGAGACGCTGTGTCATCTTTAATTCTGATATTGCCTCCTACCTCTCCTTCTGGACATCAGAGAATATTCAGTCTACCAATACGATCTGTTGGGGGACTATTTTTGCTTTAATTATAGCAGCCACTTGACTGTCTCATGTATGCATGTATAGTGAAATGTTTTTGCTAAAGTAACTTTATCTGTGATATTTCTATTGATACTAAACAATATACCTACTGTCATTGCAACACATTCCCATGATTCCTGATCATGTCATTAATAGCAGAATCTGTAAAAGCCTACGTGGCAGTATTATGAAAACTACATTTTACCCAGTTGAACACTCTATTTTCATTTCTCCCTAGGTGGACTACTTTATTAATTATTTTTAATGATTTCGGTCTATGTCTTTCATTTATCAAGATCAAACTTCATTTTAAGAACATCTCCTGAATTATTTGTCATTCCTCCCCATTGTTTTTAATCATCTGAAGATTTATTCCTTTAGAGTACTTTCCCATTTCACTTCTGAATGCTTCAGAAACATATGTGGGAGAAACTGAAACAGACACTCAACAGTAAGCAAGTCAGAACTTTGCTAAAGACAAAAGCAAATGGGGTAGGACAGTCTCAAATGACTCATTTCTCACTGCTTGGGTGGCAGCTGCAACACACGCTTGTAAGAAAATTCACAGTAGCTTGGTTTTCGTTCCGTCTTCACAACCACTCCGAAATACCCGTCAGGCTGCAGAGGGAGAGAATTGCTGATTTCCTAGGGGTTATATTAGCCAAATGTTTGCCCTGGAAAGAGATTTGGCCCCTTTCTCTCTTCTGAGAATTGCACTTCTAAACAGAATTCAGGGCTATGTAATGTAGGGCATCAGCAGGGTTGTCACTGTTCCGACTACCTTATCTGATGACACAGCACTCGGAGTAAGATGGGACAGCTGTCAGCCAGATTTTCAACTCTTCTTCGGGATTTTGATTAATTCAATGATTTACTGATGTATTTATCCCTTCATTTATTTCAATGATTATAGAGTCTAGTATGCATTTAGTCCATTATGGGATAAAGGCAAGAAAATCCAAGTTAGCTGACTCAAGTGTGCAGATCTCATGGTGGCTCCCTGCCTCCCATATTTCACTGTTGCCTTCCTCCCTTGGAACAGAGAGGCAAGGATCTTGCCAGTGGAGACTTGTGATTTGAAAGATCCAGTGTTTTGAAACTTAGAGGCTGAGCCTTAAAGGAAATGAGGCTCAGAGTTCCTGCCATAACAAAAGATTGGAAGGAGAATAGAGAAAAGCCAGGCCACCTTGCCTCCACAGAAAAAGTCTGTTCACACTCTGAGCAGGACTTCTAGACAGGGGGAAAGTAAAGTTTAGATGCTGTGGCCTGCCCTACCCTGGCTGAGCCCTCCACTGTGAACTACCTACATTGTTCAAGGTAAACCCTTTACCTGTCTCTACCTCGATATCCTCAGTAGTGATCAGATGTGGTTACTGACTAGTTGTAAAGTCCTTTCACAATGTTAATCACAAAACTAGTAGATGATGACAAATTAGAAGCAAATTAATAATCTTTAGAGGCAAATTAATAATCACATGTTCAAACTGTATTTATTGAGCAGCTACTTTGTGCTAGAGCTATGTACACATACTGTGCTAAGTACTAGAAACAAAAAAAGAAAGAAAGGGAAAAAAAAAGCACAAAACTGCTACTTTCCTAATGCCTGAGATCACCCTGCAACCAAGAGACAAAATGCCTAAGAATGAAAAATGTGTCCAACTGAAGCTGGCTGAAGGAAAGAACAGAAAGACCAGGCCATGTTGACTCCACTGAACAGATGAAATAGTTCTTCTGAGCTTCCTGCCTCCAGGCTTTTGGGTATGTGAGATACTTAAATCTTCTCTGCTTAAGCCATGCTTGGTAGGTTTTCTGTTTTGGTAATAGAAAGCATCCTAAGTGATGTATTCACCCCCTCCACCACTGGCTGCCCCAAGATCCTTTCTCCCTCTTGGCTTATCAGGTACAAACCATTCTCTGATGGTATTCATACAAAGTATTATTGTGCTCCTAACATTTCTCATGACTCTGAGAACACCAACCCCTTTCCACTTGCCTCTGCCCCAACTCTGTCCTCAGTGGGCTCTGGCAACCAGCTTAGAACCCCCAATGCCAGTGCAACAATGTCCTTCCTTTTGCCGCCCCAAGGTGTTCTTGCCTGATGAGAGAGTCTACTTTCAATAATTCTTTATCTAATTCCCTAAATATACTGGAACTATTTTCTCCACAACATTTTAAACTACAAAATAGAAGAAGACATAATCAATGTAAAAAGGTTCACTTCACACAAGATTATTTTGTTAGTATGTCTTTAAAGTTATAGTCTAGAGCAGGCCCCAATACTAATTTATCAGAATGCAGAACACAGGGCTGAAAATATTTGACAAGTGTATAATCTTATCTCGATGCTGAGTGCATAATAATAAAACTAGAAAATACCAATAGACTTTGGCCAGAATGGGATTACTATTTGGGATGGATTCCTTTATCTTACCTTGTTCTCCTCCAATCCACACTACAGTCAAAATTATCTTTTTAAAAAATGCCTATCTGACCATTGCCCATATGAATATATAACCAAAATTCAGAGAGACAGGAAATACCAAGTTTCTTTAAATCAGCTTACATTTCATTCTGAGCCCACAGTCAGACATACTGTGAAGAAATTCAATCTCAGTTGTGAATATGGACCCTCCCTTCTTCTGAAAAGAACTTGAAGAACTGAAGCTTCTTTTTTCTTCAGCCAACAAGCCTCACTGCTGAAATGCCCAGTGTCCGAACCTTCCTGTCCCTCAGAGTTTGTGGCAGTGCTGTTCCTGTGCCCTGGGACCAGGCTGGGAGCCCCTGTGCTTAGCCAGCCTCACCTGGAGCATCTCCCTTCTACTTATCATCAATGCAGGTCCACGCATCAACTCCCAGCAGAGTCAGGAATATAGGTAATGTCCTGCTTTCAGAATCCTTTAACTACAAGTCTTGCAGACTTGGAGATACCACTCTGTCCCTTGATACCCTCAGGCTCCCGTGCCCCTCTCTCCACTCAAAGACAAGTATTGTTTCTTCTGTGAGCTTCACTTCTACAAACTAGAAATACCTCTCATAATTAAGCAGCTTCTGTCCACCTTCCATCCCCACCCAAAATCCTGAGGTAAGAAGACACAAAGAAACAGAATACCAGAATTGAATGAAGAAAGGAGAAATAAAGGGAGAGGGAAAAACAGCTTTAAAAGATTATTTTACCACTGGCTGTATCACTCCCTTGTTTAAAACCATTCAGTGATCATTGCTCTTAAGAAAAGTCCCCACCTTCCCCTTCACCTCCCTCAAAAGAACTAGGAGGCCCAAATGGGTCTGACCTCATCCTGCCTTTCTAATCATTAAAGTAAAGGATGGTGTCAAATGCCCAGTGAGATTTTTCTTCCCGATTCATGGAATTGTAAGATTCCAAAGGACTAACTACCCCACATTCTGAGATTAGAGACCGAAGGCTTTCAGCTCCCTTCCCAGCTGCCAGAAGTTGCCATTTCTGCCATTAACATCACATCTACCACAACCAAGTAATAAGACTGAGAAAAAGGAAAGGTGGTTTTTTGAAGGAGTTTTTTTTTTAAGATATTATTTATTTGACAGAGAGAAACAGCGAGAGAGGGAACACAACCAGAAGGAATGGTAACGGGAGAAGCAGGCTCCCTGCTGAGCAAAGAGCCCAATGCGGGACTTGACCCCAGGGATCATGACCTGAGCCTAAGGCAGACGCTTAACGACTGAGCCACCCAGGCGCCCTTTTTGAAGGAGTGTAATGCCTGTGGGAAGACTACCCCTTCCTTACATTAACTCTGAGGGAAGTAAAGGAAATTATCCCGAAAGCCAAGAGAGGCCCAAGAAAATTACTCTCAAATGGGGGGGTGCCTTCACATGGTAAGTACTAATGACAGTCTGTCTCCTCTTTTGTCTGAAAGCTCTCTAGTCACTTTAGCCTGGAACCACTGGTGCTGCTGAAATTGCCAGTGGGGCACACATCTGGTGGGAGACAAGAATCCACTAGCCTTCTGGAGGTAAGTGGACCAGAAAAAAAAGCAGAGTTTAAGCAGTCTTGCTAGTCCTCAACTACGATGCCTCACTGCTGGTTCAGTAACACCCAGTGGTAAGAGGTCATGGAGTATACCACAAAGGGTAGTATTTAGGGAGTAGGGAAGAAGAGGCCAGAGAGTTCTCATAGGGAATGCCCAGGAAGCACATTTAGACACACCTGTAGATGCTGCTTAGCCCACAGATACATTCACTGGGCAGTCAGTTGGAGAGGAGAGGCCAACTAGTCATCAAGCAAACACATCTGTCTCTGCCCATCATTTTCCCTCCCCCAACCAGAGGAGAAGCATGGGAATGGGGAGGGGATGTGAGAGCCAACCACACCTGCCCTCCATTCCTTATGACTAATGTCACTGCCTGGTTTATATTTCTAGTCATATCTCCCTCAGACTCTGGACTTTCTTGTCTTTCTGATGTGGGAAACAGAGGCAGAAGAAAAGTCATTAAATTTCCTTACTATCTAGAGCCCACTGACAAGTCCTTGAAACAGGCAGAGTGACATTCCTCTAGGGACTCAACTGCCTCCACCTTAGTACTTTGCTAAGGGCAAAAGGCAATCCTAGCCTGACCCCACCCCCCAATCAGGACCCTGTAAGTCTACTTTAACATATAAAAATTCCTTTGGAAACTTCCTTTATCTCTAAACTCTCCAAGATACATGCTGGCAATCATCCCCAAGCATATGGCCCACCAATATACATCTGAAAGGTCTCATAACTAATGTTTATGATGGTAATAAATGACCTTTTCCCAACAACAGCTAGTCCCTCAAGGTCCTGGAAACTTGTGGAGTTCAGTTTTAAGTAATTAAATCTAAACATAAATTAGTGTAGATTAAAGACTTAGCCTTAGTTAAGACTAAGTTAAGCCTTTAGTTAAGACTAAACTTAACTTAGACTTAAGTTAAGACTTAATAGTGTGTAGTATGTTAAGATTAAGTGCTATAAGATATGGGGCAACATATTAAAGTCAAGCTAAATCTTGGTCTAAGAAGCTTTTAGGATGTGTTGCGAGGACCACTGTTCCTCCATGACAGGTTTCATTTTAAGCCAGAAAAAGATAGGCCTAAGGGTATGGGCGTGAAACTATTCCTGGAATTTAGATTCTTCCACTTTCCTGTGTGATGCCTAGCCCCTGAATTGCTCAAATGCACCAATGAAATGCATAGATTTAGGTAATTGCCATATAAAGAATGAGGAACTCGCCTACATGTGTAGTAACGTATGTGCTTGTTTACTTGAGTGCATAAAAATGCTGGGAAGGGGAGAGGCAGGGCTTCTCGCCTTAGCACTGCACTGTTTTGTATGTGCCAGTGAGAGCCCCAACTAGCTAGAAATAAATCCTCTTGCAGTTACATCCAGCCTGCCTTTTGTGCGTTCTTTTGGGAGGGTCTCGATCCGGACATAACAAACTTGCTTCCAAAAATTCCTTAGAGACTCACGCTATCCCTGACCCCCTCCCAACTTGCAAGTATATAATGGACCACAGCTCACAACCCTGGTGCAGTGGCGACTCTTCCTGCCCACGGGTCCTGTCCCTGTGCTTTAATAAACCACCATTTTGCACCAAAGATGTCTCAAGAATTCTTTCTTAGTCGTTGCCTCTGGACTCCACCCCACTGAACCTCACTTATGTTCTAAAACTTCATCATCTCTCTTCTACTTTTAAGGACCCTTGTGATTTTTTTTGGACCCATCACAATAATCCAAATTAAGTTCCTCCAATTCTGACAGGAATTCCAATGTGTTTCTGCACCACCAAGAAATTCTCTGATAGCAGTGGGTGTCCTACAATTCAACTTAATTATGATACAGATGAGGGAACAGAAGGCTGGCTGAGGACAAAGCAAAAGCTTACACTCTGCAACCTTCCCCCACCAGTCCTGGGTGGGACAAGTGTGACATTCTTTAGGAACCTCCCAACTATCTTAATGTTAATACCTTGCTACAAGGGAAGAAAGGCCTTGACAATGGCAAGGCCTCTGGTATCTGGTATCCTGTAGGTCTTCTTTAGCATATAAAAGTTCTATTGAAACCTCCCTTCTCCTTATCTCCCCCAACCCCATAGTACATAACCTGCCACACCTCACAACCCCGGGGG
>CM053605.1:30674519-30723768 GCA_028646535.1 Procyon lotor
CATTTTGCACCAAAGATGCCTCAAGAATTCTTTCTTGGTCATCAGCTCCGGACTCCACCTCACTTGTATTCTAAAACTTCAATACTATTTACCTGGAGATAACATCATTTCCCACAAGTTAAGGGCTCACTTACCCAAGGCTGCCCCTCCCCTTCCCACAGCTTCAAATGCCAATCTCAAGTTCAGTTTGTCACTATGTTTTCTGACCCAGTGAATATAAATCTGAGCTTCCAACTGGTGTGGGAAACAAAGGCAAATGAAAAATTAAATTTCCTCACTACTTACAGCCCATTGACAAGTCCTTGAAACAGGCAGTGATATTCCTCTAGGAACTCAGCTGCTTTGATGTTAATACTTTATTAAGGGCAATAGGTAAACTTATCCCTACCCTCCAAGATCCTGTAAGTCTTCTTTAACATATAAAAATTCCCTTGGCAACTTCCTTTATCTCTATCCCCCAAATACATGTTAGCAATCATCCTCCCAGCATATGGCCCACTGCCATACCTGTGAAGGGTCTCATGACTGAGTTTTTATTAAATAGTAATACATTACCTTTTCTAATAGCTAGCCCCCTGAGGATCCTGGAAATCTTGTTTCCAAAATACCTGAGGCTTGTGCTTCTCCCTAACCCCTTCCCAACTTGAAAGTATATAATCAGTCACCTGTCACAACCCCAGCGCAGCTCTTTCTGCCCATGGGTCCTGCCCCCATGCTTTAATAAAACCACCTTTTTGCACCAAAGACATCTCAAGAATTCTTTCTTGGCCATCAGCTCCAAACCCCAACATTTTTCTACATCACGATGACCCTTTCTTCATGTTCCATTAATTTGTTAAAGTGGCTCACAAAACACAGAGAAACATTTTGCTTACTAGATCACCCACTTACTCTAAAAAGATATCTCAGAAACTGCCAGATAGCAGAGATGCATAGAGCAAGGTATGTGGGAAAGGATGTGGAGTGTCCATGTCCTCTCCTCGTGCACCACTCTTCTAGGACCTTCACCAACCTGGAAGCTCCCCAAACACTGCCCTTTTTGGGTTTTTATGGAGGCTTCATTACTTAGGCATGATTGATGAAATCACTGGCCACAGGCAAGTGATTCAAACTTCAGTCTCTCTCTCCCAAACCTGGAGGTTAGGGGGTAGTACTGAAAGCTCCAAGGAGGTTTTTTTCCCCTAACAACCAGTTCACATCTTTAAGTGCATTCCCAAAGTCACTCATTAACATAAACCAAGGTGTGGTTGAAAGGGGTTTGTGATGAATATCAAGACACTTATCACTCTTACTGCTTAGGGAATTCCAAGAGTTTTAAGCTCTGTGCCAGAAACAGGGACAAAGACCAAATATATAGTTCTTGTTATAAATCACAGTATCACATCTTCCTATCTTAAGGTCAGTTAATTAGTAAATTGAATTCTATCTGCAACCTTAATTCTCCTTTGCCATGTAATGTAACATTTTCTGGAGATAGGGACTTGGCAACCAAAGTATTTGTATTAGCATTCTCCAGAGAAACAGAACCAATAAGATGTGCATGCACATATATAGATATATATTTGGAGGGGGAGACCAACAGGGTTGGGGGGGTTTATTTTAAGGAATTGACTCGTGATTGTGGAGGTTTGATTGGTCCAAAATCTGATAGGGGAAGCAGGCAGCTGGCTGGAGACTCCAAAGAGAATCACAGTTTGAATCCAAAGCAGTCTGCCATGGAAGCAGAAAGAGCCAGTTGCTGATGAAGTTCAAAGGCAAATGGTGCAGAATGCCCTCTTGCACTCAAGATGTCAGCCTTTTGTTCTCTTCAAGCCTTCAGTTGATTGGATGAGGCCTATTTGTGCTGTGGAGGGCAATCTGCTTTCCTCAAAGTTTGCTGATTTAAACATAAATATTATCTAAGATCACTCTCACAGAAACATCTAGAATAATGTTTCACCACATATCTGGGCACCATGGCCCAGACAAGTTGACATGTAAAGTTAGCCATCACAATGTTACTCTACCAAAAGTGGAAATGTTTCAATCACCCATTTATACTTACGTCTAGCTATTCCTATCAAAATTATAATGGTATAGCCAAAGAGCAGGCACTAACTGCCAGTGTTTTATCCATACTGTTTCTAACTCACCCTTTAAAGCTTTCTTCAGAAGTCCTTTTCCTATGCAGTCCCACAATAATACTTAATATTTATTGAGTGTGTATTATGTGGCAGGTACCATTCTGTTTTACATGTATTAACTCATTTAACTTCAAGGCCACCAAATCCATTATTTTTCTCATGCTGGAGAGGAGAAAACTGAGACACGGAGATTAGTGACTTGCTCAAAGTCATTTACTTGAGCAAGTGACCACAGCTGGACAGATAGTAATGTAGGGATCCAAACACAGTGACCTCCATAGCCCTGCTCCTAATGACTAGGTTAGAGCACCCAAGCAGGGAAGTTACTGGTGAGTGTATTAACTGCTGTATTCCACCATAGTCAATATAAGGTTGTAAAACAGACTACTAAAAAAAAAAATCAACCCATATAACAGGGTATCATTAGGACTAGCTAGTGTTTCAAAGCTTTTTTGAATCTAAATCCCTTTGGATGAGCTGCAGTCTCAATTCAGCCACAGTCCCCATCTCTCCTTGATCATTTACTTCCCTTCTCTTCAGGCATCTATGTTCCCTGCCTGACCTGTGACAGCAAGGGAATTTGCAACCTCAATGTCAACTCTTATAAAGGCCATAACTGCCTTTATGTTGTTCATAGCCTTCTTTCAGAGCTTAAGATAGCAATTGGCACATAGTTAATATCTGGCTATCAAAACAGAATCTGGTAAGGAGCAATCTGAGGCTCAGAGAAACTACAGTTTCCCAAAGTCACAAAGTTCAGAAGGGGACAGACTTAGTCTCTCCAGTCCTCGCACCTGAAAGCCAGTGCTTTGCTCAGTATAACATGATGTATATATATATACGGTGCTGCATTGCACATCTATGGAGTCCATCAGTTCTCTCAAATAAAGCCATGATGCATAAATAATGATAAAAAAGTTTGAGGGCACTTGGGTGGCTCAGCTGGGTAAGCATCTGACTTCAGCTCAAGTTATGATCCCAGGGTCCTGGGATCGAGCCCTACATCAGGCTCCCTGCTCAACGAGGAGCCTGCTTCTCCCTCACCTCCCTGCTTGTGCTCTCTCTCACTATCTTTGTCACTATCTCCACCTCCCTCTCTCAAATAAATTTTAAAAAAATCTTAAAAAAAAAAAAATCTAGCTTAGTAGAATAACACAGGTTTTGCCATAAGAAACCAAGTTATACAAAATACATCACTGTGATATGTGGCATTTGGGGACAGGAGAACTCTGCATAGTTCTGTTCCCTAGAAATCTGTTCTTACAGAGGCCCTCTTGGATAACTTAAAATCCTGAGCTATCTCAATCACAAATGGAGTTTTTCAGAGTAAGGCTAAGGAGACCTCTACCCATGAGATTTCAAAGATTGGAAGTCTACCAAGATTGACCCTCAACCCTCTTCCATGTATGTACTTTCCCAAGAGAATTGACCTATGACATAAAGGGATGCAAAATAAATCAAGCTACAAACCAGACCACTGCCAGTTTGCCAGCTGCAATTATGATTTCCTAGACCAGAAAGTTTGACAGTGCTACTCAGCTATTAAACAACCTTTGACTTAAAGACGTTATTGTTCTGACCTAACAGGCCATACGTGGAGACAGGATGAGAAAAGAACAGTAGTGAAGTTAATGAGGATGCAACACATTCATCAGTAAATCACACAAGAGCTTGTAGCAAAATAATGGATCATGAAGTCATCAAAATGGATGTAATACACGTATAAAATTATATACACTAACAAAGGCCAGTGTTTCCCAAAAGCATTTAAAATAGTACACACAACAGATTTATACTCTTTCAATCATGATTGAATCCATTAAGTTCTCTACATAAACCTTTAAGATTCTGGCAGGCAAGTGCAGAGATCTATTCATCTTGCAGCCACCCAAGACAAGCCTCATATATAAGTTCTCTTGCTTATCAGAACTGCCCCCTATCAACACGGAATTGTCTGCTTTTCAAGAGTCTCTCCTTGCCTTCTGTGTATGGAGGCCAGTTGCAAATTTCATCCAGGCAACTCCCAAGGTTTCAAACCAATGTGAGACATAAAAGAAGGAGACCAGGATGTTGATGATCAGGGGGCTGCTATGCTAGCCCTGAGTTGCCCAACTCCAGAACTCATATTTCTGAGAGGAAAACAGCCCTAATTTGTTGAGACTACTATTATTTCTCAATCATTAGAGCTGAAACATATCCTAATTGATAGACTCCATTAGGCCATGAGCTTTAGTATCAATATCAAATATTAAGTTTGAATATTTGTTTTAACTATCTTTTTGCCATTTTTAAGCAGTTCACTTCAGTCTCTTTATTTCACCAGAAACATCAGGTTAATAAATTGACAAGAGACTAATCTGGTTAAAGGACAGAATAACCAATGCATGCAGGACACGCATCCCGTTTCTTCCTTGTCCCAACACTGACTTCTGACCCAAAGCTAGGAATCCAATAGCCAGTTTGTGAGCAGAATCTGTTAACAAATGAATCTACCTACAAGTTGAGACTCTACAATTTACTAATTTCCACGTGTAAAACTTGGAATTTACCTTGGAATTTACACCACCATTAACAATTTCTTAAATACACACACCTATAGGACTGTAATCAGCTTTCCTAAAGTCAATTTACTCAAAAGGTTCATCGTTGGAGAAAAGTCTGCTTAAACCTTGAAATTGGTCAGTTAACGTAGAAAAGATTCCACACCCTGGTTTTGGCTAATGGCCTTCACCAGATGTTTCTTAATGGGTCCATCCTCAGTATCTTCTATGAGTTGAAAGTTAGATTCCTAATTCAATAACCTAATTAATATTAGTCTCAGGTTTGAATTTTTGACACATATACTCCACAACTGGTGCCATGCATTTTATCCTGCATCATAACAGGAGTCACTTCTTACCTGGTGTTTTCACTTTTAGTGATGCTAGAATTGATCAGAATATTCAATAGTCTCCACCAACACTTCATCTAATAATTCTTGCAATGACCATTATCTGCATCAGTTATTTCATTACAGTTTGCAAAATGGTAATTCTTTCCAATTCCATTATTCCTTCTGCATTTATTAGCTGAACTTCTCCTGTACAGAAAACCTTTCTCTCACCCACCAATACCATTTGATTATGCTAAAAAATAATTTATATGAGAAATCCAACATGAATACTTAATTATTTTCCTCTTATTATCAATTTTCAGAGTAATGAGCTGTGTCCTGGCTCCACTTGGTCTTAGTCAATCTACAAGACTCCAAGTATGCCATGTTCATCATCGCATTGACTATGAATATTAATGAGTGGGCAGCCACTGAACTCATTGCTCTCTAAAAGACCTGTTTCCTGACTCTATTAAGCTTCTCTTTATGCTTGAGGAGCATGTGGGAGGAAAACAAAGCAAAATAACAGTCATGACCAGTCTTAATTAATGCTGTTGAACAGATATCTCCCTGCTTCTCTGCTTAACACTCCACCTGGTTATCCTCCTTCATTTAGAGCTCTTTTAAAACACCATTTGATGGACAAGACCAAGAGCAAATCCTAATGTAAATGCTGGACTTGGGGTGATGGGGTGATAATGGTGTGTGAATGTAAGTTCATCAATTATAACAAATGTGTCACTCTGGTGGGGGATGGTGATTATGAGGGAGGCTACAAATCATTGAGGGGGTACGGAGTATATGGGAAATCTTGGTACATTCTGCTCAGTATTTCTGTGAATATTAAACTGCTATAAAAAATAAATTCTATTTAAATAAATAAAAAGCACCACTTGGCTGCCAGAGCTGTCTGTACCATCACCCCTTCTAAGCCTGCTTCATTATGGGATGCCTGATGCCCCCAAATTATTCTTCTACACAAATGGGTACAAATTCCTATAATGTTCACTTCCTTCTTTCAGTTGTCATCTCATACAAATTAATGCACAATGGGATTTTAGAATGGAATACTGAAGAAACTTGATGCTATCACCTTAAAGTGTTCTAATAGGAACAGCAGTTGGTGTTGACTGGTAAGAAATGTTTCCAAAGTCCTTTGCTATTACACTTTTCACCTAACGTTGTAATTATATCTTAATTATTTTTGCCCTGAACTAGACTACGAGCTTCTCAAGGGTAGGATTTATCTTATTCATTTTTGCATCCTCCACCACCAAGCATGGTTGCTGATCCATAGTGGGTGTTCAGTAAATATTCTGAGTGAGAAGAATAAATGAAATATTTCCACTTAATAAAAGCAAATGCTGTGTATTATATACATACCAATCTATACCAGGGTTTGGGACGGGAAATAAGAAAGGAGCATCCACCCTTTGATACCTCAGTCACAGCAAATGTAGGTATTGGAGAAAAGAGCAGAAATGGGATGGTACCTCAGAGTGTCTGCACCTGTTTACTGAGTAGATGAATTATAGCTATCAAAAGGTGATGTTATTTAGTACCATATGGGCATTTATTTAAAGAAAAATGCCTTCACACCAACCAGGACTCTAATCATCAAACACTGGGAAAATCCAAAGTAATGATGTACCATTTCTTTAGCTTTGTTATTTCTCTAAATCTTCCAGACTACACAATCCTATAAGAGAACAACCAAGAGAGGTGTGAGGAAATTAATCATGCTAAGGTTCAGCATTTAATCTCCTTTTGTCCTGTAGTACCTTTAGCAATACATTTTGAACCTAATCTATTTTCGTATTCTCCCTGAACAGGCAGATACTTTTTGGAAATTTTTGTTTAATTTAAGAGATATTTGATATTTTTTTTTTTGCCAATCTCCTTTCATGGAAGTAGAGGTACATTGTATAATGTTCTCTTCAATGACACTTGGAAATATAGCCTACAATGCCTAAACTGAGTTTATTGCAATTTCTAGGTGTTTGGATCAGTATTGAGCTCAATATTGCATTTTTAATTGAGGTTTTGAATTCATGCAAATCTTTGTTGAGTATATTCGTTTATACAGACCTAAACATACAATTTACCACCCAAGAAAGTACGACAAGAACAATAGCATAGTAAAGAGACTGCTATTTTTATGCTTAACTGTGCAGGGATGCTGCTTCTCCTTCTCCTTGTGTGTGTAGACTTAAATCCTTAAAAAATAAACTTTGATGTCACTTAGAGTTGAAAATAAGTATATTTTTTATCTGACCATACCCTCATGATACAAATATGCAATATTCCAAATATTATTTAATCCCCTGCAGCTCAGATGGTTTTATAAAATAAATCTTTGTGGATCTTTACTTTCAGATCCGTGTGACTTATTTCTTCCCATTCTACTTTCTTCAATTCACTAGTGACACCCTACGTGACCTTTACTACAAGCTATAGAAATAACATACAGTCTATTCCCCTCTGCAGTTTTTCTCTTCCTCTATGGTACCAGGAGGTACCAGGGCTCTGTCTTAGCATCTGCCCAACTATGATTTGCCTCCCTTCTCCAAACCACAACTTTTCTGTATATTTTTTTTCATTTCATCAAAGTGAAGCAAAAATTGTAAGTAATCATGAAAAAGATCAGTCAAAAGATTGCACTTCCCCTTTAATCCCTATTAAATCCGATGCCAAATAATGTTGGTTTATTTTTTCAATGTGGTTATTAGAAAACTTAAAATTGCTATGACTGAGATTGGTGGCTTGCATTATATATCCAGTGGACAACACTGATATAGACTCACTCCTCCTGTCTCTGCTCTGCCTCTACAGGTGGATTCTTTCAACCACACAGAGTCCTAAAGTTTAGAACTTATCGATTAGTTTTGGGGAACATAGTGCAAAAGAACTGCCCACAACTTGTAGCTGAACCTACATGAACACAAACCTTCCTGACTGGTGTTCCATGTGAGGAGATGAGAATTGTTTTCATCCTTTTTTATTACTTCTCATTGGAAAGAAACTGTGGCCCCATTATGACATCCTATCATTCAGTTACATCAACTGGGACATAGAAGGATGGGACAGGCCTCTTTTTTTAGAAGCATAAAAGGCAAAAAAGCATGATCCCTAAACAAAGAGGAAGGTTTAGGTAGGAATTCTGTCGAAGTCACATGTGTTTCTCCTTGACATAGATCTTATCTGTGGCCAGAGAACCTGGCCAAAGGACAGACCAACTCTTTAGTCAGTCAATGGCACCCATTTCCATTAAAAGTAAAAATGGTCCCATAGCGATGCTAAAAACATAGCCCCCCCATCAAAGGCGATTTTTTAAAGTGTTTTCCATAAAAGACTCCTTGACTTCTTAGACCAAAGAGGCTAACCCTACCTCATCTCTACACTGCACTCTAAATATGTTGGTGAAGAGAACACTGCAACCTTTTTCAGAAGTTTCCAAAAATAGCGAATTATCACGATTACCTGGGGGAGCTTTTCAAAAACCACAAATCCCCTCAGTAAGGATTTCTGGGGATGAATTAATATGAACCAATGGCCAGAGTCTGAATGGTACTCACCTTTCATTCCAGGCAAAGAGAATTCTTAAGAGAATAAAATGAAAAAGGCCAGCTTCTGTTTCTGGCTTCTCTGATAAGTTCTTTGTTTATACACTGTGGAGGGGAAAAGGATGTGATGAAACATTGTGCTAAGAACTAAAATTTGGACATATGTTAAGGAACATATACACCACAGAATGATTCATGGATTGTACTCAGCAAGCCTGTAGGATATAATATATCCAAACAGTATTAATTGCCAGATACACTTAGACATAAATTCCATGTGTTGTACTCACAGTGTTTTAAAAACACACTAATGCACATTATGAGTCTATCCTTAAAATCAATGCCTGGGGATGTAATACCATGTCTGGGAGACATCAGCAACTTATCAAACAAAGGGAAGAAAACTGAAATATAAGGTAGACTGAGTATGTTATTTTTACCCATTAGCTGCCCTCTTCCCATTGTGAAAATGTTCCTCCCTGATCCATGTGATATGGAAGGAACTGTCAATTCTAGGGCCTTTCCTAACAATTATCCACAAGAGTGAGCAAGTGACCCAAGCCTTGCCAACCCATAGCTTCCAAACTGTGGTTGGTTCAAGATGAAATCTCCAAATAAAATCAACTGTTGACTATTTCTCTTCTCTTTGGCGCTGTAACCTGAGAAAACCTTGAAGCCTAGAGCTCTTCCACATCTTTTTACTCTTTCCTAGTTAAACACCAGCCATTGTTTGGTGTGATTGGCCTGAGCCCCAGCTTCAGAGATGGACCCAAAGGGACATAAACGTAATCTGATCGTCCTGGACACAGTGACTGGTCCTATCAGCAGGAATGTAAAGGACTTCTGTTTAACAGCTGAGGGCTCCTCTTGTCCTGGACAGTATGGTGGACCTATGTGATACCTGAAGCTGGTGCATCCATTTCACTACCCAAGAGAAATTAGCAAGAGAATGTAGTCAAGATGAAGGAGGACAGAGTCAAACAAATTAGAGACATGGAGATAGATCCCTGATCAAACCTCACCGGAGCCCTATCAACCTCCAGAATGTAATGCTTAGTTTTGTAAACCATGTAACTATTTTGTTATTTAAGTCAGGTTAATTATATTCCCTATTACTTGCAACTCAAAGCACTCAAAGTTGGTAGAGTTTGGTATTAAGAATAGGATACCTAAAAGGTAGACCGAAAGGAAGGGGGCCAGCAGAGGGCAGCGTGGAGCCCAGTGTTCAGCATGGAGGTTGGTGACCCTCAACTAAAGGCAAAGTGTCAACTGACTTTTATCACCATAAATGCACTGTGGTTTTCCTCCCAGTAGAGACCCTTTCTCCCATACCCATATCTCTATTAAAAGCAGAAAAATATAAGATAGCAGACAGTACCGCTGGTTTTAAGAAAAAGGAGAGAGGGATCTCTGGGTCTGCTTTATTCACTTACATTATGGTCTCATCTCTGTAGGCTTTTGAGTTTACATAGCCTGCAGTAGCTATACACCAGAGGGCAGGTGTGTGTGTGTGTGTGTATAAGAGGATGGTGGTCAAGGAGGGGCAGGAAATCGAACCGAATTATCCCTGAGGTCTTAGAATTCTGTAACTTAAAAATACAGTATACCTGATAGATCCCATTGATTTCCCTGGACAAAATTTATTCCTTTTAGTTAATGAAACCATGCATAAAGTTAGGAGGCTATTATGACCAAGTTAGGAGGTATTATGATCATCATACCGCAAAGTTTTGAAATTATTGTTGTTAATAATATTTAACTGTTTCAAATATTGTGATTCTTGAACTTATATGGGCTCTATCAAAATAGCTCATGTTACTCAGAATTCTAAATGTTTTTTTCCTTTATTACAATAATTCTGAACATTACTGTGTCAAAATCACCAAGAGTCATCAGGATTTTTATAAAAATGCTTTCAAATACAACACCAAGAAAGAATATTACCTAAAACCTAATTTACATCTATTACTAAGAGATTTTACAAGATGGGAGAAAGCAAAGCACAAAGAAATGTAGAGTTATTTGTTTTTGACATCATAAACTTGAGGAACAGAGTACTACGAAAAAATAACTTAATTATGTACTTGTCCAAAAAAATAATTTTTAAACAGTGATATAATCAACTCTAAAACAATACTTCAAAGTTAAAACAATTACTGTTCTGTGTTATAGAGTTGTGGGACTCTACAACCTTGTGAATCAGATTTCTAACAGACTGGATTTCCAATACTTTTTTACCTCCTGAGTTAGGGCCAGCCTGAACCAATATTTTTTTAAATGATCACAAATCAGGTGTTTACAAAAATATATCAGGCAAAACTTGATATGATTTTATGTGAAAGATAGTCAAAGATAGAACTGACAGTAAATTGATGCTTTCTCTTTGGCTGAAAAGAGTAAAGTATGAGTAAGGGTGTGACCATAAAGAGGAGAGCGGGACCTTTCCAAAGCTGAGCACAGCTCTGTATGATGAGTGAGAGGTGGGAAGCACAGGGGCAAGGAGTGAGACTCCTTGGCCTAAATCCATCTCCATCACTCACTACCTAGGAAACCCTGTACAAGCTACTTACTCTCACTGAGTCTCCTTTCTTCCTATGTAAAATAGAGATGGTAACAGTGTCCCATAAAGTTGTGAAGATTACATGGGCTAATCAAGTTAGAACAGCATCTGGCACATAATATTTCTCAGTAAATATCACTATGTCCCTAACATCTAAATGTTGACATTTTTCAAGACGCCTAGTAATATCAAGTTATATTATGGGTTTCCATAACTTGTTATTTATAGGGTACTGCTGATCACTTTCTTTGAATTAGTTAATTTCTGCTGACCTGGATTTTTGTTAGAAGATGTATAAAAGTGATTCCCTTGGCTATTTCTCTGCACCATTTCTTAAATGTCAGTTTCTGAGAACGTCTGAAAAATGCCTGAATTTTAGAGTTCCATGTATTAAGTTAATTATTTTTGTTAAATGTCTTCATTATCAAAAACTTATCAGCATAAGACAAAACGCAGTGGCTGATGGCCACATTGCCCTTTTGTTTTATAGCAAAACTCTCCTCAAGACTGTATACTTCTTCAGGCCTAGGGATTTTCCTGTACAAACAGGATGTATGTCAAGGCTAAAAATTGGGTTACTGTGCAAATAGGGGAAAAGCAATGAGCACATTACTTATAATCCTATTTTTAGTTCCACTGCCTTCCACACTGCTGCCAGAGTGATATCAGAAACACAGATGGGACTGTGTTATTCTACTGCTTAATAGTCTTCAAATGGCTCCTCACTGCCTAGAAAATGTCCAAATTCCTTAAAATCCCAAGGCTTTAAACAATCTGGTTCCAATCTGCCCCTATAACCTCATCTTTACTCATTCCCTCCTCTACATCCATGTTCTGACTTCTGAACACACCATGTGCTTACTTGTTTTAATTCCTTTACTTATGTGACTCCCACAATTGTAATACCTTATTTATCTGGCATACCATAATGTGCCAAGCTAAACTGATATGCTATCTGTGTTATGCTTCATGGTTATTTCATCTCTTGCCGGCTCCCAGGAAGAATTAATCATTTCCCTCTCTCACTTTGTAGAGAACTCATTTCAAGTACTATGCTGGGGAGACAATATGAGGTCAAAACAGACATCATCCCTGCCCCTCAGGGAGCATGAAGTCTCATGGCAAGTCGGGTTTTAATGATATTTCACAAATATAAGTTAAACTATGATAAGAGGAAAATGGCATTATAAGACCATTTAGGCACTACAAAAAATTTTTTTAAAAAGACTTTCCTGAAAGATCTGAAGGATAGCAGTAAACTACATGAAGAAAGGCGGGAAGGGTAATAAAATCATATGCAAAATCCCCATAAGTAGGAAAGATCATCAAAGTGCAAGAGCTAGAAGACCAGAGCAGTGGGAATGGAAAGATCATTGAGAAGCCTGCAGTTGATTGACCCTGGAGAATAACACAATAGTTTTTCTTCTCAACCCTTTATATTCATCTATTCTAATTAGTCCTTTTGTCTCTAGAGAAAGATAATATGAAATGCCAAGAAAATTTAATGTAGAATTTGTCAGATTTTTCAATATCCTATTACTGCTAATTCTTAATGAGAAGGTAAAACATTCCTTGAAGACTACTTACAGCATTCACAAATAAAATTTCTCTATTCTTGGGGTGCCTTGGTGGCTCAGTCGGTTAAGTATCTGACTCTTGATTTCGACTCAGGTCATGATCTCACCATCGTGAGATTGAGCCCCCATTGGGCTCCATGCTCAGCAGGGAGTCTCTTAAGATTCTCTTTCTCCCTTGCCCTCTGCCCCTCTCCCACCTCTCTCTTTAAAATAAAGAATAAATAAATCTTTTTTAAAATGTTGTTTTTTGTAGTGCCTTATATACTGCCCCTGACTGTTCATGAGTTATAAAAGCTGTAAGCATAGCATCAGGGGCTGTCATTGCTCAGAAAATAAAGTAACAGCTTGTTTTCACTGGCAGGAGTGAATCAACACCCTTCTGCCAACAACCTCCACCAGTACACCCTGACACACATACCCTATATAATCTGTAGAAGACAATTAAACTAACTGATGAGAAAATTAATTGTCCCAAGTTTACTCCAGGTTATATTCCTCACAAGATTTCTAGTGTCATTGGTCATAGAAAATTGAGTATATTGCTCTAAAAGTAAATTCTTTAAAAAAATCTCTCAAGAGACTGATTTGCCAGAGACTTTTCACAGTAACAAGGGAGTTGGCCAACTCTCAGGGTTCATTGCAAAAACAATTTTTCTGGATCATGGATTTGAGGGTACTTTGTGATTATTTCTTTTAGGAAAGACATATCTGAATCCTATGTGAATTACAAATGCAATTAGAAAAGTCAAGGATCTGGGGCATCTGGGTGGCTCAGTTGGTTGAGCAGCTACCTTCAGTGTGGGTCATGATCTCAGGGTCCTGGGATTCAGCCCCTCATGGGGCTCCCTGCTCAGTAGGGAGTCTGCTTCTTCTTCTGCCTCTTGCCCTGATTGTGCTCTCACTCTGAAATAAATAAATAAAATCAGGAAGGAAGGAAGGAAGGAAGGAAGGAAGGAAGGAAGGAAGGAAGGAAGGAAGGAAGGAAGGAAGAGCATGATTTGATATTTATTCCACTTACTCAAGCAACAGATATTTATTAAGTATTTACTCTGGCTTCATCTCTATGACAACTATGGTCAGAAATGCTGTGTATTTGTGATCTGTGTGTTTTATTTCCTTAACTCAGACAACTGAAGAATCATAGAGAAGAAAAGTTATTTTCTATAAGACCTGCATATCTGTTTTATCTACTTGGTCTTCAAATGCATACATATCAGATATGAATTTCCATTTTGTGATTGAGAAAACTAGCATTCCATAATTAATTTTAGTGATGGTCCCAGAAATGACAGATGGATCAGCAGAAATTGTGAAGATGAATCCAGAATCAAAGCACTTCATCACTTTTGATAGAATCAGAACAAAACTTTCCATTCCATTTAAGTGAGATAGGTTACAGAGTAAAGCAAAAATATAACTGATCCCTCTCAATTCTAAAATTAGGGTTTTTTTGTGTTTTTACTTAATGCTTTGTTGGAGCTTCTCTCTAGCCATTCAGGACAAGAAGTCCCAAAGCTTAAATCTTTAGCTTTAAGGGAGAAGATGGAGTAATGGCAGACAGCACTGAGTTCAATATTTGCTGGTAACCCTGCTTATTACTATAAAGGAGCCATCACCTATTTGCTCACAAGCAGACAGACCTCAACTAGACACACGAATGCATTGTTACAGTGTCTCCTACAAGTTCAACATCATATTCTCTCTGTTCTTTTTAAAGAGAACCTTGTAGGACAGTTGCCTGGATACCAAGACTTCAACTTGTATTGCAGTAGTTCATACTTCTGTCTCCGTCAGGTATTTAAGTCTTTACAATATCAAACACTGTAAACCTAGAATTTACAATCGTAGGGAAACTAAATTCCCTCTGAAGAGAGGAAAGAGAAATGGTGGTTTCTTCCCCCCACCCGCATTAAATCACAGTTTTGCAAATAGCTGTCTTTGTGATTTGGGGCAACACAAATTCCTCAGTATTTTATTTTCAACTAAGGGTTACCCTGCTTCTTGTGTTTGTGTGTGTTTAGACTGACTTTTTGAAAATGGTGCATTTGCAACAAGAAGATCTTTTAAAAACCAGATCCTTAAGTTTTGAAATTCTTATGGGTAGAAATTATAAAGAAACTGACAACTGACATTTAAAACCTGAAAACATATTTTATCTTACAAGACGTAGTAATTAATTCTCTTTTGAGACTTGCTAATTTCTTTTTTCTTACAACTGACTGGTCACACTTAGCTATACAAATAAAAACCAAAAATTAATCAATTCTCTTTGGGGGACAAGTCCGAAGCCCCATAAACCCTTATGTTAGCATTATGAACAACCAACTAGCAGTCGGATTGCTGCTATAAGCTGGATGGAGTTTCTGTAGACATTGTTGCTTTTTTGTTGGGCTGCCAAAACCAAGAAACCTGGGAAGAGACTTCTTCAAGTCAAATTGGAAAAAAGACTCAAAAGAAACTTGACAGAACCTAGTGAGTTTCAAGCAAAAACAGGCTGTTAATGTTCTCCTTGTGCTATTTCATATGAGACAACCCAGACTTTGAGTGATACACCTATTTTGGACCATTATGTTCTGAGATGATTAATTTATTGAGGCCAGGGTATGAAGCCACAACCACATCCTGCAAGGACGGTTGGGCATTTCCTTGAAGGCAGTAGATTTCCCACTGTCAATCACTTGAGAAAAAGTAGTTCCAGGAACAGGAGAGGAAACTCTTAGACTTTGGTGAGGGCAAAAATTTCTTACCCATTCCTTGCCTCATGGCTATTTGTAATAAACCGACAAATAAAAGACAAATTCCATTGCTTTCCTGGTAATGAGGATCAAGCCATTACCAGCTACATGGAAACAGGCTGGGAAACAGCTCTCTCTATACTAAAGCTAAGAATGTAAGTCCTGGTAAGATTTCCTAATAGAAGAAGTCTGGATCTGTGGATTCTGAAATTCATCCCACCCAGCAGCATTTGTACATTTATGTGTGTGTGTGTGTGTGTGCGCGCGCGCGTGTGCATGCACGCGCTAAACTTCCTTTTGAGTATATCCAAACATAGTAAAATCTAGTTAAAGGTTACAATCTGATGGATGACCTCCAGAATGGTAGAGTAAGAACATCCTAAAAATCTGCTCTTCTATAAACACAATGAGAACACTGGAAAAAATTATCAAAATCAACCTATTCAGAACTCTGGAAATTAACTAAAGACTTGCAACAATCCTAGGAGTTTTATTGAAGAAAAATAGCTGAATCTCAGAAAGAACTGTGAGTTTTGTGACATTTTAACCTGTTTTAATCCTATTTGCCTCTCCCCAGTGCTATGACATCCTTGAAAAACAAGAGCCTAGGCTGTTGGTTGTTGACGTTTACAATTATAAGTACCAACAGCCAAGCAGCCACTGGAGAGAGAAGAATGTACTTAAAACTCCTTAAGAGCCCCATCCCCGGAAAACTGTCATGATTTGATTTCTCTGGAAGTTTACTAAAAAGCTTCATTCTCAAGGCTAGTCTTGTTTGGCCTGTGAGAGCAGCTCTATCCCTAGAGTATTTGATGAAAACAATCAGCAGCAACTGTATAACATTACAGTTCCTGAGGCAGCATATCCAGTTGGGGATAACAAGAGGCTGACCACAAAACTTGAAAGGAAAAACTGGGAAATGCAATATCCACAGAAAGACTTGAAAAACTTCTCTATATGTCTGAGAATCTAGAAGGCCAGACCCACATTGAGGAGCTATGTGCATGCCCGGGAAAGACTTGAGAAGACCCTAATCTTTCACATCTAACATATTTTGAGGCTATTCACAAGCAGGAGGTGAAGGCTAAGACAGAGTTGCAAACTGCCTACTGAAGTATTGAAGTTGTGCTCTAACACATATATAGAGTTTCTCACCAGAGGCTAAGAGACTTTTAATTCAAGGAACTTTAAGAAATCTCTGTCTGATCCCTATCTGACCACTAAGAAAATCAACTAGAGACTCCAGTGACTGCACATAACAAAGAATACGGACCTAAGAAAGTCACTAAACAAATAGCAATAACAATAGGAAAGGTCAACAATCTGATTTTTAGTGTCACATCATATTAAATGTCCCATTTTCAACAAAAAATTATAAAACGGGCATTCACACATGTGCTTGTGCGCACACACACACACACACACACTTCAGGAAATTATAGCCAACACACAGGGGAAAAAAGTCAATTAAAACTATCCCTGATGGGGCGCCTGGGTGGCTCAGTCATTAAGTGTCTGCCTTCGGCTCAGGTCATGATCCCAGGGTCCTGGGATCAAGCCCCGCATCAGGCTCCCTGCTCAGCGGGAAGCCTGCTTCTCCCGCTACCATTCCCATTGCTTGTGTTCCCTCTCTCACTGTGTTTCTCTCTGTCAAATAAATAAAATCTTAAAAAAAAAAAAAACAACTATCTCTGATAAGACCCAGCCAATGAACTTACTAGACAAACACTTTAAATCTATTACAAATATTTTTTTAAAGATTTTATTTATTTATTTGACAGAGAGAGAGACACACACACAAGCAGTGGGAAAGGCAGGGAGAGGGAGAGGGAGAAGCAGGCTCCCTTCAGAGCAAGAAGCCTGATGCAGGACTCAAGCGTCAAAGGCAGACGCTTAACTGACTGAGCCACCCAGGCTTCTCATAAGTATTTTTTAAGAGACTAAAAGAAATCATGTCTAAAATACTAAAGGAAAGTATGAGAACAATATCTTACCAAATATTGAATAAAGAAAAAGAAAAAATCAAGTAAAAATCCCGGAATTGAAAAGTACAATAGCTAAAAAGAAAAATTAAGTAGAAGAACTCATCAGCACATTTGAAGTGACAAAAGAAAGAATCAGAAAATTTTAAGACAGGATAAATAAGATTATTCAGCCTGATGAACAGAAAAGGGATAGAGAAAGAGGAATAGATCTTCTGAGATCTGTGGGACACTATCAAATGTATCAATGTATCTGTAATGGGAGTCCCAGAAAGAGAAAAAGGAAAAAGGCAGGAAGAATACTTGGAGAAATAGTAGTCCAAAAATGTCCAAATTTGATGAAAACTATCAATATGCACATCCAAAAATCTCAACAAACTCAAGTAGAATTAAATTCAAAGAGATCCTACCCTACACACACACTATACTCAAACTACCCAAAAGACAAAAAGAAAACCCTGAAAGCAGCAAGGGAAAAGTGGTTCATTATATACAAGATTTTCAACAAGATTAAGACTGACTTCTGATTCAAAGCCATTGAGACTAGAAAAAAATGAGATGATATATTCAAAGTATTGAAAGGAAAAACCCTGTCCACCAAGAATTTGTACCTTCACAACTATTCTTCAAAAATGAAGGAGACATTTTAAGACATCCTCAGATAAACAAAAAAATGAGAGAGTAATTGCCAGTCAACTCATGGCCACCAACAAACCCATCTTAGATTACTTATACATCATGGCCTAAAGGTTGCTTTTATGTTCCCATTGCTCTTTTTATCTTAGACTTGAAACACTTGTATCTGTCCTTTTATTCCAAACTAAAAATTGTGCTATAGCCCAATTACATCAATGGGACTTAATATACACTTGTTAAACTGTAATGTAACCAAGCATCAGACTTAAAAGTACACTTTCTCCTATTTTGATTTAAAATGTGGATGTAATTCTGCATGCGTCTAGAAGTGTGCCCCTAACATAATTTGTTCTTTCCCTAAATGTATTTATGTATCTAGCAAGTAAGAATCAAGAGAGATGGAAAGGGGGACTAACTAACCACTTTCTAAAATTACAACAAATTTTGGTTAACTCCTAACAGTTGGTAGGTTAATGCACTTCAAAAAAATGTTCATTATTTGAGAACTCTGAGTACAGACTGTTTATCTGTACTCAGATAATTGCTTTTAAAATTATCTGAGTACAGATAAATTTTTATTTAATTTTTAAATATTATTTAAATATTTTTTATATTTATAAAATGCTTTTAAAAAAAGCAAAATGCTTTAAAAAAAAAAATCAAGCACCATATTCTACCTGCCCATCTGGATGTGACCAGCCTTAGTCCCAGTATCTTTGACAATCGTTTTCAGACCAACCTCATCTTCTACTCTTGAACTCCATGCCAGAGAGTTCTTTGGATATGTTGTGCTCTTTTTAACTCAGTGGCTCCATTAACATAGTCAGGTTCCTCATCTTTTAAGGCCAAAATATCCTCTCCTATATAAATTCTTTTCTGACATCCTGGGGAATTGGTCGCTTCCCCCTCTGCAGTTCCACTTCTGCTTTTATTTTCTGTAAGAATTTATCACATTATACAGTAATTATCTGCCCATATGGATGCTACCATTTGACTCTAATCTCCTCCAGAAATGGCACCTCTCCTGTATATCTGTGTCCCTGTACACAGTAATGTGTACTGTGTGTACTGTGTACACACAGTAATGTATACAGTAATGTACACATTACCAGAAGGTAATATAACACAGTAACCAGTAGGGACTCAGTAAGGGGTTAGCTCCATGAATTATTTGAAATAGGCAACTAAATTTTACTAATGAATTATAGGTATAAAAGCCTATAATGGAATAATTGGGGGTCCTTACCATAACAGTTTCTAATATCGGCTATCTGCTAATAATGTGCTCTTTGATAATCCATCAACGTAAAAATTCTCTGTTAAGTCATGACTGCTACTCATACAGAATGGATGTGAGTAGTCAATGCTCACATTTAGGGTACTTTTGTTTTACTTATTTGAATAAACATATGAAGCAGTACCCTTTAGAAACAATTGACGCGAGTCTCAGCAACTTGATCATTCATGTAAATCTATGCCTGATCAATTCTCTCACAGGTATTGCAAATAGGCCTAGGTATGTCTGACTCTGAGGATGAATGCAGGTCTCCCAGGGAATGTAGTTCACATGCTCAAGTAACTTTGAGCACCTGAATTAAGCATCTCATGATTCTAAACACATATACCCTATTACATAGCACAACACTTGGCATATGGTAGATGATGGATGTGTGCCGTGTCAGTTAGGCACAGTGGTCTTGATTTAAATTGTGTACTTATCTCCTGCATCTTTCTCTACATTTTCCCTTTTTCTATCCCTAGTCAAAGGCAATTCTCTCTTTCAGCACATATTCTCAGCAAGGAACTAAATCCTTTTTCAGAATGATTTTCTATAGTTATTCCTCTTGAGATTAGTTCAGCTTCCATTGCCAGCATTTGATGCCTCAAATAGAAATCCTTTTAGTTTCCCATCTCAGAATTTGCACTGAAATAGTAACAAGTTTAATCTGATCACACAGAAATAGTATCTTTTCATTGGGCTCACAGCCATTGTGAGCTTTCTTAAATTCAGTCTCAAGACTTTGCTAAATGATTTTTCTGCAAGACAATCATAAAACTGCTTGTCTCCCAATTTTTCTCCAACTTCTTTCTTTCCCAAAATTGTTAGTATTTATATTTCCACAGTCACCTATTGTTTACATTTCTTTCTCTCAGATGGACTCCTTGGGCTAAGGATATGTCACAAGAATGTTATCTTCTCTTGGCCCACTTTTAAATACTCTGCAGTCACCTTTCTGTCTGTGTTCAAGTAGAATTCAATATAATCAAGAAATTAGAAAGAGAAGTGCTTCTTTACATTCTTGTTAATGATGGGTCATTTGGAAATAATTATACCTGTTATATGAGAAAAAATTCTAAACATATATCTCTATACAAAATTTTATATGAATTCATGTTGGTAGAACATCAGTTTTTAATATATTAGTTTGGACCGCTATAATTGCTATAACAAAATACTACAAATTGGGTAGCTTAAAAAATAGACATTTCTCAGAGTTCTGGAGGCTGGGAAGTCCAAGATCAAGGTACTAGCAGATTTGGTTACAGATGAGAGCACTCTTTCTGGGTACAGATGGCTGCCTTCTCACTGTGTTCTCACATGAGAGAGGGTGAGCAAGCCCTCTGGTGTCTCTTCTTATAAAAGCACTAATCTCGTCATGCAGGCCCTGCCCTTATGACATATTTAAATCTGATTATCTCCCAAAGGTCCCGTTTCCAAACACTATTACAACGGAGATAAGAGCTTCAATATATGAACCTTGAGGGGACACAATATCCATCCATATATTAACATAACTTCATAAAAAAGAGTAAATTATAGTTTAAACTCACCCAACTCATTCTTCCTCTGTAATGAATATCTATAACTCTCATTAAAATTTTGATCAAAATTTCTGAAATGGTAAAATTTTTTAAATGACTGTTAATATAACTAATGAGATTTGTGGTCATTTTTTGGCAAGGAATTACTTTTATGAATTTTATAATTCATTGGGCTTTTGAGGTATCACTACTGAAAAAATTATAAGAGTGACAAAGCAAAATAAAATGAAGACAAAGAACAACTGGAATTCCTGTATATTGTCAGTGATATACTGAAATTGGTATTCATTTATCCTCATTTATAAGAGTGAACAAGGAAATACTAAAAATAAAAGTCTCTCAACAGTAAAATGGATAAAAAAAAATTGTGGTGTAGTCATGCAATGGAATACTGCATAGCAAGAAAGAGGATGAACTGATATCCCATAAATGAATGGTAACACTGGCAAGGCAGTGACCCATAGCAACACCATAACTTTCTGTGCGGTCCCAAAGGGAGAGAAGAGGTTGTATACACATTTTTTTGTAGTGCTTTTGTTTGTGAAGGAATTCTTTTACACAAAACCACCAGTTATTTGGGCTATAATTTTATTTTTTAAAAAATCAAAGTTTTAAATATTAAGGCAGAAATTGTTCTTTGGGTATAAATATGAAGAAACTTCAGTTTACATACTACAGATATGTTATTGCACAAGCAGATTCAGCTAACATTGAAAAGTAGGATGTTAATTTTTCTCTTCCTCTTCCAACCCTTTTCCTTGAAGATAGTGGCATGGCCAGGGGCCAAAGATGTGACAGGATCAAGGAGGCAGCAACATAGCTGGGATATTGATTACATATAAGTAGTTGAACACATAAATACACATATTGATCATAATAGGAGTCAGGTTCTCAATGAACTACAAGGCTATATTAGCTGCTAGGGTATGGAAGAGCTATTTTGGAGAATAGGAAAGCAAGCATGCTGGAAGGTACAAATATCACACAGTGTTCAGTGGCCATTTGAGATTTGTATTGGTTTCTTATTACTGTTGTAACAAATTACCAATTACTTGGTGGCTTAAGACAACACAGATTTATTGTCTTAAATGCTAGAGGTCAGAACTCTGAAATGGATTTTGCTGGGCTAAAATGAGGGTGTCAGCAAGGCCATACTCCTTCTGGAGGATCTAGGAGAAAATCTATTTCCTCACATTTTCCAGCTTCTAGAGGCTGCCTGAATTCTTTGATCATGATCCATACCCTCTCCCCTTAAAATCCAACAGTATAGCATCAAATCTCTCTCTCTCTCTCTGACCTCTGTTTCCATTGCTACATCTCTTAACTCTGCTTCTGCCTTGGTCATCACATCACCTTCTGTGAATCTGATTTAAGACATGGGCATCTTTGGTGGGGAGGATTATTCTTTCTGTCACATGCTATGATTCTGAAATGAGAATAGTCCAAAAAAAAGTTGTACTTTTCTATGGCTACCAGGGGGAAAAGCATGCAGGAAGCAGAGGACTTGGTTTTACCAGGACTGTAACTCTGCCAGCCCTGGAGGGAGAAAGGGAAAGAAGGTAATTCTAGTGATGGATCTTAGGATCTTAAGTTGTACAGAAAAGAAAGAGAAGACCAGGGAGAGATAGAAGGGAGGACTGTTAATAAGATAAGGCCAATGGGCTAAAGATTTCATAGGGTCAAAGAACTGCTGAATGGGATGTCTACAACAGATAGCAGATGCAAGGAGTCAAGATTTCAGCAGTGCTCATTCATGATATGGATGAAGTCATATCATGAATGGGGTGTGAAAGTGTGACCACAGGAAAGGACAGCTAAGTTGGGACAAAGAACATCTACTGAATGCAAGGGCATCACTTCCACTTATTCTAAGAAAGCTGTAAAAAAAGGAACTCATTGAATCAAGGAGGGTAATGTCTGTCAACAAATGCAACCCATGGCACCAGGGTGAAAAAAAATTTTTTTCCTAATAGACTTACTTTTCTGATCCTATAGATTTGGCTTATTAACAGAGCCAAAAACAAAATGGGTATCATTAGAAAATTAAAATCACTCTATACTAAATCTTTTCATGGACTGCTATAAATCTAGGTTAGTGTAATAAGCTAAATTTTGTCCCCTAAAATTTATATGTTAAAGCCGAAACCTCTACTACCTTTAAATGTGACTATATTTGGAGATTGGGCCTTCAAAGAGGTGATAAAGTTGAAGTGAGGCAAACAGACTGGGCTCTAATTCCATCTAACTGGTGTCCTTATAAGAGGAGGAATTGGGACAGCCAAAAAGAGAAAGACCAGAGATGCACTTACACAGAGAAAAGACCATGTGAGCACATAGTGAATAGGCAAGCATCCATCTGCAAGTTGAGGAGAGAGGTCTCAGGAAACCAAACAAGAAACTTCAATCATGGACTACCCAAGTTTCACAACTGTGAGAAAATTCTTGTTACTAAGCCATTTAGTCTATGGTATCGTGTTATGGCAGCCCCAGCAAACCAATGTACCTAGTTTGTTTTAGAGATTATGATTTAGAAATTGTTCCTAATTTTAACACTACTTTAGAAATTGCTTTCTATCTGGAAAGTTCTTTTTTAGGATCTCAAGATTCATTCTATTCCTTCATCTTGGATTCTCTGAATTTTAATGAAGAGGACACGAAGAAGGATTCATGTGAGTGGAGGAGAGGTAGGTGGTGACCTATTCTATCTTGGCCACCAGACTTTGTTTCAATACACATGGATGCAGGCTTGGTACAACGAGACTATTTTGTGAAATGCTCATCAGCGAGAACACACACCAAGTCTTTTCCACAGTCTGCGTCTTGGAAAAGTTTGAGAGCAAGCTGGCAGTAATTTAAGAACAACCTAGGAGTCCAAGTTCTTTTCTGCCTTCCTCTACCACATGTCTTCCTTGTGGCAACTGATTTTCCATTGGCAGGCAGACAAAGGTTTTGTCATATTTGAGTTAAGGTGTTCCTGGCTAAAATATCCAGGAAAACAGCAGGGCTAGAAGAAGAGGTCGTATGGGCCTAAGCAGCAAAAAGTCAAACATGTAAATTAAACGTTCTAGAAAAGATGGCTTGACAAGATGACCCACATTGTACTACAAAGATATTAAAGAGGCAGTTTCACCTCTTTGGAAGTATTACAATGGGAACATAATGTTATATCCTTGTGTGGTTCAACTTTTGCTTCTTAGCTACCATGACGTTAATTTGTAGATACCCTTCTACTCTCTCTTATCTTGAAGTATTTATAGAAACTACCAAACTTTGGGCCACCAAGCAATATGTGGATTTCATGTAAAAAAAAAAAAAGAGTGGAAGTTGGTCAATAAACTCAAGTTGAATGAGAGTTTTGTTGTTGTTTATTTCCCATGTCACCAATCTGACTCATCATTGGTAGCAGAAATCTTTTGTAAGGATCTGTACCTGGTGCACTCCAGTTGAAGCAGGCCACCTGCATGGTTCACTGTAACAACCTTAAGCACAACATCTGCAGCGCCCATCAGATAGCACACTCCATCTTTATGGTGTCCCATGAGGCCTTCCCACTGTTCCACCAGCTAATGTACCAGATGCAGGGTAAATGCTCTCATCCAGAACATATCTGGATGCTCCATTCATACCCAAGATGCTGTGTATAAAGAGTAGTTCTGTCACAAATGCCTACCGTTGCCAAAAATACATGGCAAGAGAAGTGGTTGTGTATGCTTACAGCACAAAGGGGTGCATGCATTTTTTAAAAGACTTATTTATTTATGAGAGAGAGAGAGTGTGTGCAAGCATGGGGAGGGGCAGAGGAAGAGGGAGAGAATGTGAAGCAGATTCCATGCTAAACATGGAGCCCAACCCAGAGCTCGATCCCAGGACCCTGAGACCGTGACCAGAGCTGAAATAAAGTGTCAGCCTCTTACCTGACTGTGCCACTCAAGTTTCTTGTGTGCATGTATTTTTAAATAACAGAGATAAAAGCATAATTATTGCTCTTGTCTCCTTCATATTAGAGTCTCCTGCACTACGAGAAAACAACCAGTCTTAAGATGTTACATAAAATCACAGAAACCAAGCCCTTCATTTTACAAATGAGGCCTGAAGACTGTTCAACGTCTCATGGAAGCTCATGATTATTTCTTAGTATTTGATCGAACATAGCCGCTAGAAGTTTACAGACCCTATGTCCCACATGCTTTCATTCAGTGAGCCTGTGTAAATAGACATTTTGTGTGCAAAACCTACATTTTAACAAGCTCCCCTTATAATTCTATGCAAGTGAGACAAACTGGGATAATTAAGGCCAAGTTTCGGTCAGTGGTCTCTCCCATAGCATCAAGCTACCTGTAGCTTCAATAGCCCAAAGATCTCTTATTAAATATAGCTTCCTGACAACATTCTTGTTTAAATCATAAATCTTTGGAACTCATGTTGGACCATATCTGCTATAGCATGGCTCACAACTAAAAAGTTTATAATTATTTATTCAGAAAGCAGTAAGGAGATATTAACAATGAGTATTTTGTTTATAAAAGTATGAAACCATAGAGATAAAATAGCAAAATAAGTAGTTCTTGGAACACTGGACTAACTACATTAAAGCAAATGCATTTTAAACAGACAAAATTAGAGTTAAAAAATGTTTCCCCTTCTTCCTCCAAAGTCCCAGATTTAATGATTGTCAGTTGATCAGCATAGGAAGGGACAACATGTCAGGAAGAGGTTACTGGTGTGGGACAATGGAAGGACACCCTCTAGGAGTCAAAAGATGTGGCCATTGACTTTAGCTGTCCTACTAGATAAATCAGGATTTGATTTATTCTTTTGTTGATCACTGATACCAGGATTTGGCAAACATTTTCTATAAAAGGTCAGATAGTAAGTATTTTAGGCTTTGCAGGCTATGATCTCTGTCACAGTTATTCAACACTGCTGTGGTAGTGAGAAAGTAGCCACAGACAATAGTAAATAAATGACACACCTATGTTTCAATAAAACTATTTACAAAAACAGGAGCAGTGAAATTGAGCCTCCAGGGTGTAGTTTGTTAACCTGAGGTCTAGACTTAATAACAGGATAGATAAAATGTTTACACCAAACTAAAAGGCATATCATAACAAAATTTAACAATTATTGTAAAGCACACATACACACATTGAGAAAATAATCTTCCAGTATTCATAACCTATCACGAGTCAGCAAAAAAGTCTCTCATCTCTTTGATCAACCAATAAAGTTCTAATACACCTCAAAGCTATTTCACTTTCATCTTATTTGTCAACATAAAAATATCAACACTTAAGTCAGAACTACACTTCTTAAAAATAGATATATCTATTCTGAATCAATGTGTCTCTAGTCTTTTTTGTCAGATATAAAAAAATGTTTAAAACTAGCTGACATATAATCACTTATATTTTTTTCTTCTTCATTTTCTTTTTCTTTCATATTTTTAAACATTAGACCTCATAACACTTCCCTCTAGTACTTATTTTGCTAATTTACTGTACAAATTAGGATACTTTGAGCAAAAAATAACAGAAAATTTCATCCAACCTATCTTCAAATGTAGAAAGTCTCTTGGTTTGCATGAGTAGAAGTCTATGAGATGAGGTTTTAGAGTTGATATAATCTGTGCCTCTGGCTCCCTGTTGTTCTCCCTCGGGTTTGTGGGGCCTCCTACTGAGGCTGGATATGAAATGTCTACAGTACTTCTGGGCCACCCAACAACGAGAAGAAGAGAGAAAAGTCCCAGATTATGGAGGATGCATTTTTCCCATAATCTACAGCAAACCTCTTCTTGATGCTTATATTGGCACAGACTGAGTTATATGACAATTTCTAAACCAATCCCTGGGGAAGGGAGGTAGGCTTAATCACAGACCCACCCTGGAGCATGGGTGGGATCAGCTTCCCTGAGATAGGTGTGGTCTGAGTCAGGCAAGGTTGGACACCTGAACAAAGAGGGGAGGGAGGAGGTGAATAATGAAAAGATCTCTGAAGATAACCACTACCTTTTCTGTTCCATTTAGCTTTTCGGTCAGTTTTATTTTCTCTGCAGCTTGCATATCAACTGAAAAGTCATTTGAAACTTTTACTGAAGAGTTGCTCAAAAAATTTACAACTTGAATAATTGGAAACAGTTTCAGATATTTAACTGTTAAGGTGTTAATTACAGCAAGCAAAAAAAAATTGAAACAAACTAAATATTTAACAACGTTGAAGAAATTATGGCATTGAAACATAAATACATTTGACAAGTCATAAAATATTGAACAGTAAAAAGTATAGTAAAAAGTATAGTAAAAAGCATGTTGTAAAATAGTATGTTAGTGTCAAACAATAAAACAAAGACTACCAGAGCTTTAAAAGAAAAAAAAAAAGCCAAGTTGTGTCTATAATCTTACCACGTGAGGAATCCTAAGGTAGTAAAGAAATCACTAAACAGTGTGCTGATGGGGGAAATTGAAGTGTTTTAAGTGTTTTAAAAAAATAGGTTTTCACAGTAGGTAAACTAATTAAGTATTGGAAATTAGTCCTCTAAAAAAAAAAGAAAGAAAGAAAGAAAACTAATCCTCCAGCTATAATGGAACAACTCCACTGTCTGTAAACAATTGGCAACAAGTACCACAGCTCACTGATCAGTGTCTTCTGTTAGTTCTAGTAAGGGTCAAAATTCATAGTCTTTAATCAACTTCAAACAGGACCAGTTGTGATGAAATGCAGAATTTAATTTTGATACCTCCTAGATGAGTATAAATTTTCTACTCATATCACTATTAACCAGCATCCATCAGCATCCAGCCAGGTGCACAAGAGCCACACTAGCATGTCAAACAGCTGAGATTTAAATCAGAGAACTGGATATGCAGGAGATGAAAGAATTGAGAAATCACAGGGAGATGAAAGATTAGCAGGAGCAGAAAGCCACTACCCAGACCCTAGGCTAGAAGGACAAAGGGAAAGGTGGTGACAGTAAAACCCAAAGGCCAAGGTCAGTTGATAGAAACTAGGGCATGAACGGCCCTGCTACACAGAAACTGGAAGAGCTGTTGCTGAAGGTAGAGAGAAGGGAATAAAACACCCTGGCTTCTCCCTTCTTCCAGCCTCCAAATTCATGAAAGCTTTTCATTTGCTAGACCTCAATGAAAGCCAGATGGTGTGATAACAGGGGAAAACAGGAAGTGCTGTCCGCAGTGGTCATCCTATCCTTTATATAAAGAAAGAAGAAGGAATATATCTGATTGCAAATAGTCAAGGCCTGGTACAGAGAACCTGTCAATAAATGTGTGTAAAAATAGACCTTTATAAAGATCCTTCCAGAAGGCCATTTACATGGAAGAATGTTAGTCATTCTTTTTTTGGATTATAATAGTTTCATTTCTTTTCTATTTATTTTCTGATTTTCTTTCAATGCATATGTATTACTAAAGTTATTTTTTAAAGATTGCAAGTTATTTTTAAGAATTATGTATTAAAAATGGAAGTAGTTATTGTAAACATTTAGCCAGCAAATCACTGCTGCTTCCATAAAATCTTCAATATTGTTATTCATGCCCTTGTTGTTTGGAGGGCATATTTGTGTAATCCATCATAAGAAATAAAGTCAAAGTCTTCAGAGTGGAATGTTTGGGTGTTTGGGTTTTTTTTAAGATTTTATTCCCTCTGCTTGTGTTCCCTCTCTCGCTGTGTTTCTCTCTGTCAAATAAATAAAATCTTTAAAAAAAAAAAAAAAGATTTTATATATTTGAGAGAGAAAGACAACAAGAGGGAATACAAGCAGGGGGAGTGGGAGAGGGAGAAGCAGGCTTCCTGCTGAGCAGGGAGCCTGATGTGGGGCTTGATCCCAGGATTCTGGGATCATGACCTGAGCCAAAGGCAGACACTTAATGACTGAACCACCCATATGCCCCCAGAGTGGAATATTTGTAAAAAAAAAACAAGTCATTTTCATATTATTAGTTGCCTCTCATAACAAAACATAAATATATTATCATATTAACAATTGACTTCTTACTCTTAGCAAGGCTCTCATCTCCTCTAGGGATAAGGAGTGGGAAATAAAGAAGTGGTTAAAGGGAAGAAAATCTCATTCTGCCACAGTTGTAATTGTTCAAATGTTTTCCCTGTGAGAGTATAGTTGCAGGATTATCACAAAGTTGGCAGTAAGCAAGTGACAGAAAGATGCTGGTGGACAAAGTTTCCTTTAAAGTACTTAAAGAAGACACCTCACCACACAGGAAAATGGAGATGGGGAGTTACACAGTATGTCCAAGCTTCCAAATGCCCATGAGTATGCCCATGATACTGGAGGCAGGGGGGAAGACAGGGTGGAAACCAGGGGGTTTTTTGAGGGAGCTCTTACCACCCTCACAGAGTTTTCATAATTGCATGGTCCTGCCCACCACCTCCAGATGCTGGCCACCTATTTGCCTGTCCAGAAGATATAAATAACTGCTAAAAACCCAACATACCCCCAAATGTCTCTTGAAAGGCCAAGAAACCAGATGAACTTAAATTTTCTGGGCATACCACCCCTTGGTACAATGTATAACAATCTTTGCTGCCATTAAAATTACATGAGGAGTGTTTTTAATACCAATACCAGGGCCTCATGCCTAGAAATTGTGAATAAGTCTCATGGGGACCTGGAGCATCCACTGTTCTACATACTTGTTAGTTACAGCCCGGTTGAAGATCACAATCCAGAGAGAGCCAGGCCCAGATCTACCACGAGTTATTTCTGAAAGTGCTTCTTAATATATATGCAGAAGGCTTCTGTGGAAGATGGAAGAGTAGGAGGATCCTAAGTTCACCTCATGCCACAGATACAACTAGATAACACCCAAATCAGTGTAAAGAACCCAGAAAACAACCCAAAGACTGGCAGATCAGACTCCCCACAGGTAAATGTAGAAAAGGGGCCACACTGAAGAGGGCAGGAAGGGCAGAGATAGAGTTGGGAGGGAAATGGACCTGTGGGACTGTCTGTAGGAAGGAGGGATGCCACAAGCATGGAGAGGGAAAAGGGACACCCCAGGCATCTCAAACATGGAGATCCTGCAGGGAGGAAGACAAATTCCCATAACATTTGGCTTTGAAAACCAGAGGAGGTGAATTTCACAAGTTCTTATAATCAGTGGAGTTTACTACCTGGAACTTTAAAAATCAGTAGGCTCAGCTCTGGGAGAGCAGGAAGAGTGAGAGGAAACTGAGTCTCTGCCCTTAAAGAGACAGCAGAGCAAACAATCCCATGGATATACAGCATAGGAGTAGAACTTTGAAAAATGCCTGGGGTATATTGGAAGGAAATTTGCTCACTAATCTCAGAGTGTGTGCTAGAGGTGCAAAGATCTTTGGGAGCCTTCTCCAGAAAGAAAAGAATTGGCAGGTATTATTTCTCTCCACCCCCATCAGTCTAGACACATAGACGCTATGGGAAGCAGACAAACAACACCATCCACCTAACTTAACACCATTCACCTTGCCCTGTCTGGCATGTCTTGGTCCCTGTGTCTCCTACAGACCTGCCCTTCCAATAGGCCACTGGCTGGCGTTGATCCAAAGTGATGCTATAAGTCTGGCAGGGTACAAGCAGCTCTGAAAGGGGCCAGCACCACTACAAAGTAACTCCTACCCTGGGGAGAGGAGAAGATAACCACACACATGCACCAGTCTGACTAAGGCCCCACCAGTGGGCTGGGGGCAGACATCTGGTCTGACTGCAGACAGCATCCAACAAAAGTTTCTCCAGGGCACAACACAGAAAAATAACCCTGCAGGTTAGTGCTACTACATCTCAAGCAAATGCTTGGGCTATCTCAACTCAAACCCAAGACTAGTCTACTGAAAACACAGGGACCAAATTCTGCCCACAACAAACAAAGAAAGTCATTGAAGACAACAGGACTGAAGGCAAAAGCAGCTCAGCCACAACAGTAGGGTGCATGCAACATACACCAGAGACATTCCTGAAACACCAGATTCTAGTGAACAGTGGACACTATGCTGCAGAAGACATAGCTGAGTTTCCTATCATATAGAAACGGACAGATAAAATGAGGAGACAGAAGAATATGTCCCAAATAAAAGAACAGGACAAAAATCACAGCAAGAGATCTAAATAAATGGAGATAAGTAATATGCCTGATAGAGAATTTAAAGTAAAGGTCATAAAGATACTCACTGGACTTGAGAAAAAGAGTGGAGGACCTCAGTAAGACGCTTTAACAAAGAGATAGAAAACATAAGCAAACCAATCAGAAATGAATAACTCAATCATTGAAATAAAAAATACACTAGATGGGCTGGAGGAAGCAGGAGGAGGACCCTAAGCTCACCTCATCCCACAGATAGAACTAGAGAACACTCACATTGGCATAAATAACCCAGAATAAACTGGCAGAACAAACTCTACAGCTAAAGGTAGAGAAGAGGTTGCATTGAAGGAAGTAAAGGGTGAAGATGTAGTTTGGGAGCAAAAAGACCATGGCCATTCAGAGTGGGGAGGGAGCCAATGGTTCAGAGAAGGGTGAAAAATAGACTATCACACTGGGGAGACTGCATGGGGAAGATGAATCCCTATAATATCTGGCTTTGAAAACAAGAGCGGCCAAATCTCGTGAGTTCATACAACCAGTGGGACTTAAAGAAGAGAATTTTAAAAATTGGTGGGCTCTGCTCTGGGAGAGCAGAAATGGCATTAAGAAGTAGAGTCCTCACCCTTAAAAAGACAGCATGAAGAAAGCCAGCAGAGAGACAGCACGGAAGCAACAGTTTGAAAAATGTCTAGGACAAATGGGAAGGTTACTTATTCATCCAAGAGCATGGTCCAGAGAGCGAGGGATCATGGGGATACCCCTCCAGGAACAAAAGAGTTGACAGGTGCCATTTTCCTTCCCTGCCACCTGCAGGAACCAATGCAGGGCCAACATACACTACCTACCTTGCTTACACCAAGGTCTGGACCACCACTTCATCAGATCCACCCTCCCCAATCACGTCTGCCCCAGTTCTGGTGCTACAAGTCCCCTCCCCTAGAACCATACCAACACCTCATCTCCTGACTCGTGTTTTATGGGACCTCCACTCTGGCAACAACAATCAGTTCCCAAGCAGACCAGTGCACACATTGTTAAAATGTGCTCTGGGTTTTTTGGGAAGTGGGGACTGGCTAGGGACTAAACACTGCCCACAACAGGCAAAGAGAACCACTGCAGACAACTGAATTGAAGAAAAAAGTGGTAAGAATACAACAACAGGAGACAGGCGACACACCTAGGAGACACTCCCTGAAGCACCAGGTCCTGGGGAAGAGGGGACACTGCACTGCAGGGCACTACAGGATCTCTTCTTCATAAAGCCATTACCTTCAAGGGCAGGCAAAATAGCTGACTTTCCTAACATGGAGAAACAGAGAAATAAACAAAATGAAAAGACAGAGGAACATGTCCCAAATAAAAGAACAGAACGAAACCACAGAAAGAGACCTAAATGAAACAGACATAAATAATATGTCAAATAGAGAATTTAAAGTAATGATCATAAGATACTCACTGGACTTGAGAAAAGAGTGGAGGACATTAGTAAGACCATTACAAATAGATAAAAAAAAGAACCAATCAGTGAAGAACAAAATTAATGAAATTGAAAATATACTTGATGGAATAAATGGCAGGGTAGAAGCAGAGGAATAAATTAATGACCTGGAAGATAGAATAATGGAAAGCAGTCAAGCTGAGCAAATAAGAATAGACTTACAGAACTCAGAGACTCCATCAAGCATAATAACATTGGCATTATAGGGACCCCAGAAAAGGGAACCAAAAAATTTTTTGAAGAAATGATACCCAAAAACTTCCTTAATCTGGGGAAGGAAATATAAATACAGATCCAGGAGACACAGAGCTCCCCCAACAAAATCAACCCAAGGAGGACTATACCAAGACACACAATAATTAAAATGGCAAAAAGTAGTGATAAAACAAATTTGTTTTAAAGAAGCAGAAGACTGTTATATACAAGGAAAACCCTGTAAGGCTATCAGTGGATTTTTGAGCAGAACTTTTGCAGGCCAGAAGAAAGTGGCATCATATATTCAAAGTGCTAAATGGGAAAAATCTGCAGCCAATAATATTCTATCCAACAAGGATATCGTTCAGAATAGAAGAAGAGATACAGAATTTCTCAGACAAAAACTAAAGAACTTCATAACCACTAAGCCAGCCCCAGAAGAAATATTAAAAGGGATTCTTCAAGTGGAAAAGAAAGTCCATGAGTTAGAGTATAAAGAGTTGGAAGTAGTAAAAGTAGTATATCTGTAAAAATCAATCAAGGAATTCACAAAATAAAAGGATGTGATATATGATACCATATCCTAAAATGGGGAGCAGGGAGGCGTAAACTTAATATTGACTGCTATATACAGAAGATGTTATCTATAAACCAAATGGTAACCACAAATCGAAAACCAGTAATAGATATGCAAAGAATAAAGACAAAGGAATATATCACTAAAGAAAGCCACCAAACCACAAAAGAGAGCAAGAAGAAAAAAAAAGGATCAGAAAAAACTACAAAACAAATATGAAACAAGTAACAAAATGGCAATAAACACATATCTATCAATAATTACTAAATAGAATAAATGCTCCAATCAAAAAACATGGAGTGATGGAAGGGATAAAAAAAGCAAAACCCGTCAATATTTTGCCTACAAGAGATTCATATGAGACCTCTTTAGACACATGCAGATTGAAAGTGAAGGGATAGAAAAGCATTTGTCATGAAAATAGAAGTGAAAGAAACCTGGGGTAGCAATACTTAGATTGGACAAAATAGACTTTAAAACAAAGGCTGTAGGGGCTTCTGGGTTAAGTTAAGTGTCTGACTCTTGATTTCAGCTCAGGCTCCACCCTAGGCATGGAGCCTACTTAAAACAACAATAACAAAAACAGACTGTGATAAGGGACAAAGAAGTATAATATATAATCATAAAGGGAACAATCTGACAACAAGATATAACAATTGTAAATATTTATGAACCCAACATGGGAGCACCCAAATACATAAAGCAGTTAATAACAAACATAAAGGAATTAATCAACAGTAATACAATAAAAATAGGGGACTTTAACACTCTACTTACATCAATGGACAGATCATCCAAACAGGAAATCATCAAGGAAACAGGGGCTTTGAATGATACATTGGACCAGATGGATTTAACAGATATATTCAGAACATTTCATCCTAAAACAGCAGAATACACATTCTTTTAAGGCATATGGAATATTCTCCAGAATAGATAACATATTCTATGATCTACACGAAACAAGTCTCAACAAATTCAGACTGAGGTAATACCATGCATCTTTTCTGAACACACGAAATGACACTAGAAAGTATTCACAAGAAAAATCTGGAATGTGCACAAATAGATGGAGGTTAAATAATATGTTACTAAACAATCAATGGGTCAAGCAATAAATCAAAGAGGAAATAAAAAAAATACACAAAAAAAATGAAAATGAAAACACAAAGTTCCACAGTCCTTGGGATGCAGCAAGAGTAGTTCTCAGAGAAAAGTTTATAACAATACAGGCTTACCTAAGAAGCAAGAAAAATCTCAAATAAGTAACTTAACCCTACACCTAAAGAAGCTAGGAAAAGAAGAGCAAACCAAACCTGAAACCAGTGAAGGAAGGAAATAATAAATATTAGAGCAAAAACAAACAAAACGGAAACTAAAACAAAACAAAACAATAGAACACATTAATGAAACCAGGAGCTGGCTTTTTGAAAAGATCAACAAAATTGTTAAAACATTTAGCTAGACTCATCCAAAAAGAAAGATAGGACTCAGATAAGCAAAATCAGAAATGAAAGAGGAGAAATAACGACTAATACAACAGATATACAAAGAATTATAAAAGAATACTATAAAAAAAATTGCATGACAACACATGAGACAGCCTAGAAGAAATAGATAAATTCCTAAACATATAACCTTTCAAAACTGAATTCAAAAGAAATGGAAAATTTGACCAGACATCTTACCAACAATGAAATTGAAGCTGTAATTAAAAAACTCCCAACTAACTAAAGTCTAGGACTAGATGGTTTCACATGTGGATTCTACCAAACATTTAAAAAGAGTTAATACCTACTCTTTTCAAACTATTCTAAAAAAATAGAAAAGGAGGGAAAGCTTCCAAATTCATTCTATGAGGCCAGCATTACCCTGATATCAAAACCAGGTAAAGACTAAAGTACAAAGAGTAGAGAACAATATCTCCCATGAACATAGATACAAAAACCCTCAGCAAAAGAGTAGCAAACTGAATCCTACATACCTTAAAAATAATCATTTCTCTATAATCAAGTGAGATTTATTCCTGGGATGCAAGCGTGTTTCAATATTTGCAAATCAATCAACATGATACATCACATCAATAAGAGGAAAAGATAAAAATCATATGATCATTTCACTGAATACAGAAAAAGAATGTGACCAAAACAAAAAACAAAAACAAAAACAAAACAACAACAACAACAACAACAAAAAACTCAACAAAGAAGGTTTGGAGAAAACACTTCAACATAATTAAAGCCATATCTGAAAAACCCATAGCTAACATCATACTCAATGGTAAAAAACAGAGCTTTCCCCCTAAGATCAGGAACAAGACAAGGATGTCCACTTTACTTTCACCACTTTTATTCAGCATAGTACTGGACATCCTAACCATAGCAATCAGAAAAGAAAAAGAAATAAAAGGCATCCAAATTGGTTAGAAAGAAGTACAACTTTCACTATTTGTAAATGATATGATACTACATCCAGAAAACCCTAAAGACTCCATCAAAAAACTACTAGAACTGATAGAATTTAGTAATGTCACAGGATACAAAGTCAATATACAGAAATCTGTTGCATTTCTATAAACTAATAATGAAGTACCAGAAAGAAAAATTCGGACACCCAGGTGGCTTAGTCAATTAAGTGTCCAACTATTGGTTTTAGCTCAGGTCATGATTTAAGGGTCACACTTAGGGGGAAGTCCGCTTGTCTCTCTCTCTCCCTTTGCCCCGCCTCCCCCAAATAAATAAATAAATCTTTAATAATAGAAATTAAGAAAACAATCTTATTTATATTTGCACCAAAAAGAATTAAATCCCTAAGAATAAACTTAACCAAGGAGGTAAAAGACCTGTGCTCCAAAAACTGAAAAACATTGATAAAGGAATAATTGAAGATGACATTAACAAATAGATATTCCATGCTAATGGATTGGAAGAACAAACACTGATAAAATGTCCATACTGCCCAAAGCAATCTATAGATTTTATGCAATCTCTGTCAAAATACCACCAGTACTTTTCACAGAACTAAAACACACAATCCTAAGATTTGTATGGAACCACAAAAGACTGAGAACAGCCAAACCAATCTCGAAAAGGAGTAAAACTGGAGATATCACAATCCTACACTTCAAGATATATTATAAAGCAATAATTATCAAAACAGCATGGCAGTGGCACAAAAACAGATCAATAGAACAGATTTGGCAGCCCAGAAATAAACCCACAATGATCCAGTAATTCTACTACTGGGTATTTGCCCAAAGAAAATGAGAACACTAATTTGAAAAGATATATGCACCCCTATATTTACAATAGGGGCACCATTATTTACAATAGGAAAGATATGGAAGCAACCTAAGCATCCATGGATAGATGAATGGTTAAAAAAGAAGTGGTATATATAGACAATGGAATATTACTCAGACGTATTAAAGGATGAAATCTTGCTGTTTGAAACAACATTGATGCATCTAGAAGGTATCATGCTAAGTAAATAAGTCACACAGAAAAAGACAAATACCATATGATTTCATCATATGTGGACTCTAAGAAAGAAAACAACGAAAGAGGGGTGCCTGGGTGGCTCAGTGGGTTAAAGCCTCTGCCTTCCGATCAGGTCCTGATCCCAGAGTCCTGGGATTGAGCCCCGCATTGGGCTCTCTGCTCAGCGGGGAGCCTGCTTCCTCCTCTGCCTGCCTCTCTGCCTACTTGTGATCTCTCTCTGTCAAGAAATAAATAAAATCTTAAAAAAAAAAAAAAGCTTTATAAAAAAAAAAGAAAACAACGAAAGAAAGAGACCAAAAAAACCCAGACTTCTAACTATAGGGAACTGATGGCTACCAGAGGGAAGGTGGGGGGATGGATGGGTGAAATAGGTGAAGGGGATTAAGAATACATGTATCTTGATGAGCACTAACTGATGTATAGAATTATTGAATCACTATATTATACACCTGAAACCAATAGAACATTGTATGTTAACTATACTGAAATTAAAATTTAAACACACACAGAGACATGCACAATATCCAACGTAGGGATTATATCACAAGTTCTCTGCCTCTCTTCAAAGCAAATACTACTAGGAATTTTCTAGCTGTTAACTTTAGACACCTTAGAAAAGCTGTTTTGTTTAATAATAATTTCCACTCTAAAGGGGGAATGAAGAAAGCCAGGTCTACTTGGCCTGCTGCTGAGCAGTAGTGAAAGACTTTGTCCCATACAGACCGGAGTGGGGTTTGAGAAGGGTAAGCCATTTACCCACTTCTCTGCAGGGATTTTGCAATATAGTTTTGTTAGTTTTTAGTTACCATTTATGACATGTCCATATTAAAATTTAGGCACACACACATACACACAACAGATAAATCTTCTGGTCTTAGCCCAAGTCCTGCTTTATACAATGGCCCTTAGCTACATTACTTTCCTCATTTTAGTGATGGAGAAACTGAAAAGGGTAGTCACTTTGGTGTTCAGCTTAGAGGTCTCTTCTCTCAAAAAAGAGTCCCATTTTCTACCATAAGTAATTTAAAGCCCTCTCCTTCCTCTTTCAAACACATTTGACGCCATTACAATATCCTGGGGTTACCTATTAGATGCAAGTCCCCTGAGAGCCAATGCTACACTCTCTTGTTCCCTTTGTATCCCCAGTGCCAAATACTAGACCACATTTTGGGGGAGAGAATGGCCTTTCTTTCATTTTCCTCACCTAGCTGCCGTTTTTTGCATGAATGGAGTCAGACATTCTAATTTCTCTCTTACAAAAATATTGTTCACCTTAAGAAACACGATAGGAGGGATGCCTGGGTGGCTCAGTCATTAAGCATCTGCCTTCGGCTCAGGTCATGATCCCAGCATCCTGGGATGGAGCCCCAGATCAGGCTCTCTGCTCAGCCGGGAGCCTGCTTCTCCTGCTACCATTCCCTCTGCTTGTGTTCCCTCTCTCGCTGTGTTTCTCTCTGTCAAATAAATAAAAAAATCTTTAAAAAAAAAAAGAAAGAAAGAAAGAAACACGGTAGGAACATGCACTCCAAATCCATGCTGCTGCTGTATCATTCATGGTAACACCTTCACAAGTGAGTTGGAAGTTCGGACTAGGTCTAATAATAATAAAAAAAAAAAAATCCTAACAGATAACTAAGACTTAGGTAGCCCAAATTATTGTGTCAGAAAAAATTACCAAGATTTTTATCCTAAGAAAGAAATGAAAGAAAGAAAAGAAAGAAGGAAAGAAAGGAAGAGAGGAAAGGGAGGAAGGAGGGAAGGGAGGAAGGGAGGCAGGGAAGAAAAGCAATGGGAAGAGAAGTATGTTGAGAAGTGGGCAGAGGCATCAGAGGTAAATTGAAGGGGAGCCCGCTGGCTGGGACAAAGGAGAATTTTTAGATGATTACAGGCATTTGGCTGGAATTTATACACTTACTGGTTTGAAAGTGCTTAGAAGAAAATCAGCAGCCTGTTATTACTAAAAAAATAAAACTACAAGATGTGAGCCAACAGCACAAAGTACTAATTGAATACCTAGAAATGAGCCTAATTTTTCAGTTGAGAGTAATATGGAAGAAGATGTCTAGAGGAATGTATATTTTCAGAATCTCATACTTTTTTCCAATGTCCTCACTTTTCCTCAAGTGAAAGTACATTTAGGACATCATTTTAAAGGAAAGTATTTTCTTGTTAAAATATATTTTCCCCAGCTTCCATATCAGCATAATGTATGCTTGACTACATGAATATTTGGCTCTTGCTGTCTCCCTCTTTTTTTTTTTTTTCCGGAAAGAAAACTATATTGGTTTTCTTTATTTTTTAATTTTCGTATTGTGTTATGTTAATCACCATACAGTAAATCATGGGTTTTGATTCATTGATTCATGATTCATTGTTTGCATATAACACCCAGTGCCCCATGCAATCTGTGCCCTCCTTAATCCCCATCACCAGGTTCACCCATTCCCCTAGCCTCCCTCCCTTCTAAAGCTCTCATTTGTTTCCCAGAGTCCATAGTCTTTAATGGTTCATCTACCTCCCTGGTTTCTCCCCCTTCATTTTTCCTTTTTCCTAATGTCCTCCATGCTATTTCTTATGTTCCATATATAAGTGAAACTATATGATAATTGACTTTCTCTGACTTATTTCACTTAGCATAATCTCCTCCAGTCTCATCCATGTTGATGCAAAATTTGGGTATTCATCTTTTCAGATGGCTGAATAATATTCCACTGTGTATATGGACATCTTCTTTATCCATTTGTCTGTTGAAGGGCGTCTTGGCTCTTTAGACATTTTGGCTATTATGGACATTGCTACTATGAACACTGGGGTGCATATGGCCCTTCTTTTCACTACATCTTCATCTTTGACATAAATACCTAGTAGTGCAATTTCTAGGTCATAGGGTAGCTCTATTTTTAAATTTTTGAGGAACCTCTACACTATTTTCCAAAGTGGCTGTTCCAGCTTGCATTCCCACTAACAGTGTAAAAGGGTTTCCCTTTCTCCACATCTGCTCCAACATTTGTTGTTTCTTGCCTCATCAATTTTTGCCATTCTAACTGGTGTAAGGTGGTATCTCAATGTGGTTTTGATTTGAATTTCCTTGATGGCTAATGATGATGAACACTTTTTGATGTGTCTGTTAGCCATTTGTATGTCTTCTATGGAGAAGTGTCTGCTCATGTCTTCTGCTCATTTTTGACTTGATAATCTGTTTTTTGGGTATTGAGTTTGTGAAGTTCTTTATAGATCTTGGATGTCAGCCCTTTGTCTGTAGTGTCATTTGCAAATATCTTCTTCTATTCTGTGGGTTGTCTCTTTGATTTGTTGACCATTTCCTTTGCTGTGCAGAAGCTTTTTATCTTGATAAAGTCCCAAAAGTTCATTTTTGCTTTTGCTTCCCTTGCTTTTGGAGATGTCTCGAAAGAAGTTGCTGTGGCTGATGTCAAAAAGGTATGGTCTCCTCTAGGATTTTGATGGATTCCTATTTCACATTGAGATATTTCATCCATTTAGAGTTTATCTTTGTGTATGGTGTAAAAGAATGGTCTAGTTTCATTCTTCTGTATATAGCTGTCCAATTTTCCCAGCATCAATAATTGTAGAGTTGAGAGTCCATATCTGGGCTCTCTATTCTGTTCCATTGGTCTATGTGAAGATATATTTGACCAAATCATAGCCTAGAACTTCCCTAATCTGAGGAATGAAACACGTAATTGTGTCTTAAAAGCAGAGAGGACACCCCCCCCACACACACACACACAAGATCAATGTGGGCAGATCAACCCCCAGGCATGTAATAGTAAAACTTGCAAATCTTAGAACTAAAGAAGCCTCTTAAGGACAGTTAAGGGGAAGAAATTTCTTAAGTACAGAAGGAGGAACGTCAGAATAATGTCAGACCTGTCCACAGAGACCTGGCAAGCCAGAAAGGGCTGGTAAGACATAATCAGGGCATTAAATGAGAAGAATATGCAGCCAAGAATTCTTTATCCAGCAAGGCTGTCATTCAGAATAGGTGGAGAGAGAAGTGTCCAGGACTGGCAGAGACTAAAAGAATATGTGACCAGTAAGCCAGCCTTACAAGAACTATTAAGGGGGGTTCTATAAAAGAAAAAAGACCCCAAGAGTGATATAGAACAGAGTTATACAGATACAATCCATAGAAAGAAGGACTTACAGGCAACATGATGACAATAAAATCTTATCTGTCAATAATCACTCTCAATGTGAGCTGCCTAAATGCTCCCATAAAATGGTACAGGGTTGCAGATTGGATAAAAAGACAAGACCCATCCATATGCTGTCTACAAGAGATTCATTCTGAACCTAAAGATAATCCAGACTGAAAGTGAAGGGATGGAGAACCATCTTTCATGCCAACAGACCTCAAAAGAAAGCTGGGGTAGCAATTCTCATATTAGACAAACTAGATTTTAAGCTAACGACTGTAGTTAGAAATACAGATGGTTTTCTTTAGCTACAGGGTCTCTGGTAGGTGAATTGTGTCTTTAAAAAACATTTTCTCTTTCACATGAAAATGTAGATTAAAAAAGATCCTACAAAATCTCTTTCAAACAACTGTAGAGGTTTCTTTTCCTCTTTGCCTTCTCTTCTGAGCCCAGGTGTTACTACCAATACCTCCATCTGCTTGAAAAAATGAAGATCTGGTACACTCACTCTTCTCATAGGTACTTGGCAAAACTCAGAGAGAAGGCTGTGCTTTTTCACAAGCCATCTTGCACACTCTCTGCATCCCCACAGGCAAGATGGGCATGTACTTGGGTTTTCCCACTCCCCCACTCCCTATCTCACCAGCTGACCTTCTTCTTTGACCTTCCTGGTAGTAGAACAGGCAAAGAAGGCTTGTTACTATAAGCGTAAGGTTTGGTCAGAATGAAAGGCAGTATTCACAGAGCAGTGTCTCCTTGGTGACAGAAGAGACAGGCAATGGAGAGATGCTGTTGCAAATAAATGCTTGAGAACAAAAAATAAATTCACGCACCCAGGCAACCAGGAGGCAAGTCAGTGGGCTGTGGGCCAAGCTGAATTAGGAACTTAAGAATTAGAAGATAGTAGTGAACATGCTGCTAGGCTTAGTTTCAACAGTCAACATCTGCACAGAAAATCTGGTCTGTGCCAATTTATTATCAGCTCTGACCTCAGAAGTCTCTGTTTAAAGCAAAAGACTGAGCTTTCCTGCCTGGCCTGGGAACTATGTACCTGTGAACCCCAGATCTCATCTCAGCTGCCTGATACCCAGTGTCGGGGGATAACATTTTTAGGAATTAACTGAGGTTTATCCTCCTTTGTTTAAAAATCACCCAGAAATTTTTAAACAAATGGGAATATATAAAAATTTTACTCAATCTTGTTTCAAGAAGAAAGTCCTGGAACAGACCAACTCAAAAATTCATTAAGACTTTCATTGAAAAATAGAATGGCTAGATTAGTGTTTCTCAAGCTTAATACTACTGACATTGTCAACCTGATGATTCTTCATGGGGGTGGGGGTGGGGGGGTGGCTGTCCTGCACGTTCCAGGACGTTTGGCAGTATCCCTGGGCTCTACACGCTAGATGCTAGTAGCAACCCCCTCTCCCCTCACCTGGTTGTGACAACCAAAAATGTTTCCAGACATTGCCAACTGTTCTCCAGGAGACAAAATTGCCTCTGGCCGAAAAGCAGAGGGTTACATTATCATTGGTTGGCTCAAATCAAAAAGAAAAGAATGGGTGGTAAAGCTTATTAAATTCTTAACAACCATCAGCTGGGCATGTAGGTGACTAGGTTCTTAGAATAAAAGTTTTAATCCCATTAAAATTCCTCAGGAAATGGCTTAAACATTTTATCAGGAATGTTATTTTTTTTTCTCTCTCTCTCTGAACTACATCACAGAGAAGCTCTGTCCCAGATCAGATCAGATCAGATTTGGGATGACATCCATGACACACTTTTTTATATTCATTATTCTCTCCCCAAGCACTTGGGCAAACACAATGACACTTTTTCATATGTGCTGCTCCTAAAGGGGAGAGAAATACAGCATGGAAAAAAATCAAGCAGACTAATTTCTAAATATTATTATTAAATGCCTAGCAGGAGCAATAATGGGAAAGTTAAAGTAGAAAAGCCCGACCTTCTATTTTAAGAAGCAGGCCTTTTAAAAGACCAAAAAGGTGTTGAGCACAAAGTTTAAGAATCTGGAGCAGAGTAGAAAAAAAAATGCAAAAGACAGTATTTACACACAGGAGAAAAAAAGTGGCCAGAATATAGAGAAAGAATAAGACACAAGTAGTTATCTAAAAAGATTCTATTCCTGACCCCAACCAGAGTTAAAATGCAGATACTGGAGAGGGGGCAGTGCATCAAGAGAAGCATCTAGATTCCCAAGAGCAATGAGGGCAGGTATAAACAGAGGAACTAAGTTATCCATGCCACTCCCAACCCAACTGGTCTCCATCAGCCCCCCAGGAGCATGTGGTTGGCAGGCACTGAGAAGAGAGCTGAGCGCCAGCAGCCACTTTATGGAGAGGAAGATGGTATTGAACAGGGGCAAAGTGACCCTCTAGCAGAGAGCTAGAGGACCCACCACTCAAATCAAGGTTTAAATGAGAGTCACAGCTGAATCTTGGGGCAATCTACAGCCCCACCAAGAGCCTGCATTGGCTCTGGCCTTGGGCCATCTAGAACAAGGAGTGGGTTACAACAGCAGTGGGCACACCAACAGTAGATGTAGCAAGAGCAGAAGTGCCAGAGGGAAGAAAGGGGGAAGACGACAGGTCTCAGAAAGTACTAGGTTGTAGTATTTTAAATGCTTCGTGACAAGAACAAAAGAGAGCTCTGAACTCTCTAGGCAGAGTACACTGACTCCTTGTCCTTCCTTCCTAAGAAACACAGGAAACCACATCTCACTTAAATATTAGCAAAAAAAAAAAAAAAAATTTGCTATCAATTTCCTATAAAGTTATTATAAACTAAAGTGAAGTAAGAGTAAAACAATACCGCAGCAAACATAAGCATTCGGAAATACACATACAAATATATAAGATTTTAAAGCATTAAAAGAATTTAAGACAATTATAGAAGCTATAAAAGAAGAACATAAATCAGTTTTTCAAATCTTAAAAATGAGATAGTTGGGCAAAAGAGAGCTAACAGAAGAAAAATTAGAACCTCTAATAATAAAGCATGTCAGGAATTAAGACACACATAAGCACAAAATAAAAAAATAATAACAAAAAAAAAAGAAAATGTGAGCCATTTCATTTATATCCAAACTGACCTGGAAGTATGAAGTCCACAGAAAGTCTATTGTGAACATGTAATAACAGAATGAATATTGTTCCCATCATCACTTCCTAAAAACTCTCCTAGAAAATGAGGTTTTCTAGAATCTGGAGAGGCATTAGCAAAATGAATGTTGTTGAACATTAATATGTACTCTCCTATAGAACTGATTTTAGTTTAATTTTTATATGATGATACCATAAGTTATTACTTCATTAAGTTCTTTTTGTTTACAGTAGCTTTCCCATTGATTTTTTTGGGCTATCCAGATACATAATCATATCCTCTGCAAAAAGAGATAATTTTATTTTTTCATTTCAATTCTTATACTCCTAATTACTTTGTCATGTCTAAATTCATTGCCTACCACCTCCAGCATAGTGTGAAGATGTTTGCCTTGTCATTTTAGCAGTAAATCATCTAATGCTTGCCCAGTGAGTAACCCTGGCTTTAGGTGGAGGTATATATTTTACCTTGTTCAGAGAGTATCCACCATTTTCTCTTTTATTGAACTACGGTTGAATTTTGTCTAATTTTCTGCATCTATGGAAATAATCATATGATTTCTCTCTTTATTAAAATGATGATGATATTAGCTGATTTTCTAATGTTGAGCTTTTACATTGAAGGAAAACAATTTAATTTGGTCAAACTGTTTTTTTTGGTTTTTTGGTTTTTGTTTTTTTTTTTTTTAAAGATTTTATTTATTTGATAGAGAGAAACACAGCGAGAGAGGGAACACAAGCAGAGGGAATGGTAGCAGGAGAAGCAGGCTCCCTGCCGCGCAGAGAGCCCGATGCGGGGCTCAATCCCAGGACCCTGGGATCTGACCTCAGCCGAAGGCAGACGCTTAACGACTGAGCCACCCAGGCACCCCCAAACTGTTTTTGTTAATGGGATAATAAATTCCTAATATTCTATTTAGAAAATTTTAATGATCATCATAATGAGACTGGCCAGCTTTATTTGGGGGGTGCAAATTCTGTCAGTTGACTTTTTTCTTGAGTATAGCTGACACACAATGTTACATTAATTAATTTGTTGGGTTGTGAGACCAATTTACTTCATAGAAAGAATTTGAAAGACTCGTTTTCAAACCATGCTCTAAAGTAGTTGAAATACTATTAGGATAACTGATCTTTAAAGTTTTAGTAAATTCCCATGTTAAACCATTTGAGCTTTATAATGGAGTGTTCTTTGATTTTTCCATTTCATCTCTGTTAATTGTCTATTTAGGCATTCCACATCTACTAGAAAATTGTATTACACCAGAAAATTATGCATTTTAAATTTATTTGTAGAGAGTTGTGCAAAGTAGTCTTTTAGAGTTTTTAAAGCTTTCTTTCTTCAGAATCTCTACCTTGTGACTTCCAATTTTGTATATTTAAGTTTCCTCTTCAATTTCTTTGTTAGTTTGGCCAATAGTTTGTCAATTTTGCTGATTTTTTTTTCCTGAAGAACCAGCTTTTGGACTAATTAGTCTTCCCTTTTTATTTTGTATCCTAATTCATTATTTTCCTTTTCTATCCTTAAGACTGTCTTCCTCTGCTTTTTTATTTCTTTGTAATTCTTTTTCTAGATTTCTGTGTATAATTTACTTTCATGTTGTCCTGTTTTCAACTTCTGTTGTCCTGTTTTGATATATGAATGGCTATGGAACCACATTCTGGAGATCTAACCTGATATAGCAGCTGAAGAATATTACAAACGCACCTGGGGGAGGGTTAAACGGAGTTACAGCCATGCCATTATGCAGTCATGAAAATAAATGAGTTAAATCTATATAGGTTGCCTGGTAAGAGCTTCCATGAAGATTTGTTTAGTGAGAAAAGCAAGATATATAAAAGACTATTTAGTTTTCTCTAAAACAAACAGTGACAAGCCTTTAAATACATACTCAAATATGATTACATGTCAATGAAAAAGGACTGGAGGGATAAAACATTAGTTATTTGAGGGAGAAAGGAGGGCATATGAAGTTAAGAATGCATACAGAAAAATGTCTTTAAAATGTGAAGAAAAATAAGATGATTGCATTTAAGATAAATCATAAATATGTGAAAATATAAAGAGAAACACAAAAAGATGGTCACTACTATGTTAAATCCTGATAGCTCAAAATGGTGTAATTTTAGGTGTTTTTAACTTTTTCTTTACATTTATTATATTTAAAGAAAATAGTAAAAAAATATTTATGATATGAGGAAAGCCTCTCACACTTACACTCATCCTAACTGATCCTCATTTCCACTAATATAGATTTCCATATTTTTTAATAATCTGTCTTATTTTCCATATAGATTAAAAAGCTCTCTAAGAGAAGCTGATTTTCCACCTGAAATGATAAGGGCTAATAGCTTTGCAGCAAGTGGGTGTGAGTGATAGTTTTCCTTTTTGTCAGGAAGACCACAAAATTTAGGAAGTAATTTAATAATGGCATTTACTTTTTTAATGGCATTTATTTTTAAAGTAAATATTATATAGCAATGAGTAATCATTCCACTAATCTGAAAGATGCTTAGAAATATATTAGAGTTCCATGAAAACTGGAATTCCATAATTTTAGAATAGTATGGTAAATAACAAATGATTCAGAGAAGCCTCAAAGAGATCACTGAAAGATCTGAAAAATAAAATTTATGAGAAAATTAGAAGACAGAATTGTTCAGCAGAGTAGTTTAAAAGAAACTGCATAATCATTTTCCTATCTATAAAAGCCTCTTTTGCAGAAGAAGGAGGCCAGCTGGTTCCAATATCCATTAATGATGTCACCACAAGTTTGGGGGGGGTAATAAGGGGGGTATTGCAGCAGATGAGACTCTTGCTAACTACAAAGACCCCAGTGCTAAGATTTGTCAAACAGGGGATGAGTTCCTAAGAGGGGTTGTAGGGTTGCTTTTTCTTTCTCCTAAGGGGCACTTCCCTCATCTGTCTGGAATGGTTTAAATGCAATCCAGCCTCAAGAGAGGTGAACGCCTTCATGACTTACAGGCTGCTCTTGTGCTGTATGTCAAAGACAAATTTGAACAAGGGTAAATTTAAAGCTAAAACAATTACATTCCCTTCCATCACTCTCCACCCCAGTGTCCAATAATAGAATATTTACTGTAGAAGTTTATGAGGCAGCATGGCTAAGATTGGCTCCAGCAGGCAATTTGACAGAGAATGGACCATGGAAGAGCATAAACCTGGCTCCACTACACACGATTTCAACAAAGAAATTTCACTGTGTCCTGTAAACCTAACTAAAATGTTTTTGCTGCTTTCCTAAACAATTTGTTTTACTCTGGACCATTTTATTGACACAGGATCTTACAAGCAGCTGTAGAGCAGTCTTTTTTGCAAGATGATGGTCTTATTTTGCAATCATATTTCATAAATAGTTGCTTGCTTTTATTATTTGTATCCTGAATATTATTCAAGTAACAATGAAGAAAACATGGAAGATTATCCCATTAAAATATGGGATAAGGATCAAGGATTCTCTACCAAGTAATGTGGAAAAACATCAAAAGCAGACTGAGAAATTTGGGAAGAGACCTAAAATGTCTTAGAAATAGCTAGTTTTTAATGGACCTGAATTTTTAAATAATTTTTAAACAATTTTTAAAAAATTTTAATTGTGGTAAAAACCACAGAAAATTTATCATCTTGCTCATTTTTAAAAAGACTTTATTTTTGGAAGAGAGAGAGGGATAGAGTGCACATGAACAGAGGGGAGGGGCGGAGGGAGAAGCAGATTCTCCCCTGAGCAGGCAGCCCCATGTGGGACTCCATCCCAGGACCCTGGGATCATGACCTGAGCTGAAGGCAGACACTTAATGACTGAGCTGCCCAGACATCACTTGTTTTTAGGTGTACAGTTCAGCAGTATTAAGTTTACTCACTCTGTTGTGCAACAAACCCTAGAACATTTTCATCTTTGCAAAACAAATTCTATTTCCATTAAACAAAAACTCCCAATTTCTCCCATCCCCCAATCCCTGGCAATCACCATTCTTTGTTTCTATGTGTTTGATGCTTTAGATACTTCACATAAGTGGAATCATTTACTATTCGTCCTTGTGTGACTGGCTTATTTCACTCAGCATAATGTCCCCAAGGTTCATTCATGCTATACCATATGACAGGATTTCCATCTTTTAAGGCTGAACAATATTCCACTGAATGTGAATACCACCTTTTGTAAACACATTTATCTGCGGATGGATGGATGGATATGGGTCCTAGTTTTTTAAATGTAACACAAAGGACTTTAAGAAATAGGTCGATTATTATGTTATTATCCTTCAGCTCCAAACTCATTCTTTTATAGTGTTTCAGGTAAATGGGACTATGACTATAAATCCAATTTCTCCAGTACCCACTGACTCCCTGTTAGGCTCTTTCAATAGGGGGCGCTAGATGGAGCATGCTAGGCTGGAGAAGGAGGCAAGAACTTGTGCCTTCCTGGCCCTTACAGCTTCTGTACACTTGCACATTCTTCACCCGGCCAGGCAATTCCTTCCAGTGCTATCTCAGCAGCTGAAAGCAGTTTGCAGTCTTTCTAACACCTGGCAGCCAGCCTCATCACACCCTCCCCAGGGACACCAACACCAGCAATGGCTGAACGGCCCTTCCAGCTGCCTGAGTTGCACCTCCATTCACCCCTTCTCTGAGTTTCTGCCTTTTGGTCATTTCAACCTGAGGATCCGGGGCCCCGGCTTTGGTTAAGGGCAGTAGCTGCTTCCTGCTGTTGCTCTGACATACATCAGTATTCTCTTCTCACCTGGCCAGGTACACAGTTTACACCTTTACACCTACTTACCGACTCTCTGTTTTAAATGCACCCTTTTCAAATAGCTGGTCAGGTTTCTACCTGCTGACTGTACTTGAACCGATACAAAAATCATGCAACAAAAAAAAATGCCACCTGAAATTCAAGCATGGGCACAGTCAAATAATGGAGGAAATCTAATCAGCCATTCCTACAATCCAAACGTAGATTACAGGACAGGACAGTAAGCTATGTGAAAAGGAAATGCAGTTTGGTGTGGGTGGGTAAAAGCAGGACCACTTAACCCTGAGAGAAATCGTCGGGAAAGCTGAGGCAGGAGACAACATACCTGTGTGTGAAACAACGCTGGGGAAGGGTTGGTTCCTGCCTCAAGCCTCCCCTCTGAGATAAGAAGACTGCACCCTGCTCTCCACTCTGGGTGCTTCTCTATGGTCATCCACAGAGTTAAATAAAAAGTGCATGTGTG
>CM053605.1:30723868-30738004 GCA_028646535.1 Procyon lotor
CTCCCCTCTGAGATAAGAAGACTGCACCCTGCTCTCCACTCTGGGTGCTTCTCTATGGTCATCCACAGAGTTAAATAAAAAGTGCATGTGTGTCCTATCTCCTTTACCTACTGAAGGTTCTCAAAGGAGCAACAAGGGGTGTGTAGGTGTCTCCATCGGTTAAGTGTTGGACTCTTGTTTCAGCTCAGGTCATGATCTCAGTGTCTTGAGATTGAGCCCCACGTCAGGCTCCCCACTCAGTGGGAAGTCTGCTTGGGATTCTCTCTCTTCCGCACTCTCTGCCCATCTCCCTGCTCATACGTGCTCTCTAAAATAAATCTAAAAAAAAGGAACAGCAGTGGAAATTTTGTCTTATCTTTCACTCTGCAACTTTTCCAGCACTGATGAGGGCCTAACCAGTGGAAATTATCGGTCATCTACAGTCTTGGCCTCTGTTTGCCACAAAATTCATTCATATGGGAGATATATGTGAGCTGCAGTAGGGATAAGTCCATGGGTGCTCATTGAATAATTAACATGTCCTGCACAAGGACTATGTGCCAGGCATTGTTCTGATTGCTTCTTATCCCTTAACTCCAATTCTTCAACAATGTCCTTATTATCATCGCCACCATTTGGGGAATGCTCACAGAAATGAGGCTCTCAGAGAGTTAAGGAGGATGCCCAACATCCTATGTGTGGGATCTAAGTTTGTCCAATGCAGGGCCTATGGAGCTCTCTACTGCCCCACACTACTGCCTATTTTACGAAAGCAAATAAAACTTTCTCAGAGTATTCCTACCAACTTATCATCTATTATACTATTTCAAACATAATATTTAAGAAGCAAAAATCTATTGTTTGCCTTTATATATTAAGAGGCTCTTCCTTGGAAGTAAAAACCATTCATATTTGATAATAGTGTGTATAAATGTAAAAGGATTTATACATTAAAATTTTGCAAGACTACCAGCACCATTCTGGCATGACTCTGTTTTTAAAAAGTGCACATATATACTATAACCATGTGATCCCACCTCTAGGGATATAACCCAGAGAAAATAATCACATCACCTAGAACAGAAGAATTTTCACCGCAGTTTTTATTTATTTTTTTATTTGACAGCGAGAAACAGCGAGAGGGAACACAAGCAGAGGGAATGGTAGCAGGAGAAGCAGGCTTCCTGCTGAGCAGGGAGCCCTATGCGGGGCTTGATCTCAGGACCCTGGGATCATGACCTGAGCCGAAGGCAAACGCTTAACGACTGAGCCACCCAGGCGCCCCTTCATTGCAGTTTTGTAGTTGAAGATAACAAGCAATCTCAGTGCCCATGCTAGGGAAGCAGACCAGTAAAATGCGACGAATGCATGTTATTTTTTATGCTGGAAAGATAAAAAACAAAAACAAAAACCTTATTTCCCGGACTCCCTTGCAGCTAGTACTCTGATCTGACTGAGGCTACTGTCAGATGCACTTTCACAGCATTTCAACGGCAGCAGGGAGGTGGGGCCTGGGATTCTGCGGCTTCCGCAGGTTCTGCGAGCAAGCAGTGTCCTGAAGATGCCGGTTTCCGGTTTCCAATGCCAGAGCTTTCTGACTCTAGCGGTTTCCTGGTTGTGGGGAGATCTCTTGATTTTTGGCACCAGCCGCTTACAACTCTAGTTTCTGGTTGGCCTTCGGACCATTAAAACAATTTTTTGAACTCAACTTTTAACCTCAGCAATCCTACAAAGGGTTTATTAACCCGTAACAAATCCATTTACTCTTAAACTAAATAGAAAAATTTCTGTTCCCTATCATGATCAAAAACTCCAGTCACTGTCTGCCTTGAAAAGGATGCCTTGGCTAGAACTTGTCGGGACCTGTGAAGAGCAATCTGAATTTCCCTAGTGGAATAAACATGTTGGGGCAGATTTTTGGCTTCCCCTCCCCACCTTTTCTTGCTTAGAATAAAACTTTAGAGTCTAACATGTTTCATGGTCAGTGGAATTGGTGTTAAAAATAAAGCTTCTTAAAAAGAAACATGCAAGGATATGTCCTATGAGCTATATTCACAAAACATTTAGAAATACAACCTGCCTACATCACTGGGCACAAATATGACTTTGTTTATACCAATATACTTTGTGCAAGACTTGCAGGCACCTCAAGGAAAACCTTGAATTGTGTCTGTTTATTTCTGTTTTACTTTATAGTTCAAGCTAAAACTGAATACACTTTGTCTAGTTTTACTTAGCTTATGTGAAACTAACAGTGGAATTTCAGGAATCTTACTGAAGCTTCTCAGATTCCTTTCCCGCAAAACCAACAGCCATACTGCTATCTGGGATCAAGGCTGTGTTCCTATTCTTACAGGGCACTTTCTGCAGTCCCTTTCCAGGGAACAGAAACAGCAATTTTCAACACTTCAGGAAGGAGGCAGCAGCATTTAAAGCTAGTTTTACAAAAAAGAGCACATCGTTTTATAGAAACAGCATATTCCATTTGCCCGGACTAGAGAAGCAGAGACCAGAGAAAAGAATCAAGAAGCCAGTGGAAGAAAGGCCCCATAGGATGGCTACAGTTAGTTTCTAAGCACTGGACCTAACTGCCCAGTTAGCCCCAACATTGATAATGGACCTGAATTTGGGGCTAGGTTTCTCTCACCTCTATTCTTAATGTGGCAGCTAGTTGTACTTTTGGAAAGGGTTTGAGGAAAAAAAATCTGTTCTCATTTGCCAAAAGGAAAAGGGTTAAAACTCAAGATTCCAGAAAGAAAAAGTGATAATGCCAAACCCTAACAGCATTACCTTTATTATTTGTTTTAAATCTTAAATATTAGGGCACCGGGTGGCTTAGCGGGTTGAGCCTCTGCCTTCGGCTCAGGTCATGATCTCGGGGTCCTGGGATCCAGCCCTGCATCGGGCTCTCTGCTCAGCGGGGAGCCTGCTTCCCCCCACACCTCACCTGCCTCTCTGCCTACCTGTGATCTCTCTCTCTCTCTGTCAAATAAATAAGTAAAATCTTTAAATTTTAAATGTTGAACTTGAGAATGAAAAACCTGCATATGCGTGCCCACCCCACTACTTATTAGCACTGAGACCTTGGTCAAGTCACTCAAAACAGATTTCTGTTCTTTTACTGTGGAGATCGTTGCTTTCTGTTCTAATCCCAGGACCAGAGCTAGGGCGACATAAAACAGTACATGTGAAATCTCCTTAAGAACTGGAGAAGAATCACAACTGTCAGGTGTTAGCATAGAAACGTTCCATTCTTGTCATCCATGTGATGACTGCCACGCTCCGAAAACAGCATCTGCTCCAAAAACTGTTGCTAACAGACACCGATCATACTTTCTTTAGTAAATATTTATAAGTCAGAAGCATTTGTTGAGTGACCATATGTATGAAGTACAGCGTGCTCTGTGGGAGGGGGGCTGATTGAAGTCACAAGGCAAATGCACGACATGGTATTGCACAGAGCCAGGAGGAAAAAGAACAGATGCTTCGTGGCTTCATCATCTGTATTTTTCACTCAAAATAGAGCAGCTAAACTGTAGTCACTTTTGAAATCCCTTGCAGGTGTTTTACTTGGCTCCTCTGCTCTAACTCCAATGACTTTCCGTATTCTGGAATCTGTGGTAATGGCTGATAATAATATGCGGTGACAGTAATTAAATTATGAAAGGGAGGAAAATGTGTGTCATAGCTGTTCTCAATGACTACAAAACATAAATCTTGTATTTACTATGATATTAGAGCCATCTAGTAATGGATGCTGTGGTAATACCCTATGTCCTAATGGATTCATTGATGTTTTTCCATAGTCATTTCACTGGCTTGGTGCATCTGTCTTGGTACCTACACAGCTCTTAATGCATACAGATAGCAATTTCTGGGCCTAGGAACAGCTTTAAAACATGAAAGAATGGGGAAACAATTTCATAAGATATATCAAGCATTTTCTCTTTTCCTTCTTTTTCTAGGATACTTACAGAAGATTCTCAAATGACACTGAAATGTGAACTTGGTTGTTTATTTTTATGCTCATTAAGAAATACTTTTCAAGTTCAGTTAATTAGAATACTATTTACATGTGTAAAACACAGGGTCTTATTTGTTTTCTCTTCTAAATTTGAAACAAACACTCTGAACTCTTCAAGTCATTTCTGGGTTGCTATTTTATAAAATAGTTCTTAAGACCTCACTCTCCCAAAGCAAATAACATTGGAAAGGAGGAATCTTGCCAAATTAAGAATCTTTGTATTTTGATGTAGACAATCCAACTGTCTGGGAAGTGTCCTCCTAAGGATTATATGAAACACATGCTGATTCACTAGTCCAAAAAACTTTTCCTGATATATTTAACAATCTTAGGGTGGAAGCTGTTTTTTCAGAAAACTTTCTCTTCAGTCATGGTGTATTCCTGAGCCCCAGTCCAGACCTGCTAAATCAGTAAGAGGAGTGGGGTGCGATGCAAAGACAGGCAACAAGCTGGGTTTTAACAAATCCATCAGTGATTCTAATGCTGTGTGATTCTCAAACTCTCACCAGTCATGAATATTCATTTTTTAAAAATATTTATTTATTTATTTGAGAGAGAGAAAGCACAGGCACACAAGTGGAGGGAGGGGCAAAGGGAGAGAATCTCTAGCAGACTCCACCAGAGGAGGGCCAGATGCAGGGCTCCTTCGGGGGCTCAAATGGAGAGCTCAACCAAGGGGCTCCACACAGGGGCTAATCCCATGACCCTGGGACCAAGACCTGAACCAAAATCAAGAGTCCGAGACTTAGCTTACTGAGCCACCCAGGTGCCCCAGGAATCTGCATGTTTAGGTTCCAAATGATGCTGATACTATTGGTCTGGGATAACACGTTAAAAAACCTGCTCTACAGTATTTTTTAAGTCCTATTAACACTGTAAGAGTCTGACAAGCCAAACAGACTTCCCCACATAATTTGACTAATGTAATTAGTCACCAAATAATCTCTTTGTGGATTTTCTCTTTCATACAGGTAGTATGCAGCAAATAGCTAAGAGTATAATAGCATTTCATCCTACCACAGGAAAGCTCTCAAATGGTATTTCATTTTTTTTTTCACACAACAGAATTTTGGTATTTCAACAGTATTGTGCTTTCCTCAAATAGCTTGGTCTTGAAACCCCTTGTATATGTTCTGTTGCCTTTTGGTGTTTCTTTATGCACATTCCCCCTTATCAAGCGACTTCAGGCTCTGTTTGGCTCCACCATATTCCATGGGTTGTAGACATGGAGAGAGATAAAACTTGGTTTCAGGATGGCTCCAGCCTTGTAGCACACAATTTATAAAATGCCACACAAGTAATTTCATAGTAAAATAATTCCTTAAGCAAAGTGGAGAGCAAGGTAGCTACTTTGCAAAATTCCAAAGGAGTGCCACTCACATCGTTGCAGGAGAGTGGTGCCTGAAGGTACACTGTATACTGCCTACATGCCCTTAATAACCCAGTTGAGAATTAGACAATATTGCCACCACTTCCACACATACATTTAGTACTTTCTTTTATTCCTGACCTTTAATTGTGGTGCCTAAAATTAATTATCTTCCCTTCTGCCCTAAGAAGAGAGCTCTGATAGGATGCTAATGACTTCATGTAATATGCAACAACCACTCCTATATTTGAGTAGCTGATAACTGTTGGGGTGCCTTTCCAGGTATGGTCTTCTAAAATTGCATTCTTACCCAAAGGATTAGACCACTACCACCATATCCATACTACAAGATATAAGTTCCTGGGCACAGTTAACTAGATCATGGTTGGCACTTGACAAGAAAGAAACTAGACTGCCTGAATCATGGTCAATAAAAATCTTTGTCAAGAATTTGAACTAAGAGATATGGAGACTAAGAGTATTGAGAACTGAATAATATCAATAAAAAGCATTAGCAATAAAATTCAATGAAGCTCTAAATTGGTTCCAGGAGCTCATGAAGACACAATGCATCACTCTGGTTCCAGGAGCTCATGAAGACACAGTGGATCACTCTGGTTGTCTTGATGCCTGGTTTCCATTGGAGCTGGCCAATGGAGGCACTTAAAGGGTAGAGAGAAGAGAAGCCAGAGTGTTTTTTCCCTACACTCTTCCTCTCTGCTTTGGTGCCTTCTGCTAATAGCTACATCCTTCTTCAACTGAAATTCCTACCAGGCAATTCCTCCTTTAAGGTTTCAACTCTCAGCAGACTCTAGTAACACTCTTTTCTCCCTTCTCTCCTTAGCACTAGAGGTGGTAATGGTTTCCCATGTTACTGGTCTCTAGGTTTCTCACCATCCCCTGCTTATTTCTTTAACTCTGCCCATACTCTGTAAGCATTCCTTTCACTTGAGCCATCTGGTTGAATTCCATTTCCTGCTAGAATCCTGAGATTTTCCAATAAATTTTCCTATTATTAACAATAATAGTATTTGTTTAAATAAGTTATGATTGGACCATGGCACTAGCAAACAAACATGACTAAAATGTGCTACACTTTACAGGGGGATTCAAATTCCAAAAGATATTACCACTCTCAGGTAAACATAGTATATGTATCTCTCTTCTTTCCAAAATTCCATTGACTAGTAGAATAAAAACATTAAAAGTGGATTCAACCAATTCACAAAATAGGAGAGAAGGCAACAATGAACTAGAGATGGCAATGGGGATTACTAAATAAATGGAATGATGGCCAAATTAACACAACACAGGAAACCAGTCTAGCAGAGGGGGATACTAAGAAGCAAACAGATTTCCCCCATTCACAACCCTGAAAAGCTAAGGACTTAGAATACCAGGAAAGGGATAGAAGAGACTTGACTCTAACCAGAGGGATTAGTTGAAAGCCTGTGGATATGAAATTACTGAAACTCCAGTTCTCAATCCCAATTCACCAGGAGATTTTTGCTCTCAAGATATGTAACCAGAGGGCGCCTGGGTGGCTCAGTGGGTTAAAGCCTCTGCCTTCAGCTCAGGTCATGATCTCAAGGTCCTGGGATCGAGTCCCGCATCGGGCTCTCTGCTCAGCAGAGAGCCTGCTTCCCCCTCTCTCTGCCTGCCTCTCTGCCTACTTGTGATCTCTCTCTCTGTCAAATAAATAAAATATTAAAAAAAAAAAAAAGATATGTAACCAGAACTTGTGAGAGGTGGGTATTTAAAGTATGGAAATCAGGAGAACTGTGAGAAAGTCTGAGGAAGAGACCCTCTCCCACACACACACACACCCTAGTTCTTTCACCTATTCTACTTGTGGAATTCTAGCAGACAGAAGGGATTGGAGAATTCTCTTCTGAGAAAATGACCTATCCTGAAAGATGTCTATCGAGAATCCAACAAAAGGCCAGATTCATGCTTGTTCACCACAAAGAGCAACCTACAGGTTGAAAAGCCCCACTATTACACACAGAAAAATGTCTTCTCAGTGCCTTGCTCACATATGAATGGGAAACCAGAGCAGAACCATCCTGTAGTGTCTTGCCTAGCCTTCTTTAAAGATCCCCACAGGGCCACCTGGGTGGCTTAGCTGGTTAAGCATCCAGCTCTTGATTTTGGTTCAGGTCAAGCACAGAGTCTGCTTGTCCCTCTCTGTCTTCTCCCCTCTCTCACTCTCAAATAAATAAATAAAATCTTGAAAGATCCCACATATCATAAGCACAAAAAACTCAATGTATTAAAGAACACATGATGTCTCTCACTTTAGACTTATCACAGCCAGTGCAGTAAACTATAACCATTTGCATTGTACATATCTTGAGTAAAAATGAACTTGACAATATACCTGAGAAATTAAATTTTTACTTTCTTACATTAACATATTTTCTGATGAAAATATGTTCAAATTATATACACTTTGAATACAATTATGACTATTCTTAATTCTTTAGATTACTGTCAATAACATAAATTATGCAAAAATCTTCCCTGTAGCACCATAATTAGTATGTTTGTTGAAATAAAAGCAAAAAAATAATTTGGAGGCTATATAACAATTCACAAATTATGTCTTTACTTTATTACTTGTCTAGACATCTATAGAGCTATAGAACATGCAGACATGACATGAACTGTAATAATTAAATTCAATCATCTTTGATGTTTTAATGACTTCCAGTCATATAAAAACCAGCTTTACATACTTATAAAATTATTATTGCCACAATTTTGAAAGTAACTTATCAAAGTGGGAGAATTGAACAGTTTGTTGGCTGGAATTATAATTTCTAAATATTTAAATATATGGCATATAGACCTCCATATAAAGTCTTATGTTGGGCCCCACAATATTAGGAACAGGCCTTAACCAAATCACTGGATATTTGAAGAAAGCCTCAAAAAGTAAATGAAGAATGTAAAACAAAAGAAAAGAATATCAAGTATTTAAAAAATGCAGATGTCAAAAGTCCTTAAAAATTCTATATGGTTAATATTCTCAGAAAACTAAGAGAATCCACTGTATCCATTTAAAAAAATCAAGATCTTCTTTATTAGTTGAATTCAGATGAGAAGGATATATTCAAAACAGAAAAAGCCAAAATAAAAAGTTCAGAATACATACTGGCCAAAACTCAACAGTAAAAATCAAACAATTCAATTGGAGAGTGGGCAAAAGATAGAAACCAACATTTCACCCAAGAGGATATGCAGACGGGAAAGAAGCAAATGAAGAGATATTCCAACATTGTTCAACATCAGGTAAATATAAGTTAAAACCATATATATATCTATCATAATGGATTAAATAAAAAAATAATGACAATATCAAATGCTCGTGAGGACACAGAAAAGATTGATCATTCATTCAGTGCTCATATAAAAGTAAAACAGTACATCACTTTGGAAAACAGTTTAAGTTTGTTATAAAAGTAAACACACAACTACCATACAATCTCACAATAGCACTCTTGTGCATTTATCCCAAAAATATGAAAAAGTTAATTCACACAAAAATCTGTGTATGAATTTTCATAGCAGCTTTATTTTTGAGAGCATAACACTGGAAACTACCCAGATGCCCTTCAACAGTTGAATAATTAAACAAACATGCTATGGAATATTACTCAGGTCTAAAATGTAACAGACAACTGATAATGAATCTTGAGAGAATTATACTAAGTGAAAAGAGACAACTCCAAAAGGTTATATATTGTATGATTCTATTCAGAACATTCTTGAAATGACAAAATTATACAAGTGGAGAACAGATCAGTGGTCACCAAAGATTAGAGTTGAGGTGGGTAAGGAAAGCAGGTTTGGCTATAAAGAGCCTCAACAAGAGATGCTTGTAGTGATGGAAAAGTTCTCTACTTCACTGCTTAATACCCTAGTTATAACATTGTACTAGTTTTGCCAAATATTATTAAGGAAAACTGGCTAACAGGTACACAGGACCTCTCTGTATTAATCTTTACAACAGGACATCAATCTCAATTGTTTCAATATAAAAAGCTTAATTTAGAAAATGAAGTACTGAAGATAAATTCAAGGAAATCTAGAAACTAGAACATAAAGACATGTAAATAGGATACAGTGGATTAAAAAGAAAAATTGGAGGGCCAGTCAGCCCAAGAGAGCCCTGAAGACACAAGTGACATGAAGAAATGGCCCAAATGTCTATGGTCCACATTTCTGCTATACTGCCTCTCTTTCCTGCAGCCTGAATCTATGGCTTCATGTGGAGTTCCCTGTGATAAGTTGACAGAGGAAAAGAAAATTCAGGCTGGGCTTACAGGGGTACAGGTGTGCATGATATGCAGGCATCACTTGAAAGTGGACAGTTGCAGCACAATAGCCCCTCCCTGGGACATCCTTGAAGGACACTGATAAGGGAAATTCCTCTTAGTGGGCAGAAATTAGAGCAGTACGTCTCATTGTTCACTTTGCTTGGAAGGAGAAATGGCCATATGTGTGATTTTGAAAGTAACTTATCAAAGTGGGAGAACTGAACAGTTTGTTCATGGGCTTTGGCCAATGATTTGGCTAAACAGTAAGGGACCTAGAAGGAACGGGGTTGGAAAAGTAGTGACTGGGAAATCTGGTAAAGACAGACATCTCAAAATGGGCAAAAATATGAAGGTATGTGTATCCTGTGTGAATGCTCACAAATGGATAACTCAGCAGAGGATGATTTTAATAATCAAGAGGCGAGAATGATGTGTTATGTAGATAGTGGTAAGTCTCTTTCCCCAGCCACTCCAGTCACCTTCCAATGGGTTCAAAGTGCTTTTGGTTCTGCATTTCTACCTTAATATAAAAGGCCTGAGTGTCCATAAAATAAATGGAAAAGCTCACAGGCAATCATCACTGTCAATAATCATGAAAGGTCTGACATTTTATCAAATTTGCAAGCAAACAAGATAGCCTGCCTCAATTTCATAGATTATGGCAGAGGACATGAGACTCCTGGATCAGAGACAAAGAACTCCCTTACAACACAGCAAACAACATGAGCTTCATAATCACATGGTTCTCCTTGCTCCCCAAGTCCCACAGAGGCAACACAGAGCAACCCAGGTGGATGCTGCACAGGCTGTAGGTCTGTGTCACATCTAAGAAAACCTGAGCTTGGGAAAACCCATTCTTTTATAGTAGGCTTCAAACAAACCTGCCCAAACTTTGCACCAAAGAGTGACACTGTATTATGCATGATAAAAAACAAAAGAGGCCCTCTGTTAAAGAAAGATACACTGTAGCTTCCAAGGCCGTTGTCTATACAAACATCTTTGAAAATATAGTTAGAATGAAAGACTATCAGTGCCTCAGCTCACAAAACATGCAGAAATGCTAGAGACCCATGGAGAATTATACCCCAACAACAAAAAATAAAGAGAAGACTCTAAATGTTTCCACAAGGAAAGACCAAGTCTATTCAAATTTTTATTTATTTTTTTAAATTTTATTTATTTTTTTTCAGTGTTACAAGATTTATTGTTTTGCACCACACCCAGTGCTCCATGCAATACGTGCCCTCCTCAACACCCACCACCAGGCTCGCCCAACCCTCACCCCCCTCCCCTCCAAAACCCTCAGTTTGTTGCTCAGAGTCCACAGTCTCTCATGGTTCATCTCCCCCTCTGGTTTCCCCCCATTAACCCCTCCCTTCCTTCTCATAATTTTAACTACCAATCCTAGAAGCTAGAAGACGTGGAAACAATGCCAAAAGTCTAAGGGAAATTATTTTCAAATTAAAATGCTATACTTAGTCAAAATATCAATTAAGTAACAGAACAAAAATATCCTTAGGCATGCAAAAATTTTTGTAAATTTCTATGCACTTCTTACAGAAAACTACCATGAATCTGTACAGCAAACCGAATGAATATAGAAGGGGAAGAATAGGAGACCAGGATATAAAAGATTCAACACAGGTGATCAGAAGAGATAAATTCCAAAGTGATGGTGAGAAGGGCACCTGGGTGACTCAGTTGGTTAAGTGTCTGCTCAGGTCATGATCCTAGGGTCCTGGATGGAGTCCCAAGTGCAACTACCTGCTGGGCAAGGAATCTGCTCCTGACTTTTCCCTCTACCCATCCCAACTACTTGTACTCTTTCTCTCTTTCTTTCTCTCTTTCTCTCTCAAAATAAGTAAATAAAGATCTTAAAATTATGGTGAGAGAAACCCCAAGATAACTGTGTAGCAGGTCATAAAAGCATCCACTACAGAATAAAAGAGAAGAGAGGAGTCCAGTGGGAGAGATGAGGTGGTAGGAGGGTGAGACGAGGGAGAACTGAAAGCTTTTAATTTAATTGACCATTTGGAAAATTGTATTGACAGGGGCTAACAGATCTACTTGAATTTGGAGGCTAACTACTAATGGATATGTTTTGAAAACTAAGCAAATGAAAAAAGTTGAAGCAGTTAAGTCCAGGAAAAGCAAAGAGTTATGAAAACTGTAACAGTGCAGGATCTGACTAGCAGAGAATAATATTAAATAGCCAAAATAATTAAAATAAATGACAGCTATTGAATAATTATGCTGTAACTACACTGGGAAGATACATTAAAAATAAGTGGGAGTGATACTTACATAAAAGCTAAATTCTTGTCTACTAGAATTCAACAAATGGTATCTAGATTAGCAACTAAGAGAAGTGGCAATGTAGGCATTTCATTTAAAAATGTGGAAGTAATAGTAGCAATAGCTAAAAACATTGAGAGTGGTTTCTTCATCAGGGACTGGGACCAGGAGTGTGCCTGAGTAAGGCTGGAAAAGACTTCTGGGGAAGGTAGTAATAGTAGGTAAATTTCTCATTGATTTCAAAGTTATTTTCAGCTGTAATTTATTCATCTTTCTTTCAAAGTTACCTTTAAATTCCATGACTTTTAAATGCATAAGTTTACCTGACTCAGATGAAGGGGGGGGGGGGGAAGAAAGATAGAAAGGAAAGGAAAGGATGCAAACTAAAAGATCTCAGAGCCTTAAACCAGTATTTCCAAACTATGTGTTATGAAGCTCCAAGTATAGATGGAGGTGTTTTAGGCCCACCATTCTCTCAGTCACCAAAGTACCTTTCTTCTCCTTCATTTTATACACTAGAGTCTCATGCAGGTTCATCTTAAGATACTTCATCTGCTAAAATATACCTAACATAATGAATAAAATGGAAACCCCATCCCCCCACCCACCTCTCTTCTAGCTACCCTCAGATTGTTTCCTGTGGTTAAGAGTCTCTCTTGTTGTTCTTTTAAATCAACCTACCCTGGCAACACACAGAGCAAGCTGTCCAACAGACAAGTTGTAATTCTTCTCAGAAAGGAAAACATTCCTTTCCACCTTTGTCCTTTATTTATATCCACCCAATCTTATTGATGCATTTGTAAGTGAAGATCTTTTGATTGCAGGTGGCATAAGTTCAATTTAAATTAACTTAAGGGGAAATAAAATGGAACAGATTGACTTGTGTAACTAAACAACTCAGGAGTAGATTTGTAGCTAGATAGATCTAGGAGCTCAAATATCAGGTTTCAGCTAATAAGTCTTATGCTCTTTCTGTCCCTCAGGTCTGCTTCTTCTATACTAATTTTATTCCAAGGCAAGTCCTCCACTCATGGCATGGAATTCCAAGCTTATATCCAATAGTCTCTGTTACCCTCCAAAAAGGAGCCACTCTTTTCTAAAAATTCTATAAAATTTACAGATTTGGTCTTGAGTGAGCCAACTTAAGTTGTGTACCCTTCTGTGAATCAAAGCTCTCTAGATCCACATAAAACACTGGAAATGGAGAATAAAAATAGAGGACCAAGTAAATTCTGATTTATTACTAAGTATTTAATACCATTATAAATGGTATTAGGATTCTGATTACCAATTATAACATGCAAGTTTTGCGCCCCCCACACCAAGCAATTCTCAAGCAATTCAATTCTGATCCTATCTACCTGTTGATAGCATTAGATCCCACAGGTTAAGGGCTCAGTCCTATAAGACTGTCCCCCAGTACTTCAGATGCCAATCAGAATTGTTCAGATTGTCACCTCTGCTTTTGGCCAATCTATTATAGATTGGAGGTCAATGATCCTCCTTCTTGGGTTCAATGAATTCTCAAAAGCAGCTCCCAGAACACAGAGAAACACTTTTCTTACTAGATCTTCAGTTTATTGTAAAAAGACAGGACTCAGGAACAACCAGATGGAAAAGACACACAGGGCAAGGTATGTGGGAAGGGGTACAGAGCTTCCCGGCCCCCTCCACATGTGTCACTCTCCCCAAATCTCCACATGTACGCAACCTGCAAAATCTCTCCAAACTCCCTCCTCTGGGATTTTTCTGGAGACTTTATTACATAGACACAATTGGTTAAATCATTGGCAATTCATGGTCCATACAACTTCCAACTCCTTTCTCTTCCCTAACAGTGGGGTGTAGCGGGGGAAAGCCAGGGATGAGGGATGGGGCAAGATGAAATTTCCAACCCTTAATCACAGGGTAAGTTCTCCTGGCAACCAGCACTCATCCTAAGTGCAGTTCAAAACTCACCTAACAAAAACCTATCAAAAGACATCTTCATTCCACACATCACTTCAGAAATTCCAAGGGTTTTAGGAGGTGTGTGCCAGGAATATATATATATATATATATATATCTGTATATATATATACATATAAACTGTGATATGTTGACCTGTATATATATGTACAAGTATATATATGTATATATATATATAC
>CM053605.1:30738104-30754655 GCA_028646535.1 Procyon lotor
TACTCTTCTCACTTAAATTTCATAACACTACACTCCAACCTCTCTAGCTCTCCTTTTCAGTTTCCTGCATAAGCTCTGTTTGTCTGTTTTCTATGTTAGTATTTTTTAACATTTTTATTCTAAGCTCTCCTCCCAGTCTATATATTATACACTGGCAATCTCTTCTGCATCCATTATTTTAAATACTAAATTTTAGCTAAATGACTAACTGTGTATCTTCCACCCTGATCATTCTGAAATTCAGAAACTTTGCCAGAGACTGTAGATGTTCAACAGTGTCTATATTCTCCTGTTTATGAACATAGAGCTAGGATGTATTTTTTAACCACATTTGCAGTTCAGACTGATTGTGTGGTGGGTTCTAGACAGTAGAAATTAGAAGAAGTGATATTTTCCACTTCCAGGGCTAGCATATAACCTCTCCCGCCACAACACACCCACCCACCCATGCAATACTCATTTTGTCAGGTGAATGAAGGAATGTCAGGCAACTGGAAGAAAGTCTAGATCGAAAGTCTAAATTATTTTATGGAGCAGACTCCATTGCACCATTCCAACCCACATTGTACCTTTAAGTGAGAGAGAAATAAACTTTTATTGAGCTAAACTACTAAGCAGTGGTCTGTTTGAATAGCTATTATTTACCTTAACTAAACAGACCCACACACCTAACTGGTTCTGTAGCTTTGTCACACTCAACCAGGTACAAAGTAAGCTCATCATCTTCTTTCCCTCTCCCTCACCACCTAAACTCCTCCTCTAGCTCTGATCTCTCTGTGACTATCTCATCCAATTAATTAAAAAAGATTAAAAATTCACTTCAAAGGGAAATCTGACAATGTTGAGTCCTTCCTATCCTGTATTGAGAAGAGTCAATCATCAAGTGATCTCTGGAATCAAACCAACTTTTCTCTATGCCAGCTGCCACCACTTTCATTCCAGGAATCGTCAGCAGGCTAGATTACTGCCATAGCCTCTTGATTGCTTTTCTTATTTATATTCTTGCTTTTCTCCATTCTCCACAGTACAATCAGAATGATCTTTGAAAAATGCAAATATAACCATTACTCTCTCATTATTCTGAGGATAAAGCCCAAAGGCCTTAACATGGCTTAAAAGGCCATACATTATTTGTTTCTTCCATCTCTCTCCAAGCCCATCCTATGTCACACTCCACCCTCTACCATACTGAGCATCTTTCTGTTCCTTGAACAAATTATAGACTCTGCACTTCTTTCCATTACTGTCTTCTACTAGTAAGCTCAGTGATGGCACTGACACCATCTAATTTTTTTTCTAATTAGGAGTTTTTCATTATATGTATTTCAAATATTATCTCCAATCACCTACATTGCCTTTTAATTTTTTCAGTAGCTCATAGCTTTAATTCAATTAATTTAAACTAAAAGAAATAAAAACAGTTATAGGAGGGAGCATATATTTGTCATATACATATATAACCATAGATGAAAGATCATATAGTATTTGTCTTTCTCTGATTTTTCACTTAGCATAATGCCTGGAGGTCCATCCAGGTTATTGCAAATAGCAAGATTCCATTCTTTTTTATGGCCAAATAATATTCCATTATATATGTATACCACAGTTTATTTCTTATGCTGTTGTATTTCCAGACCATTTGGTATAAGTTAGCATTCAATATTTGTTGAATGTCTGACAGACTACGTTTGCTTGGCAATCGACAATACCTCTGTGAATATCCCAAATAAAGACTGATATCTGAGTTCTTTGTCACAGTAATATTCATAAATAAGAACTCCAAAAACAACAGTACTTTTGAAAAAGTAATCAATTAGTTAGGGTAAAAATTACGTAGGTATAATAAAGGGACTCATAAAGAGAAAGGCTTAAAGAACAAAAATATTTATTTCCTTCATATAATAGTCCTGATGTAGGTTGTCAAGGCAGTTCTCCCTGTGAACACTCAGGAACCCGAGTCCCTCCACTCACTCTGCTCCTCCATTCTTGGGGGTAGTGTCATTATCAACATGGTCAAAACTGAATCACCATGGGTTCAAGCCAGTAAGAAAGGAGAAGAGAACATGAAACAGAAGGGAACATACAGGAGAAAAGAATATACAGAATGTGTCAGTAAGGATTCCAACAGAAAAATAGAACCAAGAATAAATATATATTAAGAGAGTTATTGCAAGGAATGTGGTTATGGCTAGGCAAGTTCAAAATCCATTGGGCACGCTCTCTGGAAGGGCAGGTTGGAAATTCTTGGGCAAAAACTGAAGCTTCAGTTCCCAGGTAGAATTTCTTCTTCCTCAAGAAAATATCAGTTCTTTCTTAGAGCCTTTCAACTGATTGGATCAGTCCAATCTCAAGAATGGTCTCTTTTATGTAAGGCCAATTCAGATATTAATCACATATACAAAATATCTTTACAGCAACACCTAGATTTATGTTTTATTGAATAAATGAGGATGACAGCTGAGCCCAGTTGACCAACAGAATTGACCATCACAGAGGAGAGGAGAATATAGAAGAGAAGAGACAGAGAAGAACACCTAGAGGAGTATTGCATGTAGATGCATGGATACATTTACTCCCAGTCACATTCCATTATGACACCTTAGTCACACGGGTATACCTAACTACAAGAAAGTCTGAGAAATGTAGTCCAGCCAGGTGCTCAGTATAAAAAGACAGTTTTAGTAGATAACTAGTAAGCTCTACCTCAGCAATGGACAATTTTGAGAAAATAGATCTCAATTATTTGGCTGTACATGTTTGTTCCTTGTGCTGCAGAACTGAGAATGCACTTTGCTCTTTCCAAAAGAATTCTAATTCCTAAACACTTGAAGGCACTGTTGGCTCAGACTGGCTTATGTATACAACAGATGACTCGAGGTTATCTCCTTGGCATTGGTCTGGCCCAGCCAGAGTTTTTACAGTAATGATAAGAGCTTTGTGATCCAACTTTGGTAATTACTTCTGCAAATTTCCTCCATCTATGGCCCTGCTAAATTCACCGCATCAGTAAAATATCATTGACATTCTGTACCTACTTAGAGTGAATTATTGAGAACCTGTGATTTTAGCAATGAACTAAGTGGGAATAATTGCTGAAATATTTTGGCTATTTAAACCAGAGAGCTCTGGTTTGATCTGATTGTGGAAGAGCAAGCTTCCTGTCTTTGATGTGTGTCCCAGAGTGTGGCAGCTCTGGGACTGGAGAGGGGACAAACAGGCCTCAGCTCTCTTGGCAGCTTTATTCCATTTCACTCATTCCCTCCTTTTCAAATCTAGAGAAATGACCCTCGAACAACTTGTCGCCTGGCATTTTTCCATTTGTTTCCTCTCATTCTCCCTCTTCCTAAAATCTAACTAGTAAGCAAGGAAGGAAGAAACAGGAGGCAGCCTTAAGTGGCACTGCTTTGCCCTCCTTCCAGTTCTGATTTCTCCACACGCAGCATTCCTGTCAATGAAAAGCCTGAAGTAATACCACATCCATGAGATACCCAACAGTACCCTAGTACCACTTCAGGGACCCTAAAACATTATGTGTGGCTGGGGATTGTAGTTACTATTCTAATATATGTCTCACTGCAAGGATGAGTAAAGGTAGTGAGGAATTCAATTAAGATATGGTGCCTGTTTTTCAAAAATTAAAAATAAACAACATCATAGATGAAGGCTCAACAAAATTAGGGTCCATCCCTTACTGAAAGATCCTTTGGGCTTTTATAAACATGCTCTCCTCCTCCCCCTCCAGGTCTGTCTAGATTTTTCTGACAATATTACTAAAGCCAGTTGGGAAGAAGGTAGGCTGGAATGAGGCTAGATTAGAAAAGTTAATAAAACTAAGTCATCTATTCTGTAAGAAGAATAAACAGCTGCCACCACCTTTCTGTGGTATAATATTAAGTTCTCCATAGTCACTGAGAGTTTAAGTTTTTATGAATTGCTTGCCTTCTGAGTCAGGTACTGTGTTAAGCACTTCATGTTTATGAGGAGATTTACTTCTCCAGAAAACTAATTCTGTGAGGTCAGTATGAGTAGCCCCAATTTTCAAACAAGGGAATCGATGTTCAGAGAGGTCAATGTATTTGCCGATGATCAAATTGCAAATAAGTGGCAGAGACATTACTGTCTGTGCTTTTTCTATCACACGCACACAAAAGATACTGAGTTATATGGGAGAATCCACAGTAGGTTTAAAAATTATGTGCACTTAATAAAGATGTGAGAAATAAAAATATGAATTATTAAAGATTTTAATAAGTAAGGAGACTGCAGGATATATTTTCTAAGGATGACAAAACTACTTGGATAAATGAAGTTGAGGGCTAGACTGGGGAATAAGCATGGGTAGAAGGATAAAGAAAAGGTGAGGAAGAAAGAGAACTAGAAGCTCCAGTTCATCCTTTGGCTGCTAAAAAGGTTGTCTGAAGTTAGCCATAAGTAGCATCTAAAATAAATTCCAACACCTACTCAGAATCAGTAGGACTTAAATTACAATATTAGATTCTTTAGAGACCCAAGATATTAAAAATGAAATTTTATTTGCTTATGGTATTTTTGCTCCCTCATGCTAAATATGCCCTTTAAACTCTTATTGCAAAATAATGTAGTTATCACTTTCTCGCTTCAAGACAGCTCATGTTGTAGCTCATCCACAGACAATTCCCAAAGCACCAAACTTTGTTCCTACCTCTATCAACATATTTTTTGAACTATAATAGAAGTCCTTTCATATATAAGTGAATAGTATCTAACCACAATATATACTAAATAATAGTGTTAAGAAGAAAAAGGGGGAGGGGAAAAGCAGGAGAAGGAGATAAAGAAAAAGAGAGAGAAACAAACAATATTGATGAGTTTCCTTGAAGGCAGAGGCTTTGCTAAACACCAAGAGAAATTTTTTTTTTGCCATGATGCACTCACAGTCACAGAGAATAAGGCTATCATTATCAATGATACATTAATTAAGTTCTTACTATGTACCATGTCCTTCTGTTTATATAGCTACCATTATTTTCATTTTAATAGATGAGCACACTTAGAAACAGAAATTAAGCAACAAGCCTAAAGTCACAGCAGATCATGAAGCCAAACCTTAGTAATGCAAGTTCAGATCCCATACTTATAACCAGAATTCTCTGATGCCTTCTAAATAAAAAGATAGCTGCAGGGTTCCATGTCAAAAGAGAACTCTGCTCCAAGTACCAAAGGATGAGAGAAAGGGGTATTAGAGAAAGGAGTCTTCTGCCTTGGTGGGAGAAGTGAGTGTGTTTGGATGGGGTTGTGGAGCAGGCCAAGGGAGGTGTTTACAGATGAGGTAATGTTTCAGCTTCATCTTAAATGATGGGAAGGGATTCCAAATTTGCTTGACTGGGGATGTAGAAGGAGGGAAGACAAGCCTAGGCAAAAAGGAAAATTTGCCCCTTTTTGGATATCGCTATAGATATCCAAAAGGACATAACATTTTCCGTATGCAGAAGGTAGTACATGTGGAGGGAGTGGTGCATGGTAGAGGACAGCAGGGCTAAAAACTCTCAATGTGAGTGGCAAATGGATTGTGAAAAATATTTTTATCTTATTTTCACTCTACATTTAACAATCAACAACCATTTACTGAACACATAATTGCATGCCAACACACAGCAGTAATTAGAGAAACCCTTCATGGATCTTACATCCTAGTAGAGGTTGACAACAAACATATATAACGTGGCATCTAGTGATAAGAAGGAAAATAAGCCAGGATAAGGAGACACAGAGTGAGGGGTGGCTGCTATTTGAGAGAGGGTAGTAAGGAAAAGCCTTTCTGTTTAGAACATCTGAAAGAGACTTACATGAAGGAAGCCTTTATCTTACAAACAGGGAAAGTTGATGAAGGGTTTCAAGCAAGGATATGGTTTGATCAGATTTCCTATTCTAAAAGCCAAATTTGGCTGATGGCTTGGTACAGCAAGAGAAAGCTAAGGCTAATGAGAAGGAGAGGACCACATAGAAAACTACTGAAATAATCCAAATACACTCAACTATAATAGCAACATTGGGTGTGTGATTTTAAAATAAGAATAAGCTCTGAGGGGGACCTAGAATGCTAAAGAATTCTCTTTCTAGTAACTTGGACCAAAGGACTGTAGATGTACTAAAAGGCAGAGGATATTGGGAAAGCTGACAGAGAGAAAAGTCAAGAGTTATTTATTGTTCAGACTGTAGCATCAATGGAAACGGACATGAATGACTGAAGGAGAATCTCAGCCATTTCCTCATTTCTGAAAGTAAGCACATAAGAAAGGTGGAAGAAAAACCTCGAAAATGGTCTTGGCTTACAACACTGGAGTCCAATGTCTCTGTTGTCATGAAAGGAAATGAAAGATAAAGGATTATGACAGTTCCTCATACCTTCCCATTCACACAGACATTAATCTTCCCATGCTCAATCCCCTGAGTGTGTGTGCCTACCACTAGGGTCACTGGTCCTGTGAAGCAGCAAAGATAGGCAAGGGCTGAAACCCTGTAGTGGGGCAGGGGGCAGAGGTGAAGATGAGATGCAGGGAGAAGAAAGGAACAGAAGTGTCTGGGGTGTGTCTGAGCTGACTTCATCAACCCCATCATTAGAAGATTAAAGGAACTAAAAATAACCCACAGAGAGGGCAAACACTGAAGCCCACCACAGAGATGGGCAACAGGGGGCTTTAGGACAATGCCAGCCTGGAGGCTGAGGGTGGCCTTTAGGGAAGAAGGTTTCTCCTTCCCTAAAATTACAGGGTTGTGGGTGGGATTTTTGAAGAAAATGTGAGAATGAAACCAGTTAAATAGGTAATGGATGTGCCACAAGGTATTTATGGTTGTATGTTTTTTAGAATGATGACAAATTTAAATGATTTTAAAACACAAATATATGACATTTTTATAAAATTATATTTTAGGGTTTATTTCATAAACAGATATAAAATATATGAAAACAATACACGAAGGATAGGGAATAAATGGAATTTAACTATTGTGCTAACATTTTACTTGTAATTGTACAATAGTTAATCTAAGCAAACTTGGTAAGGTAATGTACACATCATCATCCCTAGGAAAACTTAAAAAATAATATAGGGAGACACAACTAAAAAGACTATGAAGAAGATTGGATAATAAAACACATATGGTTGACTCCAAAGAAGTTAAGAAGAGAAAATCAAAACCAGATAGTACCACTATAGAACACATTGCAAATAGGTGAATCAAACCAAACTATATAAATGGTGACATTAAATGTACATGGACTAAACATTCTATGTAAAAGGCAGAGATTGTCAGACTAGATAAAAAGGCAAGACCCAATTACTTACAATTGGGTCTTACATAAAATTGCATTTTATGAAGACATAGCTAGGTTGAATATAAGAGAATGGAACTGCAAAATAAGCAAACACTAAGCATAAGAAGTATGGTATGTTATCTTAATAGCAGACAAAGTTGGCTTAAAGAGTATAACACAAAATAAATAGAACCTATCAGAATTAAAAAATGGTTAATTCTTCAATATATAAATCCTAAATGGCTGTGAATCTAGTAATAGAACTATAAGATACATTTTTAAAAAATGGACAGATGAGATGGAAAGATAGACGGATGCACATTCATAGTTGGAAATATTAATACCCTGTTCAGTAATGAATAGAGAACCTATAAAAAATATTAATAGTGATATTTAAACATAAATATATAGTGATATATAGCAGTAGAGAATTGAACATGCAATCATATAACTTGATTATATTTACACAACATTAAACCTAATAATTATAAAAATGCATACTCTTTTCAAGTATATATTGTATAGACTATACAGTGGACTATAACGTGAGTCAAAATGTAGTCCAAAAGTATCTGGTCTGCCTAGATATGTCCATGAACTTCACATCAGTCCTCTATATAAATATATCAGGTCACTCAAACTGAACAAAAAGTGGCAAGTGTCCCAGACATCTTGGTGAAACATATACAATCCTTAGGATAAAAGATAAACTCTAGGAAGATTTAAGACCTTATCAAATCAGTGAATTTTTCTAGGGACCCAGTGACATGGGGCACACTAGAATATCTCCTCCACAGTAAAGAGGACCTTTCACTGGCCTACAGAGTAGAGGCTAAATTCACAAGTAAGCAAAATGACCTGACCAGCTGATCTTGGTTAGTTCCTTTCATTAGTCATGTCAGTGCTGCCACATGGGTATGTGAAAGAAGTAGTCCCAATGGCAGGAATGGATGTGAAACACAGGCCCAATAGCATGGGATCAAGGCTGTGTTAGCTATTGCTGCTGCCATGTGGTTGGTTGCCATCAATAGAAACTTAAACTAAGTTCCCATGCCTCACCTGGGTAGCTCTGTGGAAGTGCTTGTGGAGCCCGGCCCCTTACCTGTGGCAGGAGCATGCACAGAACCCGAGGCAGAAGGGGGCAGGCAGGCCTAACCAGGTGGTGGTCCCTCATGCTGGGGCCCCCATTCCTCATGCCACTACTGCCACTTCTCATGCCACCGCTGTTCCTCGTGCAACCCCAAATTTATGTAACATTTTAAACTATGTTTGACGAGTATTTTTGTCATGGTCCTTCTGCCTGTTACCTAACTTCATGAACTCTTATTTTACTGATAGCTTTATATGAAAGCAATCTATAGGGAGCTACCACATAGCACAGCTTCAAGCATGTGAGACAGACATAAGCTTTTATGTGTATCATAAGGTGCTAGGACTGGTGACAGGGGTTCAACTCTTGGTTTTTAGTTGCAATGTGGTTTGTGACTCAGTCATTTTCCACAGTGTCCCTGCCATACAGCATATAGCCTGGCAGCATGAAGAGTTTGGTAAGTGCTTATCAACTGGGAAGCAACTTCAGGATCTCTAGTGGCCACTTTGGCAGCTATTTGAGGCCTAGAGATACCCTCAGTCTGCAAGTGATTGTTGGTTCTAAAGAGGAACTGGAGCAGGGTAGGAAAGAAGGGGAGCTGGCTGCATGCCAGATTCAAGAGGTGGTGAAATGAGGAGTCTCCCAAAATTTTCCTCAAGGTACTCAGCCCAGGCTCTCCAAACAGGAAAGATGGTCCTGCCACCAGTAGGGACAATAGTATACATTCTTAACATCCACACATTTACTTATTTTTTTCCACAACAAGGAGCAAGTGTGGTGTTAGAGGAAATGAGAGCAAGAGAGAGAACAAGAATGAGGAAAAGCTCCATAGGCTTCCATCTACTGAGCTTCCCCAAGTGGGAATGTGAATCCATTCTTCCCTTGGCCATTTGGTGCCCACATGCCTCTCATGATATGGACATCTTGCTGAGCTATTCTATTAAAACATTTAAGGGGGTTTTGTAGAGTAAGTCATCTAAATACAGACACTTTACCTGGTTCTTAATTATAGAACCACTTTGTTGGACCTGTAAGAAATAGTATGTTGGTCTCTGCCATGACACTTTCCTAAGGGATTTTCTTTTCTTTTTTTTTTTAAAGATCTTATTTATTTATTTGACACAGAGAGAGATTACAAGTAGGCAGAGAGGCAGGGAATCAGGCTCCTTGCGGAGTAGAAAGCCTGATGCAGGGCTCAATCCCAGGACCCTGGGATCATGACTAGAGCCAAAGGCAGAGGCTTTAACCCACTGAGCCACCCAAGTGCCCCACCTAAGGGATTTTCAAAGGTTATTTGACACTTTATTATTTTCACCTCCTGTGCTGGGCTTATACCTAATCCTAGGTCTCTAATAACATGTGACATTGTTATATTACTCAAGGATCTGTTCCTGAATAATTGAGAAAAAAACAACCTTTTCCAGGCCAGGAATAGTTATTGCCATTTTGAATAACAAGTAAATTTGCCAAATCAGTAATATGATAAAAGGCACATGTATAAAGACATGCTTTAAAGCAGCTGTGTTGCTCTGAACAAGTCATATTTAGCCAGGACTTCCCTACTGTGTCTTTTTCCAATGATTAAGCCTCGTAAAATTTCACTTATATTTCATAAACTATCTCCCTCCCTCCCTTACAATCGTCCAGGTATCCCTTATTCTAGTTCTCAGACCATTATTCCCTTACTATAAACTCATGGTCTGGATTTTGTCTATACTGTTCCTTCAGAGTGTAGAGTCCTTCCTCCTCTCTTATACAGTCACAGTAATCATGTTCTTCCTTCAATAATAGCCTCTCCTATAAATGTCTTTCTTAGTATAGCCACCATCTATACTTGCCTAGTTGTCTAATTAAAAGTCCAGAATATAGTTAATGTATTATTGTAAGAGATAACAGATTTAGAAAGGCCTTTAAATGACACATAAAGTGCTTTAAAATTGTTACATATTTTTTCTATTTTGTATTATAATTACTTATTTGTCTTCTTTCTTGTATTGGCGTTTCCTATTGCTTAGTCATCAAGCATTGGATGACTCTAGCCATACTGGTCATCTCACAGCAAGCACATGAAAGATCTTAAGCAAGAACCATCTAGCTAAATCCCATCAACAAGAATGATGAGAGGTAATAAATTTTAAAATATTAAGTTTTCTAGGGTTTTTTGTCAAGTAGCAATAGAAAACCAGAACACAACCAAAAGCATTCCAAATGATACAAAGATCTAAAAATAAATTTCTTTGCACACAGGTGTCTGCTAGGGAGAAAAAAAAAGAGGGTGTTGATAAAGTCTGAGACACAACAGGAAGCACAGGGTGTCAAGAAATCGGAACCAGACATAATTGGGAGTCCTCTTTGGCATCATATAAGAATTCTGGGAGATTTAATAATAGCCCCAGAAAAAGTCATTGAACCAGTCACTATACACATAGCAAATAATGAGAAATTACCCAGAGGACAATAAATGAGCGAATGAATAGGACATAACAGAACTGGGACTTGGTAGTTTGTGGTCGTTGTCATTATTGCTGTCATTCCCTCTGCTACCCAACCCTGCTCTGCTGTGCCTAGCCTATTGCTATCCCTCAAATCCTGCAACCTGAGTACTCTGAGGAACTCCTTCTCACAGCTCTCTCCTCAAAAGCAGGCTTAGCCATAGGGACCCTCACTTCTGCCCTCAGGTCTCAGCACTTAGTGTCCAGGGCCACGACCATTGTCCAACCATCCTTCATGAGACCACTGCATGCAAGTTGGGCGTAGTGAAACCACTCAAGGAAGTCCCCAGGCCGTGTTATCTCCCTATTCTCCAAAGATGACTTTCTATCTCTTGGGTGTCTCCACTTCTACCTTATCCAACCATCAAACTCATCTACCTCTAGAAAAATCCAGGCTACTCCACCTTAGTGACCTAGAAACCCTTAAACTGGCCTGTTTTTTAAAGATTCTATTTTTAAGTAATCTCTACACTCAAGGGGCAGGGAAGGGTCTCAATATTCATGAGTCCCCTCAAGGTTGGTCTCTCCTTCCTGGGATGGGTGATGAGAAGTGAAAGGAGATAGTCTACAAGAAGGAGAAAAACAGTTTTTCTTTTTCTTTTTCTAATAGTTCTCCCTATTGCATATGCTATTTGAGAAGGCAAAATTTGGTATTCTAGTCCATGGGGAAAAAATCATTGTGAATTCTTGCAGTACATATAAATTGTTTCCTAACTAAAATGATGAAAGGATATATCAGCGGAAAGAAATGAAGGTAAAAAGTTCACAGCAAAGATTTTCCTAATTTATAGCCTAGCCTCCTCTTGAAATGAACTGTATCAAGATAATTAATAGATGTGAAAAAGCAGTATTCCTAAAAAAGGTGATACTTAAAAGTGTCTATTGCATTAAAAAGGAAAATATACTACACAGCATAAAATTGTCCTGTGTGTCCATGTCATAAATTTAATCATTCCAAAAGGGTAAAACCATCTTAAGGCTCAGCACTTCAGGTATTAAACACAATCAGCTAAACACGAAAATAGGTTTTGATATTGATAGATTAATATGACAATTTGAAGTAGCAACATTTAACAAAAACTGGCAGCAATTTTAAAAGGGTCATTTCCAGAGGTATCATCATTCAACCACAGTTTCTTGCAATAGAGAGAGAGCAAAATAACATGGAAGTTGTAACTCTTTGTTCTCTCACAAAGGAAACACCCCCATGGGCAAGTCATTGTGACTGGAATCAAAGATGCTGGTGCTTGATCTGGCGCTGCAAGTCACTGACACAGATGCTCCTTCCCTCGTCCCTACTTGGGGATAAAATCACTCACATTGCCTCCCTCCTGGGGGCTCAATACTTCAGTTGAAGTATATGAGAAATATGTGCAATCCTTTCTAAAATTCTATACAAATGCTAATTACCATTTTTATTATGTTGTCAAGGAGATTCTTGTAGTAGTTGAGATAATTGTCCTCGAGAGGATAGAAGGGTACTCTAATAGATTCTTGATAGATTGTTATTCTTATATTATATATAGATTCAAGAATCTATCTATTCAAGAACTCCTTGAACAGAACTGGGTTCTGTCTATCTTCAAGATAGATTCTTGTCCTCCAAGAATTCAGGGCCCTTAAGGTTACAATATGTGTGTACCTATGTATGTGTTAACCATGTCACAAGGACAAAAAGTGGAAAAGCAATGTTTTCATGAAGAATTATAAAAATATTTGTTTGGTCACAATCTTTCCCGGGTTAGCTCAAGCCACTTTAACTTCTTCAGTATTTAAACTTTTCACTATGAAAAATTTTTAACATAATGCAAAAGTAGGAATACATAATGAACTCCTACATATCCATAAGGCAGAATCACAAAGATCAACACTCTACTTACTAAGGACTGAGCTGTGTCTCCCCCAAATTCATATGTTGAAGCCCTAACCTCCTGCACCTCAGTGACTGTGTTTGAAGACAGAACCTTCAAAGAGTTAGTTAAGTTGAACTAGGGTCATTAAGGTGAGCCCTAACCCAATCTAAAGGTGTCCTAATAAGAAAAAGAGGTTAGGACACAGGAGAGACCAGGGATACCCTCACACGAAGAAAAGCCATGTGAGGACATAGAGAATAGGAGTCCACCTGCAATCTAGGAGAGAGGCCTCAGGAGAAACCAAACCTCCCAGCACTTTGATCTTGGGTTTCTAGCCTCCACAACTGTGAGAAAGTATATTTCTATTGTTTAATCCACCTCGTCTGTGGTACTTTGTTATGGTAGCCCTAGCAGAATACCCTACTATTCTTGTTTCTTCGATCCCCCTCTATTATTCTACTTTTTTTTTCTTTTGGCTAGAGTTCCTGAGTAAATTTGTCACTAAATAAAATATTGCTGTTTAGCTAATGGGCACCTGTGTAATCCTGAGACAGTACTTAAGGACATGTTTCAGGACACTAACTGTCATCCTGGAATGCAAGAGCCAGTGTCTACTACAAAAGGACCTGAGGTTGGTACCCAGAGAAGGAAAGAAGCACAGTCATTTCTGTTCCTATAAGAGGACAAGGTCCAGAGTACCTCCCTTAGACCAGAGAGAGCACCACCACATTTTCTACTTTAAATTCTGCCTCGTGAGACTATAAACCAATTTTTTTGCAAAATTTATTGCTGCAAATTTGGAGACCTATTATAGTTAAACCAGAGCATCCGTGAGCTACTCTATGTGGAAATTATTAAAATATTAACCCAAAAATAGGAGGTAGAGCCTTACATCCCAGTAAAAAATGAAATCTACTCAACAGTAAGAATTCACTCCCCTTATAGGCCTATGAGCAATAGGAATACACCAATGTCAGTCCTGCATAGGAATACAGCCCGGTAGCCATGCCACAGGGATAAAAGGCAACATCACAGCTACAGCATCAGACCAAATGGGAAAGTTATGAACTGCGGGAAGTCTGGCACTTGCCAAACTCAATTAGACATGTGTTCCCAGATTATATGGGCCAGAGGCTGATAACATAAGTCCTTTCAATTCCACATCTAAGGGTATGGAAGGATTCAAGACTTGGGAGTTGAGCAAAGATGTGGGCTCTATTCATCTATTTCTCATCCCCAGCTTATACTTCTGACCAGTATAAAATAACAGAGATCAGATTTATCTTCCTGCATGAAACACTAAAAAAACAAAGTACGTGATTTGAAGCCTCCCGTTACATTACACATCAGGCAACAAAGAACAATGACCCCTGAGACAGAAGAAATAAATGACATGGCCACATGAATACCTGACTTTATTGGCTAGAGAAAATTTCCAGACTATCATGGGAGGGGAAGCCCAAGCAGAACCTAGTGGTCTCCCTGAGTTGAGGATATAGAATTGAGAATCTAAGGACTCCATAGTGTTTAAGTTTATAGGACAGAGCACTGGAAAGGTGATAGCTACACAGGGAGAGAACCCCAGGATCTGCAGGAACCCCCTCAAGTGTTGATTACTAGTGAGCACATGCATTTGAGGAAACTACCTAAAGCCTGGCAAGGATCAGATGAGGGGCATGAGGGGTGGCAGAGATATGCAAATGATTCGTGGGAACAGTGTACAGAGATCACACAGAATCAAGAATAGTGTCTGCTCCCAACAGACAAAGTAGAAAACCTCATAATTCATGGTGCATTTCTTAGAGAACTAATCTCTTGCCTAAAATAGTAGGGAGAATATAATCCTTGACTAAGGGCTCTAACAAAGCTTAAAGGCAAGGCCCAAAAGATCAAAGCATTTCTAAGTAAGTGCTTTGCAAAACATTGCAGAATATTTAAAGGAATACAAAGTGTCTGGCACCCACTAAGATATAATACACAGTATCTGGCATCCAATTAAAACTTGCTAGTCATGTAAAGAAGCAAACACTACAACCATAGTAAGAAAATCAAAACTAATTCAGAAATTATATAGATGATAAATAGCAGATAAGGACAGCAAAACAGTATCATTGTATTATATTATTATTATAACTATACCATAACTATTATTGTAACTATATTCCAAATATCCAGTGAATTAGAGGAAATGTGAAACATGTTAAGTAAAGACATGGAAGATGTAAAGATGACTGAATTTGAATGTTTAAGAGATATCCGTGATGAAAAACACATTGATGGCAATAACATCAGCTTAGACACGGTAGGACAAAAATTTAGTGAACTTGAAAACAAAGCGATATAACTATCCAAAATGAAATGTCAAGAGAAAAAGTGTGGAAAAAAGATGAGCAGAGCATCCATGAACTGTGGGGACACTTCAAGGAGCTAAATATTAATTAGTGTCCTAAAAGGGCAGAAAAAGAAAATATTTTAAGACATAAAGGTCGAAATTTTCCCACATTTCATGAAAACTATTATCCCATAGATCAAGAAGCTCAACAAATCTCAAACAAAAGAGATGAAGAGGGGCACTTGGGTGGTTCAGTCTGTTAAGCATCCAGTTCTTGATTTCAGCTTGAGTCATGATCTCAGGGTTGTAAGATGGAGCATTGGGCTCCATGCTGGGCATGGAGCCTGCTTAAGATTCTCTCCGTCTTCCCCTCCCTTACCTTCCCTCTGTCTTAAAAAAAAAAAAAAAAAAAGAAAAGAAACAAAGAAAATTATAACAAGGTACATCATAATCAAATTCTCAAGAACAGTGGTAAAGAGAAATTTTAAAAGTACACATATTTACAAAGATATGTAAGAAGAAAAAAAGATAAGAGTCACAGTATATTTCTTGTGGGAAACAATGTTAGTTAGAAAACGGTAAAGGAACATTTTCAAAGTACTGAAAGAAAAAAAGACAAAAAAAGATAAGCCAGAATTCTTAACCCAGTGAAAATATCTTTCAAAAATGAAAGTGAGTGTTTTTATGCCAGTACCACACTGTTTTAATTATTATAACTTTGTAATAGAGTTTGAAGTCAGGAATGGTGATGCTGCCAACTTTGGTTTTCTTTTTCAATATTCCTCTGGCTATTTGTGGTCTTTTCTGGTTCCATATAAATTTTAGGATTATTTGTTCCATTTCTTTTAAATAAATGGATGGTATTTTGATAGGGATTGCATTAAATGTGTAGATTGCTTTAGGTAGAATAGACATTTTCACAATATTTGTTCTTGCAATCCATGAGCATGGAACGTTTTTCCATTTTTTGGTGTCTTCCTCAATTTCTTTCACGAACACTTTGTAGTTTTCTGAGTACAGTTTCTTTGCCTCTTTGGTTAGCATTATTCCTAGGTATCTTATGGTTTTGGGTGCAATGGTAAATGGGATCGACTCCTTAATTTCTCTTTCTTCTGTTTTGCTGTTGGTATATAGAAGTGCAACTGATTTCTGTGCATTAATTTTATATCCTGACACTTGACTGAATTCCTGGATGAGTTCTAGTAGTCTTGGAGTGGAGTCTTTTGGATTTTCCACATAAAGTATCATATCATCTGCCAAGAGTGAGAGTTTGACTTCTTCTTTGCCAATTTGGATGCCTTTGATTTCTTTTTGTTGTCTGATTGCTGAGGCTAGGACTTCTAGCACTATGTTGAATAGCAGTGGAGATAGTGGGCATCCCTGCCGTGTTCCTGATCTCAGGGGAAATGCTGAGAAATTTTCACCATTGAGAATGATATTTGCTGTGGGTTTTTCATAGATGGCCTTGATGATGTTGAGGAATGTACCCT
>CM053605.1:30755155-30774341 GCA_028646535.1 Procyon lotor
AGGCAAGGCAGGAGTTTGGGGGGGGTGGGGGAGAGAAATGAAACAGGAAGGCATGGGGAGGGAGACAAACCATAAGAGACTCTTAGACTCATGAAACGAACTAAGGGTGGCTGGGAGGTGGGGGTGTAGGGATAGGGTGGCTGGGTTGTGGACATTGGGGAGGGTATGTGCTATGGTAAGTGCTGTGAAATGTGTAAGCCTGACGATTCACAGACATGTACCCTGGGGCAAATAATACATTATACGTTAATAAAAATTAAAAAAGTTAAAAAAAAATCAAACCCCCCCAAAAAATGAAGGTGAATGATACCAATTCTATACGATTTCTTCCAGAAAATAATTCATATTATAAGGCAGAGCTACAAAACTAGATGAAGATAGTACCCAAAAAGACAACTATAGGTCATTCTGCCCCATGAATGTCTTCATAGATTGAGAGACTCAACAGAGCTGTCAAGTCTCCCCAAGTTGATCTATACATTTAATGCAATTCCAATCAAAATCCCACAAGCTTTTCCAGATGCAGGCAAACCAATTCTCAAATGCATGTTGGGAAGCAAAGCCATTATCACAGCCAAAGTCATTTTGATAAGCAACAAAGTTGGAGGACTCACACTACCCAATTTTTAACATTGAAGATTAGGAGCAATTAGAATTCTCATATGTTCTTAATGAGATTGCAAAATAGGTGAGCTATTCTTGGAAACTGTTTGGTAGTTTCTTATAAAGTTAAACATACACTTTCCATATGATCCATCAAATCCATTTTTAAGTATTTAGCCTAGAGCAAGAGTCCTAGGTTTTCGTAAATAAAGTTTTATTAGAATGCAGCCATTCGTTCATTATGTAATGGCTTTTCGCATACTTCAGTGGCAGAACTGAGGAGTTGCCACAGAGATTAAGTGTCCAGACGGCCTAAATTATCTTCTGTCCTTTTATAGAAAAAGTTTGCTGATCTCTTCCTGGAGAAATAAACACAATATACCACAAAAACCTGCACACGAACGAACGTAGCAGATTTATACTTGCAAAACAAACACAAACCTGGAAATTCAAATGTCCATCAGTGTAAATGGATAAACAAACTATGGCAAATCCACACAATAAAATTTCACTCTGCAATACAAAGGAATGCATGCCTGACACAGGCAACAACATAAATGACTTTCAAAATAATTTTGCTGAAAAAAGCCGGGTGAAAAAAAGAATATATGCTGAATGATTCCAGTTATACAAAATTTCTGAAAAAATGGCAAATCGATAATAAAGTATAAATCAGTTGTTGCTTGGAGATGGGGATACGGCAGAAAGGGGGAGGTGGGAAGGATCACAAATGGGTAAGAAAAAATTTTAGGAATGATAGATATGATCATTTTCTTGATTATGCTGGTGGTTTCATGAGTGAGTATCTATCTAGTCAAACATTTCAAATGTGTAGTTTACTGTATGCCAACTATACATCAACAAAGCTGTTAAAAACCCAGACCCCCCTGAGTATAATGCCCATACATTTAACTGCTGCTCTAGCTTCCCTCTCCAGACAGGAAGGAGCTACAGAGTGAAAAGCCCCAACCACCAACACCAGGCTGTCAACAGCCTGCAGTCCTTTAATCTCCAAGGCTCTAACCTTAAGGGTGGAGCTAGTTAGGTAGATAAAAGCTGCCTCTTCACAGCACTCCTCCCAAGGACCTGAGAGCCAGAGCCACAGGCTTCCCTGTGAATGGACCTATAGTGTTTGCCCCCATCTGGCTCCATCTGACCCTGACTGCCTCACTTGACCTAGGTGGAGCTTCTCAGAAGCAGAGAGAGGGCTGGGCACCTCTAGTTCTGAAACTTCAAAAAGCCAGAGGACTGTAGACTTATTTAAAATAATTAGTGTCTGTCATAAGTTGGAGTCTTGGTAAGTAGGTACTAAGATCAACACCTGTGAAAGAAAAGGCGAAGAGGCAAGACTAGGCAGGGGTATGATCAAATGTGACAGAGGCCCAGCAAAACCTTGGCCAACTTGGGGGGGTGTGCTCCTGAGTCCATGTCCCTTTATCAGAGATGTCCTGAGTCAGGCCCAGATGGAGGGTGATTTATATTCGCGCCTGGCTCACTCATTGGCTGCAGGCTGATCAGGAAAGGGTGAGACAGTATCCAACACTCTCTGAAACTGAAGCTAACTCTGGACCAGCTAATGGCTTGATGCTGCTGTCCTGTCCACACACTGATCCTTGTAGAGTGAGCAAGATATAATATAGTTAAATGTGCTTATTTTTTAAAAAAATTCTATGAAAAAAAAATCAGGATGCAAAATATAAGTGTTGTCTCTTCTGCCATTTTGCTAGGCAGGAAACCCAAGACTTGGGAAAAGAAATCGGGTCCTGTAATTACAAACAGATCAACTTCAGTAATTTTATCTATTTTGTTTTTCATGTGCTGACCAAGGTTTCAAAGCTTTGTCACATTGTGCAAGAGGAGGTTGAGTGGCAGACTTAAGAGCTAGCGAAAGATTAAAGCAAAAAGTAAAGCCACATACCTGACCTATTAGGAAGAAACTGCATTTTGTATTCAGAAAGAGAAAGTCGAGAACTATACGTTAATTACAGGTACACTTGACCAGTTATGGGTGTAAGGCAGTGAGAAACTGGAAGAAAATAATGAGGCAGCCAACAGGGGCTGAGAATCCTATTTATGGTGCCATGAGCTTAAAATGAGTGTCTGTAGAAGCAGCAGGAGGAGTGTGGGCTGCCAGCTCTGTGATTAACAATAGCAGAATTTTGGGAAACAGTGGTGGCAGTAGTAAGATTCTGCCAAATACCAATAGCAAAATGTTAGTATGCCACAGAATCAAGAAAAGAAACAATTATGAGTTGGTATTTCTTAAACGTGAACTGTCAGGAGTATGCTTTAATTAATCAAGTGATAATGTTTTGCTGTTGAGTGATCCTGCTTACGGAGTGTAGAGAAATAATGAATCAGAATTCATGGAATGTTTGAAATTCTGGTCTATGAAAATAAAATGCACTGCTTTGTTTTTTTTTTTTTTTAAAGATTTTATTTATTTGACAGTGAGAAACACAGCGAGAGAGGGAACACAATGGTAGCAGGAAAAGCAGGCTGCCCGCCTAGCAGGGAGCCCGATGCGGGGCTTGATCCCAGGATCCTGGGATCCCTCTAGTCGGCCTTGGGTCAGCTCTACACACCAACCCCTTTCCAACACCCTAGCTGTGTGGTTTTTATCCTCAACAACCCTAAGGGAGAGCTCATAGGAGAGAGCCACAACACCCCTTTCCTCAACTCTCGTTAAGCAAATTAACCCTAATGTAGATTATCCTTCCAGAAGCACATGGATTTTTATCTATTTTTTTTTTTAGATTTATTTATTTACTTATTTGACAGGGAGAGTGAGAGAGGGAACACAAGCAGGGGGAGTGGGAGAGGGAGAAGCAGGCTCCCTGCCGAGCAGGGAGCCCAATGCAGGGCTCAACCCCAGAACTCTGGGATCACAACCAGAGCCCAAGTCAGACACCCAACAACTAAGCCACCCAGATACCTTGCATATGGATTTTTAAAAGGGATTCCAAGACAGTCTCCAGTGTGTTTATAGAGGAAAACCTTTTTAAAATTGTTCAGGAACCTGTCAGGGATTCTTAAGTCACACTGTGTATGCAGTGATTCCACCTAGGAATCAGGCCAGCCCAGGGTCGAACCTTTGCTAAGGCTCATGTACCCAGGAAGACCCTATTATCTCCTGTCATCTTGAGGACAGTATTTTTAGAGGGAATTGTCCAATTCCCTCTAAACACATAGAAGAGACAACGGCGATGTAATGGAAGGGACAAGAAGAACTGGATCTCAGTTCTGACTTTTTTTTTTTAAGATTTTATTTATTTATTTGACAGAGATCACAAGCAGGCAGAGAGAGAGAGAGAGAAAGAAACAGGCTCCCCGCTGAGCAGAGAGCCCGATGCAGGGCTCGATCCCAGGACCCTGAGATCATGACCTGAGCCGAAAGCAGAGGTTTAACCCACTGAGCCACCCAGGTGCCCCAGTTCTGGCTTTTCTACTTCTCAGATGAGACCTTGGGCAAGTTACTTAAACCTGTTTGAATCTGTAATTCATCTGTAAAAACAGTGAGAATATCTACTTCATAGGGCAGCTGTGGAGAACTATTTGATGTGTGGCATAGGGTAGGCTCTCAAAGTTAGGTGTTTTTTCTTTATACTTAATCTACAGTGTAATATTAGTTGTACAATATAGTGATTCAACACGTCCACATATCACCCAGTGCTCATTACAACAGGTGCACTCCTTTATCCCCATGACCTATTTCACCCATCTCTGCCCCCCATACCCACCACCTCCAACCATCAATTTGTTCTCTTTAACTAAGAGTCTGTTTCTTGGTTGGTTTCTCTCTTTTTTCTCATTTGCTTTGTTTCTTAAATTTACATATGAGCGAAATCAAACGGTATTGGTCTTTCTCTGACTTATTGCACTTATCATTATACTCTCTAGCTCCATCGATGTTGCAAACAGCAAGATTTCATTTTTTATGGCTGAATAATATTCCACATATATATGGAATACATGTGTATACACACACATGCACACGCACACACCACATCTATATTCATCGATTGAGACTTGGGCGGCTTCCACATCTTGGCTATTGTAAATAATACTGCAATAAACATAGGGGTGCATGTATTCCTTTGAATTCATGTTTTTGTATGTAAATACCTAGTACTGTGATTATTGAGTGCAGGCTAGTTCTATTTTTAACTTTGAGGAAACTCCATACTGCTTTTCACTGTGGCTGCACGTTTGCATTCTCACCAATAGTGCAGGAGTACTTTTTTTCCCCACAACCTCACCAACACTTGAGTTTGTGGGGGTTTTTTAATATGTTTTTATTTTGTTCATTCTGATTGGTATAAGGTGATGTCACACTGTAGTTTCGGTTTTCATTTCCTGGATGATGTTGAACATCTTCTCATGTGTCTCAAAGTTAGTTTCTTTTCTTCAAGTCAGAGAGTCATGGATACTAAGATTGCTATGTATTGCCTTTTGCATGCCAGCCTATCAAGAGCAACCAAATCTTGCTATTCTCATAGGAAGAATCCCCAAATATTGAGTACAAAGAAAAAGGGACACTTGTTCCCACCCACTAAATGCCACCTAAGGAAAAGTGTCAGGTTTGGAGCCAGACTTCACCTCATGCAAGTTGCATGATCTTGGACATTCAAGTGCCTTCCTATACATCTGGGTCTTCAAATACAAAAGGGTAATACCCATGGCTCTCTCTATTACAGAGGAACATGATAAAGATCAAATACAAATAGAATGACTTTGTGACAAGAAAATTTACAATGTAACATCACAGTTCTAGAAATCCCTTCTAGTAGCACATAGAAAAATTATTAACTGGACTGCAAGAAAAGAACTAAGAAATACTGGTACAAAAATCAACAGCTGGATCTTTAGCTATTCTATCCCCCAGATAGAAAATTCAATCTGGCTTCATTCACCACAGTCATTTAAAAGGTTGAACTTACTCTTTATTTGAAAGAACACAAATTCATTTTTCTTTAATGATATTATGAAAATATCAAATATTTAATGAATTATTGAGCTTAGGAAATTCATACAAACACATAGCACCATACAGCATAACACTTCTTCAACCAGCCAAAATACTTTTGGATGAAGAAACCTAAACTTATACTATAGCCATACCAGTCTAAGTTTGCTCCAGAAGAAAATCCATACCAAATTGATACAACCACTGTATGTACTATTATGATAGTGCTGTCATTCCAATAACTATGTCGCCTCTGTTCTCTCCAAGAACAAATTCTTGGAAAAGGGTCAAAAAGGGAGACTGTGTGAAAAAGGTGTTTGTGAACCTGTGTGAAGTTCCCTGAGGCTCCCAGAAATACGTGAGTGAGGTTTTCAAAGTGGGACTGTAGTTCCTGTGTCAACAGAGAGGGCAAGAGGCAGAAAGATATGGCTTGTTTTACTTATAGTGACCTCCATTTGTATCCGCCAGCTGAGGTAACCTCCAGAAACATCTTGACATCTATAGACATTCCAACAGACTAGAATACAAACAAAGTACCCCCAGCAGGCATATTCGACCTTCAAAGTGCCCCTACCTTGCATATTCAACAGTTAGAAAGTCTTTTGAGGTTATTCAACAGAAAACTTCCATAGTGAATTGGGCCAAATCCTTTCAGTATACTTTCTCTGAGCTGATTTTAATTAGGAAGAAAATATAATCACTACCAATTCTGAATCTTGATATGGTAATTAAATACATTAATAGTAAATCTTATACCGTCTGAACTAACACCATTATCTTAAGCTATTTCATTTGATTTAGTCTTCTTTCTAACAAGGAGACCATTTAGGTAAATGGGAACACATGTACAAATAAATATGCTCAGCAAAAGCTGTAAGACACAGTCCAAGCACAAAAATATAGAGGTAGGAAGGTGGAGAGAAATACCTTGGAACCATGGAGCACATGGATATATCCTAATATAGGTAAAACTCTGGGTAAAGAAAAACTCAAGATAAAAGAATATATGGATACTCTATTATGTGGCTCAGGCATTCTAAGATTTCTATCTGAAAACTGTTATTTTTAGCTGGTACACAAACTGCAGGATAGTTTTATAACAGCAAGCAACTAGAGATTGATGAGAAAGTCACAGGTACATAGAAGCAATCTATATTTGCTTGATTTCCAGATAACCAAATAAATGAACATTTCTAGAAGAATTTGCATTATTTTTTCTTTCAAAAAATTTTAAAAGCAAAATTTTAGAGCACTGGACCCAGACACAATTGATATGTATCTGAGATTTACCAGACCATCAATAAGCTACTGCGACTTCCTCTGAAACATTGCTTCAGTTAGTTATCTAACCTTAGTTGCCAGTTGTGAAATTATGCCTTGTTGAGTTTGTCTCTGTACTATCAACCCTGTGGCAGACTCTGTGCTGCCACAATTCCATCCTCTCCACCTGCATTACCTTCCAGCAAACACTTTTGTGTATGGAGCAGGCTCTTCTTCCTGGGGATAGTAACAGATTTCTTCCCACCTACCAACACCTGTGAGCCTTTCTTCTAGGGAGCAAGGGAAATCATGTCTCCACGTGGTCTATTCTTTTCAGAAGGAACCTTCTGCAACCATCAAGCTCAAATCCTTGGGGTGGTTTTCTTTGGGCAAAATCTTTGCCCATTTCCTTTGTGTATTATTTCTTCTTTGCCTCAAACCCTTGTCATTAGCTGACTAGTAAACTGGTATTCTGTATGCCTTTCTAGTTCCTCTGGCAGGAGACAAGCTTACCTCACACTAAAGGTGATCAACTCCTCTAGTTGGAGCCCACAGCTTTTTCTTGATGCACCCAAAGCCTGTAGGCATTATGCTTACCAAAAAACCAAATATCCAATAAAATATTGAACCAACTGGCACAAAGAGGAGCCCAAGCCTTCTTATACTATCACACCTAAATGACTAATGGTCTTGAGAGAAAAAAGAATTTCCATAATTTCTGTTTCTCACTTAGAATCCCACAGAAGTTCTCCTAGAAACCTTCCTCAGGACCTGCCTGTGTTTTGTCAGAGCTCCCAGAAAAGCTGCCTCTCAGCTGCTTGTTCTCCCCTGTTCCTACCTTTCTTTGCCAGTCTTCTCACAAGATACATGGACATAGTTTTCTTACTCAGAAATGACTAGTGTCTCCAAATGTCAATTGTAGAGTATAACTAATGAATAGTGTCCCCCAATATTCATGTCCACCTATATAACCTCAGAATGTGAGCTTATTTGGGAAATAGGGCCTTCAGACAATTAGTTAAGGATTGTGAGATGACATCATCCCAGATTTATGGTGCACCCTAAATCCAGTGACTGGTATCTTTAAAGAGAAATACAAAAATTTGCAATAGAGACACAGAGGAGGCACAAAGAAGGAGGCCACATAAAGACAGAGGCAAAGTGATGCAGACACAAGCCAAAGAATGCCAGAGGTTGCTAGACCCTTAATTTCAAACCTCCAGCCTCCAGAACTACAAGAGAATAAATTTCTGTTGTTTTAAGCCACCCAATTTGTAGTATTTTGTTAGAGCAGCCTTGGGAAACTAATACATGGAAAGACAACCAGCCTTAACAGTCCCAAACCTGCCCTTCACATTTTGCCACCTTTGTGAAATGAAACATTTCTTTGTTGAATAAAATGCTAATGATCTCTAAGGTGATTAAGCCAATCAGTCTTCGTCACACATTAAAATCATGTAGAAGTCTTTTTACAAGTGAGTCCTAAGCTAGACTAGCCTCTGGGGGTTAGAGAGGCATTGATTTTCTTTTCTTACTTTTTTTTTTTTAAGGCTGTGCAACTTTTAGATTTGTTTCCATTTCACAAACTATGGAATAGAATCTTTTAATAGATTATATCTAGTGAAGTCTCCAATAATTTTCTTCCCTCATGTCACATCATAGACAATGTGATAAAATAATGGGGATCCACAGAAAAGGTCATACCCCAGTGACCCTTGCCAGTATCCCTTATAACACAGGCACTCAGTGTGATACCACTGATGATGGCATTCATCTCCAACACAAATTTCACAGTCAAGATGGCTGAAAATAAACCCTTCCATTTCAAAGCTTACATATGCAGAGTAGCTCTTTATTATAGCACAGTGTCTATTTTGTTGTTGTTATGTGTGTGAGCATATGTGTGTAGGTTTGTGTATGTGTGTATATTCCATTTAGCAGTGCCTAATTTGTTACTTTCTTTCTTCCTTCCGTGTCTCTCATGCCTTGCTATACAAAAACCTCCAAGCACATATGCTCCCTTAGTGAAGAGGCATTGATTGCCTTCCTACCTGAAGTATATGCAACAAAGTCATCTCAGTACTCATAATGCATCACCATGCTTCCAAAAATAAGTATTAATAAAGAAGATGGTTTTCAATCTCAAATATAAAGCAAACCTTCCTAAAGAAAAAAGCTAGCAGTGTCCTTGGTGATGGAGTTGCCTGTTGCCATGGAAATGAATACAAAGATTCTATGACATTTTCTGGGACCACCTGAGCTAAGTGGAAAGCATTCTTTTTAGACAGCAACCTCATTTTCATTATTTTACCAGGTAAAACTCTGGGTAAAGAAAAACTCAAGATAAAAGAATATATGGGTACTCTATTATGTGGCTCAGGCATTCTAAGATTTCTATCTGAAAACTGTTATTTTTAGCTGGTACACAAACTGCAGAAAAGCAAAATGAAAGAAAATAACAGATCATCTAAATTTTAATACCATGAAGTCTGAAGTATAATGCAGCAGATAACAGAATTCTCACTTAAGATGCCAGGAGACTTCTCATTTGCACATCACTAACTCTGTCCCAATAGAAGTAGCACTGAATTTTGTGGTTCATATGATCACAGGACCTGTAGGTACCAGAGTAGGGACACCACTGCCTACCTGCATGCACCTTTTGCCCTCATTTGGGTTTCAAATAAGCTCCCTAGCACTTATCTGACTGGTTCTGCTATGATAGAAACTGAAGCCATTCGGACTCGCTTTATCTCTGTTCTTTACAAGGGAACCATGGTCCTAGATCAGGATGAAAGCTTGCCTGCTCCATAATGGCCCAAGGTGGCGGTACAAGAGATCATCAACAAGGGATAGCTTTGTTTGTAGGATGGGGTTATCATTGACCAGTTCCCCGCACCCCACCATCAGCCTGTACCTCTTCAGAAAGTTCATTCTTTCCAGATACTATATAGAAACAACCCAAACTGCCAATTTTTGACCAATGAAAATGACAAGTTCTTGTGGACAACCTAACGCATTATTATTCTACAAGACTCTACTTAGAATGCAGATATTAAATACTTTGATATAAAAAATACCATGGTTTCAAGTTTATTTAAATATGTATAGATAGAGGGGCACCTGAGGGGGCTCAGTCAGCTAAGCATCTGCCTTTGGGTCAGGTCATCATCTCAGGGTCCTGGGATGGAGCCCTGCATCAGTCTCCCCATTCAGTGGGGGTCGGGGGGTGGCGGGTGTTTGTTTGTCCCTCTGCCCTTTTCCCTGCTCATGCCCTCTCTCGCTTTCTGTCTCTCTCAAATAAATAATAAGATCTTTAAATAAATAAATAAAGATGGAACTTAATCATCTAGTTATGCTGGATCTAATCTGGTTAAAGGAATTTATTTCTTAGACATCCCTATATTTCCAAAAGTACTGAGCATTTACCATGTGCTAGTACTGCGCTAAATATCATGCTTTTGTTTTCTTTTAAAACAGTAACTCTATTAGGTGCACATAATTACCCCCATTTTACAGATCAATTTAAATCTAAAGCAGGTAAAGTATCTTACCCTCGGTCTTACAGACCAAAAAAGGTAGAGCCATGAATTTGACCTTGGGCAGCCAGACTCCAGAGCTCAACAAAGGATCATACAGCATGTTAGAGTTGAAAAGGCATCTAATCTAGTGTTTTTCCAATTTTTTTTTTTTTTTTTTTTACACAGCAGTGGGAAGTCTCTTATCAAGTGAACTTTTCTGTGGAAGTCCTACTGACACAGCACTTGGAGCAGAGCTGCTTTGGTTGAACTAAGAGAGAGCCGGGGACTCGCTGGCCCTTCTGACCCCATCAGGCATGGCTGCCTTGTTTAACTGTATGCTGCCAATATAGCTATGCTTCCAGGAGCCATTCAGCAGCATTTCCTTTCCAGAAAACCTGTGTCATGGGAGAAGCCTGCCACAGGAATATGTACCCTATCAAGCCTTACATTCTGTTCTCCCTGATCCAACTTTTAAGATCCAATGGCACATGAGTTCTCCTGGCTTCACCAGAGTATGTGAGCCATTTTTCTCAGGGAGTAAACTATGTCCTCCCAGAGAACTCACTTCCCCTCTTGCACTACAAAGAGAACTTCCCCTACTTACCGGGCTAGAGGAACGAGGCCAAGCAGGGATGGCTCTGAGGGTGGCAAGTGTCTCCTTTCAAGGCATCAGCCTCAGGTCCAGTCTTTGAATAGACTCCCAGGAAGGAGGGCTGCTTTCCTCCACCCTGCACCAAGGGGAAGAAGCTACTGCTACTGGCCCAGAGTTCAGAAGGATCTCGAGTTTCAAGCTCTTTTGAACTCACCCATCCAAATGTTCCCACGCCAGGTGATCCTTATCAGAGCCCTCATCTTTGCATAGGAAACCTGTCACAGCTGCACACTAAGGCATGATTTTTCAGTTCAGTCTTCTCTGTGGCCTCATGAGAAGAGAATCTCTTTAAGTGCTGCCGTGAAGGACCTTGGGCTTTGATGATTCACTGAGTTGACAGTGGCTCAACTGAGCCTGTTGTTTTTGTTCTTGAAGATTTCCACAGCCAGTGCCATATGCTGTTGAATTACCAATACCCTACACCATTCAGGTGCTAACTATTATATGAACAATTACTTCACCTCCCACCTGTACCCCATTCTAATCGACAGCAGTGACTCTTTTTGGCTGTGACCTTCAGCATGCCAGGAGTTATTGTGAGGAATCATCCACTTGCCACCAGCAATAGGTAATTGTTGCTATTTGACTAGTAGTGATTATTCTAGAATCACATCCTAAAGGTCCATTTTGTAGAACTAATCCTGATACCAACTAGTTTATTTTGGGTCCCTGCAAATCATTGCCTGAGATAAGACTTATGTGTAGGTAGTTTAGTTAGAGATGATTCCAAGGAAGAGGAGTAAACCACCAGGATGAAAAATTTCTTTGAATGTATTTTTATTGTTGCCTTATCAAACTGTATATGATCTTATTTACTCAATCTCTGCTTTCCCTATTTGACTGTAAACTCTTTGATGATATCTCTATCCATAATATTTACTTTTATTTTTTATTTAAAGATTTTTATTTATTTGTCAGAGAGTGGGAGAGAGAGAGCACAAGCAGGGAGAGAGAGAGCACAAGCAGGGAGAGCAGCAGGCAAATGAAGAAGCAGGCCCCCCACTGAGCAGGGAGCCCGATTCAGAACTTGATCCCAAGACCCTGGGATCATGACTTGAGCCAAAGGCAGACACTTAACTGACTGAGCCACCCAGGTACCCCTATTTACTTCTTTTTGATCAAGATGTGCCTCTTAATTGATATTATTCTATGGTCAAATTGACAGGATTTTTTAATTTCTAAGTGGTATATAAAATAACAGTGCATCTTATAATTTATGGTGCCTTAGATCAGTGAGATGTGGTTCCTAGTAGTACAATATAGGTGTTCAATAATGTGCTCAATAAATATACCTAATATATAATAGATGTTCAAAATAGTGTGGAGTTAAGACTTTTCTTTGGTTAAGAGCTGTGAATTTTTTTCTACTAATGAATTACCTTCCTCTGCTTTATATGAGAGTTTTCTTATTCACTCTGTCACACTTTGTGCTCAAGTTATCTGGAAACCCAGAGCTAACTATTATAGCCAATTAAAGTAAATAGCTTGCTAATGTTCCGCATTATTTCAATGTACCAAGTCTGAAAACAAGAAAAAGGAGATTATATTATAGTGATTAAATAAACATGAAAAACACCAGCTATACTTATTACAGAAGGGACAGCCTACTGTATTGAACTCAGATCATAAGACACTAGCCTTGTTTTTACAGAGATAGGCCATATAGAAACAGTAAATGTGTTTGAGAAGAGATTCAGTTTTAAAAAGCAGAATTATTGGGCCTGAAAAAAGATCTCAGGGGAGATAAAAGAATTCCAGCATGAATACTTTAGAAGCATTCAAAGATTTTTCTGAAGCAAAGTACACATAATCTTTCCTGAGCAATTTCTATTAATTAGCTTATGATGTTGTGCCAGTGGCTTTATAACCTTCAAGAAACAGATATTTATAGGGTGTTTCCTATGTGACAGATACTGTGCTAGAAGCCAGGCATAGAGTGATGAATAAGACAGGTAAGGTCCCTGTTCTACAGGGTTTATAGTTTACTTAGAGAAGACTGATAATAACAAATCAGCAAATAAACACAATGCTCAAAAAATATAAATAGTAGGGTGCCTGAATGGCTCAGTCCATTAAGTGTCTGACTCCTGATTTCAGCTCAGGTCATGATCTCAGGGTCATGAGATCAAATCAGACTCCGTGCTGGGTATGCAACCTGCTTAAGATTCTCTCTCTCCCTCTTCTCCTGCCCCTCCCCTTCCACTCACACTCTGTCCCCCTCTCTCAAAAAAAATATCACACACACACACACACACACACACACACATCAGTGATGGGCCAGAGAATATTTGGGGATGCTACTTCAAATTATGTGTTCAGGGAAGGTCTTTATGAAAAGATGACATTTGAGACCAGAATGACATGAAAAACACCAGCCACTGGAAGAAGGAAGATACAGTGCAATAAGCTAGGTGGATTGGAGGTAAAAATATAGTTGCAGAGGGGTAGGGGGAGGACAAGGCAGAGTCTTAGCTTATACAATAGACAATTATTTCTCCTAGTTCTGGAGGCTGGAAAGTCCAAGATCAAGGGCTAGCCTATTTGGTGGTGATTTCACCTCCTGGTGAAGGCCTTCTTCCTAGTCTGCAGGTATCTTCCTGTTGTGTCCTCACATGATGAAGAAGAGTGAGCTCTAGTTTATTTCTCTTCTAAAAACACAATCCCATCATGAGGACTCTGCCTACATGATCTCATCTAAACCTAAGGACTTCCCAAGAACCCACCTCCTAATATCATTGCATTGGGCATTAGGGTTTCAGCACATGAATTTTGAGGGGACATAACATAAAATCCATAACAGGCGGAGGGTAGGCAGGGGTCAGACCTTAGAGATCATGAGGATTGTGCCTGTGGATTTGGGTTCTAAGTGCAATCAGAATCTGTTTGAAGGTTTTAAATAGATACATGGCACGTGATGTGTTGAGCACTAGGCATTATATGCAACTTACAAATTATTGAACACTACATCTGAAACTGATGATGTACTGTATGTTGGCTAATTGAATTTAAACTTTAAAAATAATGAAATAAGTAAATAAATAATATTCACCTCTTGAAAAAATAAAATAGACACATGGCACAGTTATATCAATTATATATATAATATCTGCATATTATATATGTATATCATATACATGTATACACAATCATACACACACATACACACAGGCATACACATAACATGTGTGGCTTTTTTTCATTCATTCTCACTACTATGGAGAGCAACAGACTAAAGTGTCTAGTTGGGGGCTATTTCAACTATCCTGGCAAGACAATGGTGGATGGTAGACGATAGAAGTAAAAGGAAGCAGGGAAATTCCAGATCTATTTGGGTGGAGCTGCTAAGAGGAATTGGTTATAGACAGGGTAGAAGAGTGTGAGAGAAAGAGCAGAATGGAGATGGCCCTCTGGGATTTGGGGCAATGCACTGGGGAAGAGGCTTGCTGCTCAGTACCAACCAAAAGACTGAGGGAAGAACAGGTAGTAAGGGGGATGGGGTTGAGAAATCAAAACTTCCTTACACGATAATTTGACTTGAACCTCTCCACGTAATAATGGCAGAAAATAACTGCAGGCATGTTTATAACTATAGAAGGAAATACAGCATTATTTTCTACATTACAACAGAGTTATATTGCTGTTTTAGAATTCCTTGCACACACCTTGAGGAAAGAACATAATCAATTTGTCACTGACTGAAGAGCAAGCTCACGATCCATAAAGCTTTGTTCTACCTGTGGAATAGATTTTTCACAATTATTTAGAAACTGTTCAAGAAAGAATTAATGAACAATATTTTCTTACTCAGAAATATATTTTAAATCGCAGAGGTGTCAAAACGTTCTCCACTAAAAAATTAGGGTAAAATCTGACACTGTTAACAAATGAACAAACATAGAAACCAATTTAACTTATAATTCCTTAAATTTTCATGTTGAATTCCTCCTCATGACTAAATTGAATGGCTAGAGAAGAGAAACTAATTGATAGTAAAAAATCCATTTTGATACATCAACCAAAAATTAATAAAAGGAAAAGAAAATCTTCCTAATTTGGGGACTGTGAAAATACACAGCTTCAATGTGTGAAAGCCCTTTGTTTCCACAGTGGAGGGTGGTCTGCTGTCTGGCCCATGGAACAGGCTCCAAAACACGGTTTCTCTGAAAAATAGAAGAATTAACCAGTTAGAAGTATGAATGGTGAAAGAGTCCAAAGCAAATGAAGATAGTACAAGGGGAAAAGTGGACTTGATTTGGTGGAGGAGCAAACCCAGAGTACTAGATGATTTATCTTTGTGTGATACCTATGAATGAGATTTTTTAAATGTTTCTAAAAAGCTTACAACTTCTCTTGCTTGAGAGGCCGATTGAAAATTTGAGCACAGGAGGGAGTCAATGAACACATCGTGGAAACACAGGAAAACACCCAGGGTGTGGTGGGAAAGCATAAGACTTTCTATGGAAAGCCATACAAAGAGACCTCTCCCCTGTGTCCCCCTACTGCTCTGCCAAAAGGAATAAAGGCCCTCCCAGGTACTATACACTGCAACTTGAGCCAAATATGGTGACAAGGAGGCTAGAATATTGCAAATCCAATGCATTATTCAGGCCTTCTCACCAAAGCACTAGGATTTCCACACTCTCCTGGCAGTACTGGGTTTTATAAAGGAAAATCAGAACACATGGTGTCTCAGATATGGATACACTGATGAAGGACCCTGTACAGAAAATCTAAAATCTGGCTTCTCCAGCTTGCAAGGTCCAATTATTTATACTATATGGGCTGACTAGCAGCCTCTACATCGGAATAAAACAGATAAGGGAACTTTAAGAATATAGGACATTAATATTAGCTACTGAACAAAATTTCTAACCATTAAACTAATTTACAATGCCCTTGAGATTTTATTGGAACAGCATTCTTTTCTGTTCAGCTGTGTCACATTGCTTTCCTTAGAGATAAGAAGGGCTGTACAATATTCTTATAAAAGCTACTCTTATTCTTTCCTATGTCAATGGTTGTTTTACCCAACAAGTAATTATGAATTCCTTGTTGAGAATGCTGAAATCTGTGGCTGCATAAATAAAAGACAGATAAAAAGGACTATTAAGCATTGTGCCGGGAGCTGTTAGTATGCTTATTTTAGCGACCCTAACATCCAAACATTTATGCATTATATTTTGTAAAGAGACTATGCAGAAGAAATGACAATATTTATGTGGCATATCTGTAAATAGACAAATGCAGACACCAAACCTCAATACGGCAGCATCAAATCTACCAATCCCCAAACAAAATATGTATATAAAGTATACATTCAACTTATATATTCACATGTATATTCCAACATATCCAAATGTATATTCCAATTAGGACCTGGGGAGGTTATTTAGAAAAGTTATAAGAATTTAGAAAGGATTTAGAGCCTAGAAGTCTATTTATGCCTCATGCCACCAGGATGCCAATAACATGTTCACCCTGATGAAAACAGGCAAAAAAAGAAATCCCCACCATTGTATCCTTTGAGCTTCCCCGGCTTTAAGCTGAAATTGACTATGCACTAAACATACTTTGGATGAGTTGCTATTCCAGTTTATTCTATCTTATTGACAAGGTACTGCTAAATAGCTGTAAAGGAATGAAAAGTCACCATATCAAGAGCCTAGACAAAGAAATATGTCTTGGTTTGCCCAAATGCCACATTAGGATTATAAAATCTATGACAAAACAGAACACTGTTGCAAAAGAAAACATTGTACCATTTAGGAGTGAAATCAAGAAACCATGTAAAACTATTCATTTTTATTACCATGAAGTTGTCTTTTCACTAGGAATTGGAACACCTGAGATTTTACTAGGTCTCAAGTCCTTACCCCTAAGGTAACCAGATTAACAAGTAAGTAACATTAGATCCTGCAGCTTAAGATAAAAAAATTTAGTTCTTCACTTAAATGTTAAGTAAGCATTTTAATAACATCCAAGCTAATAGTGAAGAATTCTAGCAAGAATGAACTCAAGCCATTTCTTAAGAAAAAAAAAAAGGTTTGAATAAAATATTACAAGAGCAGTCAGAAAAGAAAAGCAAATCAATATGAATGTATAAAGTAACATAAAAAACTATAATACAAAATGCTAAAATATAAAGGCACATGCCCATAACATATGAGTCATGGAAGGTCATACTTATAAACTTTTAAGAACATTGGAGATAGCATCAGGGCATCTGGGTGGCTCAGTCCATTGAGTGGCCAACTCTTGATTTGGGCTCAGGTCATGATCTCAAGGTCATCAGGCTCCCCACTCAGCAGGGGTCTGCTTGAGTTTCTTACCCCTCCCTCCCCAACACTCACACATGTTCTCTTTCTCTCTTTCCCCCTAAAATAAGTCAATCTTAAAAAAAAAAATGAGTTAGCATCAAATTTTACTCCAGGAAATTTACTATCCTTTTTATGAAATATGATTTTTATGAAGTAATCTTCCTCCATTATTTTCATGTGACATTGGAAAAAATACTTCTCTGTGAAAGATTAAAACTTCCAAAAATAGCAACAGCAATGTATCTGGTTTCCCACGCTCTTTCAGAACCTTCCCACACCTCATCAATAGTTAAATTTCATCACACCCCTCCTCCTTGACACTGGGCATGCCTTAATGGTCACCTTCAGTGAGTAAATGTGGTAGAAATGGGCTGTGTGATTTATAAGGCGAGGTCATAAAAGTGATCCAGCTTTATCCTGGCTGGCTCTTTCAAGGGACATTGACTCTGTGAGAAAGGCAAGGCCACATGCAGAGGCTACCTGTAGATCTTCCAGTTAAGTTCTCAGCCAGCACCAATTCCTGGCCCTGGGCAAGAACAAATCTTCAAATGATTCCAACCCCTGGCCTTCAAATCATCCCTACTGACACGGAGTAGAACAGAGATGGGTACCCCTCCCCCATTGGACCCTACTTAAATTGCACATAGCTGAACAAAAACAATGGGCTCCATTGTTTAAACGGGAAGGTTTGGGGGCAATTTGTTTTGCAGCAATAGATTTCCTCAGCCCCGGTTTCCCTTCTATTGGAGAGAATATCAATCTCTAAGACAGTTTTGAGAATTAAATGAGCTGATACAGGTCGGCATTTAGCACAGTATGTGGCACACAGAAAACAGGGTAAGTGCTAACTATTAAAGATGGGATTAGAAAATAGACCATAAGGGAAAAGCTGTCTGAGAGGCAAGCAGGAATTTAAATAAAGAGCCAGATGAGCTAAAGAAGAAATTCTTTCAAAACCGTGATCAAATATTAAAGCAGCAATACTGAAAATATAGAATATGGAATTTTTGTTGTAAAGGAAAGTCACAAGAAAATCATCCAGGATTCAAAGTGCAGAAAATAGCATGGTTACAGAAAAGACGAAGGAAAGATATAATGATGAGAAGGCTAAATGCTGTTCCTAAAGAAACTAAAATAGTGACACAAAGCAAATATGTCCCTAAACACACACACACACACACACACGCACACACACACACACACACTGGAAAATGCAAAAAGAAAATTTTATAAGCTAAAAAGACACCGAACTCTTCAAACTCACTATTTCCCAGGTTAAAAAAAAAAATTGAATTAACCTGAAAATATACAGAAGCAAAGTCTTTTTTTTTTTTTAAAGATTTAATTTATTTGACAGGGAGAGACACAACGAGAGAGGGAACACAAGAGGGGGAGTGGGAGAGGGAGAAGCAGGCTTCCTGCCAAGCGGGGAGATCGACGAGGGGCTGGGATCCCAGGACCCTGGGATCATGACCTGAGCTGAAGGCAGACGCTTAACAACTGAGCCACCCAGGCGCCCCCAGAAGCAAAGTCTTGAACATCAAAGAAAAAAAGAAACATCGCACTACTGGGTATTTACCCCAAAGAAGCAGATGCATTACAAAGAAGGGCCACATGTACCCCAATGTTCATAGCAGCAATGGCCACAATTGCCAAACTGTGGAAAGAACCAAGATGCCCTTCAACAGATGAATGAATAAAGAAGATATGGTACATATACACAATGGAATATTATGCCTCCATTAGAAATGACGAATATCCAACTTTTGTATCAACATGGATGGGACTGGAAGAGATTATGCGGAGTGAAATAAGTCAAGCAGAGAAAGCCAACTACCTTATGGTCTCACTTACGTGCTGAGCATAA
>CM053605.1:30774441-30795366 GCA_028646535.1 Procyon lotor
CACACTATAATGTATGTATAACATGTGAAGCCATCACCGTGATCAAGATAATGAACATAGACACACTCCCTGACAGTCTTCTTCTGCCACTTTGAGCTCCCACACCCCCCACTTTCCCCAGGCAAACACTGATCTATCACGATTCCTTAGTTTGCACTTCCAAACATTTATATTATTAGATATGCAGTATGTACTTTTTGTCGGACCTCTTTTACTCGTTATAATTACTTTGAGATTTGACAGTTTGTATCTTCCAGGGAAGTTGTAGAATTTATGGGCCTAAAGCTTTTATATTCCCATCTTTTCTAATTCAGATATTAACTGCTATAAATTTTCTCCTATGAACAACACTAGAGTTATTCTATGAATTTTGATGATTTGTCACTTATGTTCAAAATACCTGCTGAGTTCCTTTTTGATTTCTTCTTGACTAATGAATTATTTAGAAGTGCTTCATTTAGTTTTAGAATATTTGGAGATTTTCCAAAGGTTTTTCTATTATTGATTTCTAAGTAACTACTTTGTAGTCAAGAGAACACATTTTGTATAATTTTAATACTTTTAAACTTATTGAGATTTGTTTTATGACTCAGAATATGGTCTCTCTTGATAGATGTTCCTGTACACTTGATGAAAGCACGTATGCTATTGTTGTTGAGTGCCGTGTTGTAGAAGTGTCAGTTATGTCAAGGCGGTTGATGAGATTATTTAAATCGCTTAGATCCATATTTATTTTCTATTTGATCTATCAACTATTAGGACAGTATATTGAAAACTCTGGCTATAATCATATGATTGTGCATTTCTTCTGACAATTCTATCAGTTTTTGCCTCATGCATTTTGAAGCACGAGTTTTAGTTGCATAAGCATTTAGAATTGGTACATCTTCTTGATGAAGTGACTCCTTAATCACTATGAAATGACCCTCTTTATCCCTGGCATCATTCATTGCTCTGAAATCTACTTCATCTGATATTATTATAGCCATTCCAGTTTTCTTTTGATTCATGTTAGCGTGATATATCTTTCCCATCTACTTTTAACCTGTTCATGTCCTTCTATTTGAGGGGGTACTTCTCATAGACAGCATACTGTTTAGTTGTATTTTATCCAATCTGACAATTTTATTTACACAATTACATTTAATGTGATTCCTGACATGGTTAGCCTTTAAGACAAACATCTTGCTAGCTGGGTTCCCCACCCATCTCTTCTTTCTTCTCCCTCCCACCCACTTCTGCCTTCTTCAGGGTTAATCGAATATATTCTTCTGATTCAATTTTATCTCCTCACTTGGCATAGTAGTTATTGCTCTTTGCTTTCTTGTTTTAATGGTTGATTTAGGATTGTGGTAAGTTACTCTTTAATCACAATCGGCCTTCAAGTGGCATAAGACTATTTCACACATAGTACTGGAATCTTTCTCTCCTACCAATCTGGTGCTATTCCTATTATACATGTTCCTTTTATGTCTTTTACAGTTTCCTTATTACCTTGTTGTTTGTGTTTAGACAGTCCTTTATCTCTTTGAGATTTAAGTAATACATTTTTTAATCTATTTACTTCTGTAGTTGCTATTCCTAGTGTTCTTTATTCCTTTGTGTAGATCCATATTTTCATCGGACATCATTTTCTCCAGTCTAGAGGAAATTCTGTTGAGAATTTAGTCGAACTACTCCATAATACTTCTGCCTCAGCATCCTCTTTGTGTGGCCAGGAGGCCTGTGGCGGCCTTGAACCGACACCAGCCCCCTTCTTGAATGCATGTTCTCAATAACAGTGCACAGGGTCATAAGTAAATACAATTTCCTGATATAAATTCCCCAAACTACCCTTATGATAAACAGTCTCCTCCCGCCCAGAGCCTTCTTTGAGTGCCCTGTAGATGAGACCTGCACAAAGTTTACCAAAACCCCACATTTGAATTGGCCATTCCAGCCTTAGCCCAAGAACCCCAAAGCTCTCCACCTCAGACCCAAAATAAAGGTATGTGCCCTCGGTCCCCCACTTTCCTTCTGCCTGTACCCTGCCTTGACGACCCATGGTCCCTTATTAAGGTGTGCCACATACATTTTCCAGCACTTGTGAGTAACAAACTGCCCTACTTCAATTCCCTTGTGGCCTTCTGTGGAACCATTCAACACCTTGGGACTCAGCTTAATAAATGATCATTTAACAAAGCCATAACTTCCTTTAACATTTCTTATACTGCAGGTGTGCTGGTGATGAATTCTTTCATATTTTGAAATTCTTTATATCACATTTAGGTTTAAATGACACTTTCACTGGGCATAGAATTCTAGAATTAAGTTTTTGCTTCTTTCAGTATTTAAAGTTGTTCCATTTTCATCTCACTTACATGGTTTACACTAAATAATGTGCTTTCTAATTTTTATGTGCTACACATACATGTCTTATTCCATTGTATACTTTTAAGATTTTCTCCGTATCATTACTTTTGAGTAATTTTATTATAATATGTCTTGGTTGTTTACCTCATGTTTCTGGTCCTTGGAATTTTTTTTAAGGTTCCTAGATCTGTGGCTTTATCGTTTTCATTCAAAGTAAGAGTTTTCTCAGTCATTATTTCTTCAAATATCTTCCCCCCCCACCCCCACCAATTTTGTATGTATTAGATCTCTTAGTTATTTTACTATTCACTGGTGCTCAGTTCATTATGTAAACTTTTTTCTATGTTTCTTTTTTTTAAGTAGCTCTTTCACGGATAATTTACATAACAAAGAATTCACCCTTTTAAACTACACAGTAGTTTTTAGTACAATCACAAAGCTGTGCAACCATCATCAGTATCTAAATCCAGAACATTTCATCACCCCAAAAAGAAAACACATACCCATCACCAATCACTTCTCATCCCACCTCCTCCCAGCCCCTGAAAACCACTGGTATACTTTCTGTCTCCACAGATTTGCCTCTTATGGACATTTCAAATGGAATCACACAATATGTGACCTCCTTGCTTGGTTTCCTTAACTTAGCATAATGTTTTCAAGGTTCATTGATGTTGTAACATGTCTCAGTACTTCATTTCTTTTTATTGTTGAATAACCCATTTTGTGGATATACTATCTTTTCTATCCTTTCATATCTGCTGATGGACACTTGATTGTTTCCACTTTTTGGCTATTCTGAATAATGCTACTGTGAGCATTTGTGGACATGTGTTTTCATTTTTCTTGGGTATATGCCTAGAAGTGGAATTGCTGGTGACATAGTAACTCTATGTTTAATCTTTTGATGAAGTACCAGTCTCTTTTCCAAAGCAGTTGGACCATTTTACATTTCACTAATAGTGTATGATGGTTTTAATTTCTCTACATCCTCACTAGCACTTGTTGCTACCTGTCTTTTTTTATTATAGCTATCCTGGTGGGTGAGAAGTGGTATCTCATTGTGGTTTCAATTTGAATTTTTCTGATAATCAATGATGTTGAGTATCCTTCTAGTTCCTTATTGCCCTCTTGTATATCTTCTCTGAAGAAATGTCTATTCAGATCCTTTGTCCATTTTTAAAACTGGGTTGTCTGTTTATAGTGTTGTAGTGATTCTTTATGTCTCCTGGATGCCAGTCCTTTATCAGACTTACAAGTTGTAAACTCATCCTACATACCGTCTTTTCATTTTCTTGATGCTGTCATTTGAAGTATGAAAGATTTAGTTTTGATGAAGTTCAATCTTACTCTTCCTCTGTTACTTGTGTTTTTGGTGTCATAACTAAAATTCATAGCCTTAACCCAGGACCACAAACTTTTCTCTCATATTTTCATCTAAGGGTTTTATAGTTATATAACCCTTAGAAGAAAATATATATATATTTTATATATATATATATATATTTATATCTCCAAAATTATATTTAAAACTTTTTTCATTACCCAACAGAATCTACCAGAATCAGAGTAAACATCATATGTAATGTTGAAATACTCCAAAATTCCTCTGAGATTGGAAAGGAGAAAGGATGTTTACTAACATCGTTTCTATTGAATATTATACTGGAGGTTTTAACCAGTTCTATAGATCAAGAAAAACAGATAAAACACATAAGTAAAATGCATACAAATCAAAGAGAAAAGATAAAACTGCCATTATTTGTATATGACATAATCTGTACCTATAAAATCCAAAATAATAAATAGATAATTAAAATCAACAAGTAGTTTAGTGACTTCACTTGATACATGATCATTACAAGACAGTCTATTGTATTTTTATATACAATTGGAAACTTAAGTTTTAAAGTGTTACTATTTCTAATAGCATGGAAAACGTCAAATACCTAGGAATAGATCTACTGAAAGATTTGCAAGACCTTTATAGAGAAATCTATAAAATTGTATTAAGAGAAATTAAATAAGACCTGAATAAATGGAGTAATACACCATGAATAAATGGAGTAATATACCATGCAGATGGATTTGAATACTCAATAATGTGAATAAGTCCAAACTCCCAAAAATGATATCCATTCAATGTAATACCAATAAAAATTCCAAAAAGTACCTAATAGAAATTGTCATATGGAGATGCAAAGAATGAAAAATAACTGAGGAAATGTTGAAGAAGAAAAGAAGTGGGGAGGCCTACCCTCTCTGATTACATTACATTACAAAGTTATCTTAATTAAAACAGCACAGTAATGTTGCCAGGACAGACACAGACCAATGGAACCAAACAGAGATTCCAGAAATAGACACACACATACATGGGTGCTTCATTTTTTACAAGGGTGGCATTACAGAGGAGTGGATAGAGGACAGTCTACAGTAAGTAAGGTGGGTCAAATGGTTATCCACATTTAGAACAAATGAAATTAGACGTCTAACTTATTCTATACACAAAAAGCAAAGCTAAGAAGATTGTAGATTTAAATGTGAAAAGTAAACTAAGAAAACTACTAACAGGTAATGTAGGAGAATATTTTCATGAGCATAGATGGACAAAGATGTCTTAACACTAATCATAAAGGAAAAAAATCATAACTTGGATTAAGTTAGGGATCTGTATGTCAAAAGACATTAGTAATATATATGAAAAACACAAAGTTAAGATTCTTATTAAGTAAATGCCTCCTAAAAATAATAATAAAAGGATAAAAAGTTACCACCCCACTCAAAAATGATCAGAAAACTCATAGCTATCTATATGAGACTATCTATCGTCAATGAACATACTACTATGTGTTCACTTTCACTAGAGAGTAGACATAAAGAGAAATAAGATTTTTTAATCTAGTAGATTGGCAAACATATAAATACCAATAATTAAATTTCATGTTAGCCAAGATTTGAGCACTCTCACAAACTCCTTGTGGGAATTGAAATTGGATACATTTTTTGGAGGCTATTTGGTAATGGATCTCAAAATCCTTAAAATATCTATGTATCCTTTGACCTAACAGTTCTACATCTAGAAATTTAAAATCCTAAAGAAAAAATTGAACTACTTTGAAAAAATGGATTTTCATCACTGCAATGCTTATATAACAAGAAATTAGGAGAGCAAATAGGGGATTGGTTAAATATGTTACAATAATCCACGTAAAAAGACATGAACGCTAATTTGAATCAAGAATCGCCACCTAAGACATCTACAGAGGCAAGAGGTGACATAAATGAGAGAAGAAGCTCTTTGGTAAACTGAGCAGCACATGCCCCTCTTGGAGAAGGCAGCTCCAATTAATTGATGACAAGTAAGATGTGGGGAGGTGTGGAAGGGGGTCTAGTGTTGTCGGAATATTCAATCTTTTAGAAGGAGAAAATGAAACTTTCATGTGAAACTTCCAGATTTTTAAAAGTTGTCTATTATTTAAAATTTTTTGAAAAAGATTCAGTGGTCAAATAAAATACAATATTAGGGGACTAGATTCAATTCAAACGCTGAGAGCCCCAAAGTACACATATATTTATTGACAGAAAAGAGATTCATGATGTATTGCTTTTATTGTGTAAAAAGATTACTACAAAAACACTTTATATAATGTGATCTCACTTTTCTTAAAAATCAAGGCATATTTAGATGTATGTATAATCAAAGCATATTCAGTGTCTGAATGGGTATAAATCTAAATGTTAATAGTGGGTGATTGTTTTACATTATCTCTGTTTTTGCATGTTTAATATTGATCATTAGTATTTTATTATCAAAGAACACAATAAAGTTCTTTCATTTTTGGTTATAAAGGAAAGAGTACTTTGGTTTAAAATTTTGAGAACTAAATTAAAAACCAAAACCACTGAACCAATACTCTTGCACATAAAATCAGACAAACCAGAATCAAAGTCGATTCTTCCATTTACTGTATCAGTGGCTCTGTCAGTAATGATATCTACCACTATGCTTCAAATTCTCTTGGTAATGTAAAAATTAATAAACAAGACCAGAATTGATATCTACCATTACCTTCCTAGTATTGTCAAAAGCTAAATGGACAGAAGGAGGATTTTTTCTACTGCAGTACAAGTCTGGAAAGAACACAGACATTAGTAGGATGTAATAATGTAAAAAGTTTTGTTATGTTATTCTACCCAGAGGCAAGGCCATTCTCAAAATCTAAAGCTCCACCCTGCCCCACCCCTTACTCCCTGACTGCAATCATAGCCAACACAGTGGAGTAGAGAATGGCAGAGAACTCATTGCCAGAAGTAGCATTAGATGAGGTGGAACCTGTATCATGTTCTCAAGTATACTTGCATTTTGTTTTGTTCTTCTTTTCAAACTCTATTTAAGCTAAAATCAAAAACAGTTCAAGAGCATTTGGGCAAGTTCCTAAGTGTGAGTGGAACTCCAAGACAATTGGAATAAACTAGGGAAGCCATTTTTAAGGATTGGCTTTGACCCTCAAGTAAAGAAATTAATAATATTCTTTGAGTGTTTTCACCTTTTATCTTCTCTTCCCACCTCTCTGCCACCAGTAAAGTCATGGATTTCTCTGAATAGAATTTAGGGAGGTGAAGAGGTCCACAGGTGAAACCAACCAATTGGTTGATGTAAAATCGGTTTTGTTTCCATCTCTATCACCTCTTTTTCATCATAAAGAGTTTAGATACTTGGATTCTACTATTCCTTTTACTGTGCAGGTTAAGAATAATGGAGGGTAAAGAAATATTTTCAGGCAACTGTAGTACCATTAGAAACCTACCTTAAAATGAGCTCATGAACCTCCCCAAGTGCCCAGTTTGAAACCCAAGGAGAAATTTCACCATATTTGGTCTGTGGAAATAACATACCCTTTGAGATATTTTTAATATAATATCATTATATTTCATTTTTTTCTCTTTTCAATGAATTCACAATAAAGGAAAACAATAAAAGTGTTGTTTCATATCTTTACTTTCAGTAATGTGCAACATGAACATAATAGTGTTAAGAAGTCGGAAATAACTTAACACAGTAGCTATAGAAGATGCTTATATTTGCAAAATGTCAACAATCATCTTCCCTAGATTCCCCCAAACTGGTGTATTTGTTAATCAAATTAATTAAGAAGCTTTTCAAAATAAAAGCAATGTTTTAAATAAATATATTTTCATAACCATAGAACATTTAGTTCTTCTGGAGGTAACCAACATATTACACTCAAGTACTTTATGAAGATATTAGGGTAAAAATTATCTGGATGCAATTACAAATGTACCCTAATTAGTTTGCTTCTTTTGTGTGTATGTTTTTGTTCATGTATTAAAATTTTATCATACTTATAATCAGTTAGTTCTCAAATCATCACAAAGATGTTATCTGACCCACAGAATTTATATGAGCTCAACATGATAATGTGGTATTGTTTGAACAATGTCTTTCAATTTAAATTTAGTACAATAAATTCTATTTAATCAAAGACAAGACCTCCTAGCTGCTCATGTCCATTACAGAAAATGAATGCTAGATTCCCAGTTTGGAAGAATGAGACCTTCCAATAAATCTCAACCTTGAAATTTTAAAACTGAAAATGATGTCACATTAGAATTCTAATTAAAACAGAGCTCTCACTGTGTTTCAGAATTCCTCATAGGTGAGTATCAATTCGTTTATGATCAGCTTTCCCATTGAAATCATATGTTTATTAAACAACTACCAAAAAACTTTCTAAAAATTGATTTAATGAATAGTTTAAAGAGTTTCTAACTGAAGAAGTGATTTTACTGACCTCAGAAATTCTGATAACTTGTTTATCTTTCACTCACTTTTATTTCTACTGTGATTCTTAGGAATTTTTCTAATCTATATTTAATCTATCAAAACATCTATGCATTGGTAAATTTGGCTTCCTTTGACAATAACCTATATTAAGATCTCTAAATTAAATGACAAAGTAAAGTAATCACAGTAACTGGATATAGTTAAGTGCTCTTAAGAATTTCAGATTAACAAATTTGTCCCAAAATGATAAAGTAATAATTTACTAAATGAATAATGCAACATAGAATAGATTTTCATAGGATCTTGATCTCTCTCTCTCTCAATCTCTCTTTTTCTGTCTCTATCACTTTCTGGTTCTTTCTTTCTTTCTTTCTTTTGTTCTTTCTCTCTCTCTCTGTCTCTCTCTATCTCTCTCTCACACACACACACATACACACACGCTCCCACCCACATCCATCCATGGGTATGTACACACATCTCAGAATTTTAAACACTGCTACTAAAGGTTTTAACTTAGATAAATTAACTACATTAAAATACTGACATTGTGAAAATATCTATGTCCAACACCCCACAGAGGGCATCTTTTTGTGAACTTCTAAAAAGTTTAAAGAAAGAAAAACAGAAAGAAAAACCAGAGTCCTCAAGGGGAAGGACAAGCGCATCAGTACTGCTCATGGTCACAGCTTTCCGTTCTCCTCACCACTCTCCTTCTCCTCTATGGCTTCCAGGCTGCGTTTGCTCTTGGCTTCCGCACCACTGCTGGGTGCTTTACTAAGTCCACAGGACAAGCATGCCAGCTGGATCTGCTTCATGTTTTCTACAGCTTCATTCTTGGCATTCTTCAACAGATCTCCTTGGCCCTACAAACAAGGACAAATGTATACCAAAGAAGAAAGTTAGGGCCAGGCGTATCCTGAGTGACATCACTCTATATATTAGTGCTACTCCTCAGTGAGGAAATGGACCCAGAAAAAAAAAATGCTTCTTTTGTGTATATGTTTTTGTTCATGTATTCAATTTATATCATACTTATAATCAGTTCTTAAATCATCACAAAGATGTTATCTGACCCACAGAATTTATATGAGTTCAACATGATAATGTGGTATTGTTTGAACAATGTCTTTCAGTTTAAATTTAGTACAGTAAATTCCATTTAATCAAAGACAAGACCTCCTAGCTGCTCATGTCCATTACGGAAAATGAATGCTAGATTCCCATTCAAGGCCCTGTTCAGGGTCTTGCTCTTTAAGCCAAGGACCTCAACCTGAGCCCTCCTAATCAGCTCTGTGGTTGCCAATAGCCTCTTGAGATTCCTGTAGTAAGGAATAACCTCGAGGTGGGGGGAGAAGGGGAGCTCCTCTCCATTACTGAGGACAGTGCACCTGAGACTTTGCACAGTGCTATAATTGCTGTCCCACCCAGGCTTGGGAGAAAACAAAGAAAGATGCTCCTCTTTAAAGAACTGAAAATTAAATCAGCCCCTCAGTGTACAAGAGCTTACAAAGCAAAACGTCTTCTGTAGAGTAAATCACACACCATTATGCTTGGTAATCTGGGTTTTGGTATATTGGGTTATCCTTGCCATCTGCCTTTTAATAAATTATTAGTTACCCACATTCCTTCTGTCTTTTCCATCACCCTAAAGACAATGTTCCCATCTGGCTTAGGAAAAAAAAAAAAAAAGGCTCCAGAGGGCTCAGCATGTCAATCAAAACAAAAAGCAAATGAGGATCACAGGAAACCACCAGCTCTCAGAAACATCAGCGCTTGAGAAAGACGTTGTCTCCTTTTTTTTTTTTTTTATTTCTTATTTTACTTCTTCGTTAGTAATGATCAAGTGTATAAGCTGATGCTGACCCAGGCACCCGACGGACCAAGTGTGGGGAAGCCAGAACCTACTCCCATGGGGCACAGACAAAAGAGGAGATAGTCCTTCCTCTCTCCCCTCTCCATTCTCACTGCAGTGGTAAGGTGACCCCAAACTGCAGGGGACAGTATGGGAGGAATTAGAGTTGACACTGATGGCCAGAGAGTTCCTCCACAAAGCACAGACTCGGAGAAAGGATAAGTCACCTATTTTATTCAACATGCTCCATGATACACTGTTTAATTTGAGGAGTGGTTTTCCTCAGGGTGTCTGACAAAACGTGTTAAAAAATGCCATAGCATATTCCATTTCTCAAAATCTACACAAGCATTTGCCAATCCTACCTATGCAATAACAATGAAATCCTTCTAATAACAGGATTTAACTCAATGGGATGCACAAGGATGGCTTTGTCTAATATTTTTGTTAAAGTGGACTTACCCCAATCACTTCAGTCACAGAAAGGGATTTTATAAGTGAACGTGAAAATTTTATCATCTAGCCTTCTCGTGATGAGAAAAGAGGCAGAGCCTGGGGAGGTTTAGTGACTGACCCAAGGTCACAGCTGGGAAATGACTGAGCTGGGACTCAAGTCCAGGTCTTGGACCTCGGTCCATTGTCCCATTTCCCACACCACTGAAGACTAGAAAAGTGAACACCTGTCAGATAGAGATGGATTTTCTAAAGGAAAAATATTCACTATGCCAGCAGAATTTGGGGAGTCAGTTCTGAACAGTGATGAGTCCCCTCTGGGCACTGAAAAACAAAGTCACATCCACTCTGAAAAAAGCAATTCTTAAATAGTAATAATAATATATATAAAGTGCTTACTCTGTACAGGCACTCTTTTTTGTGCTTGTACACAATGAATATGTTCATTCATTCAATTGTCACAGCAACCCTACAAAGATAGACATTTTTCTTATTCTCAGTTTCTTGATGCAAAAAACAAAAAAAACTGAAGCCCAGAGTGGTGCCCTTTCCCAGAGTCATGCAGCTGCTATGTGGTCGAGCTGGGATTTCAATAAAGTCCAGCAGTTGGCTCCAGTTAACCACTGTATGATACGGTGTCTGTTCAAGGAAAATCGTGCACACTTTTCAAAGCACATTAGTAGCCTCCTATTCATTGTTACTCATGAAAACAACACAGATGTAAAGAAAATCATTGCTCATGTGGCAAGTCTGACAGAAAGTCAGGTGCACCAAGGACACACTAGCAGGAACAAAAGTCAGGCCATCTTAGTTTTACTCTTAGCTCCAACAATTTCTCCCTGGGCCACTTGCTCTTTTGTAAACATGAAAATAACCTTCTACCTTTTTCACAGTGCTAAAGATTAAAGAAAATATGTTGAAGAGTTGTCTGTAATTTAAATAATCACAAGTAAACTATGCTATAAGGTGATGTGAAAAGCAGGTACCACAGTCCGCTGCTTTAATGAATATCTTGGTACAGTATAGATGTTAATATGTAAATTTTACTAATCTGTTTAAAATGCATCTGCAAGAGTCTGTTTTACAGAGATAGGTATATTGCCGTTGGTTTTGCAAGTTGAAAGATTCCTTTAAAAACCAAACTCTATTAATAAAAAGATCAGATCCACACTCATTTTCAGTGCTACTTTTAAGAGATCGTTTTCCTTTTAGTTTTGAAAGTTTCATTAAGCATTTTAAAATTGCAACAAAAGCAAAATTGGCATCTTCCCTAATCGTAAGAGAAGAGTGAAACATGCAAAAATATCAAGCTTGATGCTGCTAATGCAAAATGCTCTCCCTTCCCTTGTTCTCCAGCAGGTTACGAAACCTATATAATTAATCAGCCAGAATGCCGTCTCATCAGTTCCAAGAGGTGGCATCCAGGCCTGCATGCCAGACTGTGCCAGTTCTGGTGCACAGAAGTCCCTCTCTCCAGAAAACAATGGCCAATTGGAGAAGACAGTTTGTGCCAGTGCACGAAAACACAACTACATCATCTCCTGATAACCAGGAGACAACACGTCCTGGCTGAATCACACAGGCAGAAAAGAAATAGAAAGAGAAACTCAATTGTTAACTAATAGAAGAAGACAACATGAGATACTAATTCTATGTTTGAATTTTTACTTTTTACACTGAAACATTTATGTAAAAAAAATGTTCTGTTCTTTAAAGAAGGAAGACTTAAGGTCATCTTTCTGTTCTGTGGCTCAAAGAATCTACTCTGTGAGTCTTCCCTATTAGGATATCAGAACAAGGAAAGACTCATACCAGGCAAAACAAAACTGTAAAAAGAGTGAAGTTTATTGTTAACAAGCCCATCCTGGCATTCATTTTTAGTGCTTTTTCCCATTTTATGTGCAGCAATTACTCCTGGCCAATGAGCATCCATCTCTCTACTCTGTTATGCTCCCTCTCAAACCCCTAACAAGCCAGCCTATATGGTATCTCCTCTTTCAAACATCTTTGTCCTATGTATCATTTCCTATTAGATGTATTAGGTATTCAGATCAACTGTTCAATATAAAGGGATTAGTGTGTTGTGTGTACTTAATGAGTATTGGAACAGGCATTTCCAAAGAAACATGCTCAAAAATTCTCCTCAGGTAGAGATCTTGGGAGAGAAGGAGAGAAGAGAATTTTACTTGGTGTTATATAAATTGAAACACTTCTTGTATACTAAAATATCTCCGGGATTGTTATGGCCTGGAATGTAAAATTAGTGTACAATGTCATCATTGAACATTCAACTTGAGAAAAACGTCAAGCTGCTGCCAAAGTTTTGATATTCATAGAGGAGAGAGTAGTTTCTCTCCTCTAATGTTAAGGATGCTTCAGGGGGAAAAAAACGAGGACTTCTTTAACCCAAAGAAAAGCAGAAATAGTAGAGAGCATTTCAGGCAGACTGATGCTGATGGGACTACAGGACTATCAAAAGTCTCAAGGGCAATGGCCACTAGTTCAGCCTCCACAATTACTTGGTTTCCAAAATTAAGAGTTCATGGAAATCCCTGCATATTTAAGGAGTAACTCTTGGCATCACAGAAAAGCATTGAGAGATCACTATAGGGATTTTGAATCTAAAAATTAGTGATGATTAATGAATTTTTAAAAGAGATTAAGCAATCATAACCAAATCCTTACAACTGCATTAAATTGCAATTAAAACACATTATCTAGGAATCAAGAAATATCTGATGTAATTTAGACTATAAATGGGCTTGCTGTACAATGTCACAGTTTTATTACAACTAATAAACTTATTACTGATAGTAAAATATTATCATAACTCTACACAGAAGCTAACATTTATTGAACACTTAATAAACTAAGTATAAGCAAATTTGCACAGATTATCTCATTATATCATAACTATAAAAAACTGGAATTCTAAATGTAAGGAATTTATTAGCTATATATTTGGAAGTTATCTATTAAGGATATATTTTATTATCTGTCAAAAGACATTCAGGTTTTTATTATTCCTCTTCTACTGAGAAAGGCAACTCCCTCCCTGCCCAACACTGTTCAAAAATAATTTTGACTACAATCTGGCAGAATAACTTACAAAAGACATCCACGATTCCTTCACACCCATTTTTCCCATGAACTGCACTATCCCTTGTGTTATTAGTGCACAAAAGAGCAGGAGAACATCGTGACTAGTGTCCTTGTCACATGTGAAGGAAATGCGTGGGTTGTCTCAAAGCACACCACAAATATTTAAAGAAGCTAATGAGACTCTGGGAATGGATATACCCTCACATATACACATCTACACACATAAACAGATGAAGCATTGTCTCCAGACTTGTGTGGGTATTTTTCAGCACATACTCAATGGCCGATTGATTCCCCTGATACTCTTTCATGTGAGAGTCCACATCTACAGCAAGTGTCAATAGCTATGAACAATATTGTAGTAAAAGTCAGCCACAGACAGTATGGTGGAAGTAGCAGATCTTTTTATTTCAGCCAGCTACCATGTTTCGGACAAAACCATGTAATGGTGAGTCGTGCCCTACCACCATTTTACTAGTTCAAAACCATGCTTTTTGGGAATCTCTGTACTATCTGAAGAGGCTAAATATTTTGTTCCAAAAGGGTAGAAATAACTTCCACAATGTTCTTCATTTGAGAAATTAAAACAGCAGATCAAAAATATGGTGATTTCATACCAGATGTACTTCTCTTGATGTGACATTTCTAGAATATTGGATAAAGCTCTGCAAAGATGGCCTGGAATTCTTGCTCCCCAGAACAAAAGCCTAGCCATGTAGGGAATGGAAACAAGTTGTTAGCAAGAGTTATAGGGCACAAAAGTATAGCTATTAGATTATGGACAAAATAACAACTGCAAAAAATAGAGGTTTCCATTGCATTTAATTATTAACAGTTGGATATATTATTTTTCAATACCTTGGCAACTAAATATTCCAACTGCATCCTACTTGTCAGTTAAAAAGTGAATTCTATGAATTCTAAAGAAATATGGATAAATAATCATAGACAGCTTGGGTCTAAGAGCACTGGATTAATGGAGCCAATGTTATGGAGCCATATAGAGCCATATGTTACTCTTCATCTAAAACTCTGAACTCAAACAAGTTAACAGTTTTCAAATCTTATTACATAATGAAATCAAATTATTTTATTCTTAAAGGAAGAGAAACAGGACTATACTGGACATGCTCACCTGACCCACTGTATTTTATAATTTTCTATAAAGGTCAGGTTTTTAAATTAGTTTCATGTCTGATTTATTTTAGTATTGTTCATAAACTCCAATTAGTCAAATGTTTCTGAAGACTGTGGAAACAGAAGATAAATAAGTCTTTATTTTTTTTAAATAAATCTTTAATACATGAGAACCTAATTCTGAAGGAAGACTAGTTTATAAAATGTAGAAGATATTTCAAAGAAATTTTGAGAATAATTTAATACCAAAGAGAAGACAACATTGCAAAATAAAGCAGAATGACATGTTTAATAAGCACAACTATACAAAAGGCTATAAAAATTTTGAAGCTAGAACCTGTTGAAATTCAACATAATGAAAATTATATTTGAAAGTTAAATATGAAAACATGTTTTAAGACCTGGCAAGTAAAATATTTTCCACATTTCTTTTTCAAATGACATCCTGAATTGTTACAGTATCGTTCTCATCAGGAAATCTTGACTAACTCAAATATTTGAAGGAATAAAGAACCCTATTTACTTCAAAATGGTAACTGTGTCTTAAGCAGAAAGCCTTTGCACTGACCATGTTTTTGTTTTTGTTTTTTTTTTCTGACCATGTTTTTTAAAAATAGTTTTTAATATAGGAGAAACCATCTTTGTGTTGTTGAGTATATACATAAATGAAGTCATTTAACATTATTTAAATACTAATCACTAATAATTGTATTTACATCATAGAAATAAAATGAAAGATAAAAATCATGATCGTCTCAATGACGCATAAAAAATCATTTGACAAAATTCAACATCCTTTCATGATAAAAACTCTCAACAAACTGAGTATATTCAGGCCACATATGATAAGACCACAAGTACCATCATAGTCAATGGTGAAAGTTTGAAAGCTTTTCCTCTAAGATCAGGAACAAAACAATAGTGTCTACTCCCACTATTTCTATTCAACGTAGTATTGCAAATCCTAACCAGAGCAGTTAGGCAAAAAGAGGGAAGGAAGGAAGGAAAGAAGGAGAGAGAAAGAGAGAGAGAGCGCAAGAGAGAGCAAGAGAGAGAGAGAGAGAGAGAGAGAGAAAGAAAGAAAGAAAGAAAGAAAGAAAGAAAGAAAGAAAGAAAGAGGAAGGAAGATAGAAAGAAAGAGTATCCAAATCAGAAAGGAAATAGTAAAATTGTCTCTGATTACAGATGACCTAATCTTATATATGGAAAGCCCTAAAGACTACACCAAACAACTGTTAGAACTAATACATGAACTCACTAAAGTTGCAGGATACAAAATGACACACAAAAATCAGTTGTTTATCAGTTAATAATAAACAATCAGAAAAAGAAAGAAAGAAATCCAATTTGCAATATCATTAAAAACAATAAAATACTTAAATTTAACCAAGAAGGTGAAAGATCTGCATACTTAAAACTACAAGATACTGATAAAAGAAATTGAAGAAGACACAAATTAATGGGAAGATACCTCATGTTTACAGATCAGAATAATTAATATTATAATATCCATACTACCCAATGTCATCTACAGATTCAGTGCAATCCCTATAAAAATTCCAATGGCATTTTTCACAGAAAGAGAAAAACAATTTTAAAATTCATCTGGAACCACAAAAGACTGCAAATAGCCAAAGCAATCTGAACAAGACCACAGCTGGAGGCATCACCCTTCCTAATTTTAAACTATACTACAAAACTACAGTAATTGAAATAGAATAGCATCAAAAAGCACAAACAACAAAAGCCAAAATAAACAAATGAGACTACATCAAACTAAAAAGCTTCTTCACAGCAAAAGAAACAATCAACAAGATGAAAAGACTACCTACTGAATGGGAGAAAATATTTGCAAACCATATATCTGATAAGAGGCCAATATTTAAAATACGTAAGGAACTCAGTATATATATAACAACTCAAAATATTCAACAACTCAATAAGAAAAAATAAAATGATCCAATGAAAAATGGGCAAAAGACCTGAAGAAACATTTTTCCAAACAAGACATACAATTGGCCAGGTATATGAAAAGGTGCTCAACATCATTAATCATCAGGGAAATGCAAAGCAAAACCACAGTGAAGTATCAGAACCACTTTACACATGTTACAATGACTATTATCAAAAAGACACGAGGTAACCAGCACTGGCAAGAATATGGAGGAAAGGGCCCTTCATGCACTGCTGGAAATGTAAATTGGTGCAGCCACTATGGAAAACAGTATGACGATTCCTCAAAAATACTAAAAATAGAACTACTATACAATCCAGCAATTCCACCAAAGGAAATGAAATCAAGATCTGAAGAGATATTCATACCAACATATGCATTGCAGCATTATTTATAATAGCCAAGACACGGAAACAATTTAAGTGTCCATCAAACAAATGAATAAAAGTATATACATACATATCTATAGCCATCTTTATAATATATCTATAATATGTGTAGCATCTAATAACATTTAGGAAGATGTTATTTATATAATGCAATATTATTCAGCCATGAGAGAAAGAAGGTAAACCTGCCATTTTCAACAACATGGATGCATTTCAAGGGCATTATACTAAATGAAGTAAGTCAGACAGAGAATGACAAATACTAGATGATCTTTTTTTGTGTAATCTAAAATAAACAAAATTCATAGAAACAAAAGTAGTTTGATGGTTGTCAGGGCCAAAGGATAGGGAAATTGGGTGAAGGTGGTCAGAGGGTACAAACTTCCAGTTACAATATAAGTAAGTTCTAGAAATTAATAGTTAAAAGTACCATATTATATACTTGGAAGTTTCTAAGCAAGTAGATTTTAAAAGTTCTCACTACAATAATAAGTTAGTTAACACACTCATCACCTCATTTAATTATCTTTTTCTTGTGTGTGTGTATATATATATATATAATCCTTAAGCTTACACAAGGTTATATATTAATTATATCTCAATAAGGCTGAAAAATACAATAATAATATTAAAAACAATCCAGTAACAACAGTGCTGACAACAGATACCACTGTTGATGGGTAATAGCACATTCATCATTAAAATCTATTACACTGAGATACACTTGTTGACCAGAGCTTAAAAAAAAGTACTGAGGCACTCGGCTGTCTCAGTCAGTGCAGCATGCAACTCTAGATCTCAGGGTTGTGAGTCTGAGCCCCACATTGGGTATAGAGTAAAGTAAAGATTTTACTTAAAAACAAAATCTTTAAGGAACACTTGGGTGGCTCAGTTGGTTGACCGTCTGCATTCAGTTCGGGTCATGATCCCAGGATTCTAGGATCATGCCCATGTCTGTGTCAGGATACCTGCTCAGTGGAGACTCTGCTTCTCCCTCTGCCCCTCCTCCTACTCATCCTGTCTCTCTTTTGCTCTCTCCCTCCCTCTCTCAAATAAATAAATAAAATCTTTAAATAAATAAATAAAATTTTTTTTTAAAGTGTAGAATTTAATATCTCCAAATCCCATTTGTTGTCCCTGTTATATGTTGTTCTGAGCTACCTATGTATGAACCAAGACACACCCATGATTTAGGAAAAATGGAGGTCTCCTTCAGTTATTAATAAGGACTCAGGTCCTCATTTTTCTATACTTCTATTTGTTCATCAAGCAAATATTTACTAAACATATTCTGTATACCAGACTTTGTCTATGACTTGTGGTTCTCAACCTTATCAAAACTGATACCTTTATTTTTTCTTTTTAAATACTTTATTTATTTGAGAGAGAGAGAAAACAAGAGCAAACAAATATTTTGTAAGCCTCCCTTTATTATCATAAAATGAAAATCAAAAATAATATAAGCTGGTTAAAGATATTAAAAATTAAGCAAATATAGTATCCTAACTGTTCTGTTAATGAGAAATAAAAGAATAGTCACTTAAAACAAAATAATATGTATTGCGATATGTAAATGCCCAGGGAGGCACACAAGAAACCATAATGAAATAGGCAGAGGCCTGTACTTACTTAATATGAATTCATTTAAATTTTTCAAAAGAGAAATAAAGAGATCACATGCCAACCACACTCACAAAGAATACAGGAAAATGACAATGCAGATGTACCAGATAGACACTCATATAATAACGAAGAATGGCAACAGTCCAGACTTATTTGTATATAATAAACAAAGAAAGGAAATAACCTTAATTAAGATAGAGATAGCATACCAAGACAAGTACAGAATCTCACCAGGGAGAGAAAGTGTGATAATCCCACAAGTGAGAAAATAAATACTACCCATACACACCACCAAAGTTGTCAGTTCTTCAAAGATATCTCAAAGGATATTTTTCTTGTGATTGATAATATCAGCTTCTACATCACAGGACACTGTGGGATGCCCACCATAGATTGTGAAAAATAATGAAGTATCAAATTAAAACCACTATCTTACTTCCCAGTTTGTTCCAATATCACTTACTGTATAGCAATCATACAATCAAGTAAACAGAATGCTGAGTGAATAAATTATTCAATAATTTAAAAACAATATCTTTATTCATTTAGACATGCCTCTCAGTAACTGTTTTCTTCATGTACTGGGCCTTTAACATAACTTCTTGTAAAAAAAAATAATAATATCTTTTACTAAAGTATTCCAGTTTTTTTTTAATTAACATATAATGTATTATTTGTTTCAGGGGTACAGGTCTGTGATTCATCAGGCTTACACAATTCACAGCACTCACCATAGCACATACCCCCCCCAGTGTCCATAACCCACCCACCCCACCCCTTCCATCCCACTCCCCTCCAGCAGCCCTCAGTTTGTTTCCTGAGATTAAGAGTCTCTTATGGTTTGTCTCCCTCTCTGGTTTCATCTTGTTTCATTTTTATCTGCCCTATCCCCCACGATTGACTTATTTCACTTAGCATAATACCCTCTAGTTCCATCCATATCGTTGCAAATGGCAAGATTTCATTTCTCTTGATGGCTGCATAGTATTCCATTGTATATATATACACCACATCTTCTTTATCCATTCATCTGTTGATGGACATCTAGGTTCTTTCCATAGTTTGGCTATTGTGGACATTGCTGCTAGAAACATTCAGGTGCACGTGCCCCTTCAGATCACTACATTGTTATCTTTAGGGTAAATACCCTGTAGTGTGATTGCTGGGTCATAGGGTAGCTTTATTTTCAACTCTTTGAGGAACCTCCATACGGTTTTCCAGAGTGGCTACACAAGCTTGCATTACCACCAACAGTGTAGGAGGGTTCCCTTTTCTCCACATCCATGCCAACATCTGTCGTTTCCATATTCATTAATGTTAGCCATTCTGACTGGTGTGAGGTGGTATCTCACTGTGGTTTTGAAATGGATTACCCTGATGCTGAGTGATGTTGAGCACTTTTTCATGTGTCTGTTGGCCATTTGGATGTCTTCTTTGCAGAAATGTCTGTTCATGTCTTCTGCCTATTTCTTGATTGGATTCTTTGTTCTTTGGATGTTGAATTTGATAAGTTCTTTATAGATTTTGTATACTAGCCCTTTATCTGATAAGACATTTGCAAATATCTTCTCCCATTCTGTCAGTTATCTTTTGGTTTTGTTGACTGTCTCCTTTGCTGTGCAAAAGCTTTGATCTTGATGAAGTCCCAATAGTTCATTTTTGCCTTTGGTGATGTTTCTAGGAAGAAGTTGTTGTAGCTAAGGTCGAAGAGGTTGTTGCCTATGTTCTCCTCAAGGATTTTGATGGATTCCTATCTTACACTGAAGTCTTTGATCCATTTTGAGTCTATTTTTGTGTGTGGTATAAGGAAATGGTCCAGTTTCATTCTTCTTCATGGGGCTGTTCAATTTTCCCAACACCATTTGTTGAAGAGACTGTCTTTTTCCACTGGACATTCTTTCCTGCTTTATCAAAGATTAGTTGACAGGGCGCCTGGGTGGCTCAGTGGGTTAAAGCCTCTGCCTTCGGCTCAGATCATGATCTCAGGGTCCTGGGATCAAGTCCCGCATTGGGCTCTCTGCTCCATGGGGAGCCTGCTTCCTTCTCTCTCTCTGCCTGCCTCTCTGCCTACTTGTTATCTCTCTCTGTCAAATAAATAAATAAAATCTTTAAAAAAATAAAAAAAGAAAAAAGATTAGTTGACCATAGCATTGAGGGTCCATTTCTGGGCTCTCTATTCTGTTCCATTGATCTATGTGTCTGTTTTTGTGCCAATACCATACAGGCTTGATGATTACAGCTTTGTAATAGAGCT
>CM053605.1:30795866-30822480 GCA_028646535.1 Procyon lotor
CCAATGTCCACAGCCCAGCCACCCTATCCCTACCCTCTCCCCCACCTCCCAGCCACCCTCAGTTCGTTTCGTGAGTCTAGCAGTCTCTTATGGTTTGTCTCCCTCCCCATCCCTTCCTGTTTCATTTCTCTCCCCCACCCCCCCAAACTCCCTCCTTGCCTCTCAAATTCTTCATATCAGAGAGATCATGTGATAATTGAGACCTTTGTGTTTCTTGATAAATGCTTATATTGCTATATATTTTCCTCTTACAATTGCCTTTGCTGCAGCACAAAGAGTTTGAATAGTTGTGTTTTCATTTTCATTTGTTTCCATGAATTTTTTAAATTCTTCTTTAATTTCCTGGTTGACCCTTTCATTCTTTAGTAGGATGCTTTTTAGCCTCCATGTATTTGAGTTCTTTCCAACTTTCCTCTTGTGATGGATTCTAGTTTCAAAGCACTGTGGTCTGAAAATATGCAAGGAATGATCTTAATCTTTTGGTACCAGTTGAGACCTGAGTTGTGACCCCAGATGTCATCTATTCTGGAGAACATTCCATGTGCACTAGTGAAGAATGTGTATTCTGTTGCTTTGGGATAGGATGTTCTGAATATATTTGTGAAGTCCATCTGGTCCAGTGTATCATTTAAAACCTTTATTTCCTCATTGATCTTTTGCTTAAATGATCTGTCCATTTCAGTGAGGGGGATGTTAAAGTCCCCTACTATTATTGTATTATTGTTAATGTGTTTCTTTGACTTTGTTATTAATTAGTTTATATAATTAGCTGTTCACATGTTAGGGCCATAGATATTTAAAATTGTTTGATTTTCTTGTTGGACAGACCCTTTAAATATGATATAGTGTCCTTCCTCATCTCTTATTATCGTCTTTGGCTTAAAATCTAATTTGTTTGATATAAGGATTGTCACTCCAGCTTTCTTTTGATGTCCATTAGCATGGTAAATTGTTTTCCACCCCCTCACTTTAAATCTGGAGGTGTCTTTGGGTCTAAAATGAGTCTCTTGCAGACAGCTTATCGATGGATCTTGTTTTTTTTATACATTCTGATACCCTGTATCTTTTGATTGGGGCATTTAGCCCGTTTACATTCAGGATAACTTATTGAAAGATCTGAATTTAGTGCCATTGTATTGCATGGAGGTGACTCTTACAGTATATTGTCTGTTTCTTTCTGGTCTGCATTACTTTTAGGCTCTCTCTTTGCTTAGAGGACTCCTTTCAATATTTCCTGTAGGGCTGGTTTGGTGTTTGCGAATTCTTTTAGTTTTTGTTTGTCCTGGAAGCTTTTTATTTATCCTTCTATTTTTATTGACAGCCTAGTGGGATATAGTATTCTTGGCTACATATCTATCTAGTTTAGTGTTCTGAACATATCATGCCAGTCCTTTCTGGCCTTCCAGGTCTCTGGGGATAGTCTGCTGCCAATCTAATGTTTTTACTGATGTAGGTTATAGACCTCTTGTCCCAAGCAATTTTCTCTTTGTCTTTGAGACTTATAAGTTTTAGTATTAGATGACAGAGTGTTGACCTATTTTAATTGATTTTGAGGGGGGTTCTCTGTGCCTCCTGGATTTCGATGCCTGTTTCCTTCCCCAAATTAGGGAAGTTGTCTGCTCTAATTTGCTCCAATATACCTTCTGCCCCTCTCTCTTTCTTCTTCTGGAATCCCAATTATTCTAATATTGTTTCGTCTTATGGTATCACTTAACTCTTGAATTCTCCTGTGATCCAGTAGCTGTTTATCTCTCTTTTTCTCAGCCTCTTTATTCTCCATCATTTGTCTTCTATATCACTAATTCTCTCTTCTGCCTCATTTATCCTGCAGTAAGAGCATCCATTTTTTTATTGCACCTCATTAATAGCTTTTTTATTTCAACTTGGTTAGATTTTAGTTCTTTTATTTCTCCAGAAAGGGATTCTTTAGTATCTTCTATGCTTTTTCAAGCCCAGCTAGTATCTTTATAATCCTCATTCTGAACTCTATTTCTGACATCTTACTAATGTCCATATTGATTAGGTCCCTAGCAGTCAGTACTGCCTCTTGGTATTTTTTTTTGAGGTGAGTTTTTCTGCTTTGTCATTTTGTCCAGAGAAGAATAGGTCAATGAAAGAACAAAATGCTAAAAGAGTAATAACGACCCCAGAAATATATACACTAAACAAGTCAAAAGAGACCCGAAACCAGGGGGGAAAGAAAGAGAAAAAATAGTATATAAATAGTATATTTAATAGTATAATAGTATACTAATAGTATAATAGTATAATTAAAACCAGGGGGAAAGAAAGAGAAAAAATAGTGTGTGTGTGTGTATATATATATATATATATATATATGGCTCTCTATCTATAGATAGAGAGAGAGAGAGAGTCAGGCTGGTGAATAGAACAGAGCCACACACTTGATTTTAGGTGTATTTTGGTCTCCTAGAAGAAACTGCCTCACAAAATTTTAAAGAAAGAAAAATATATATACAAAAATAAGGGTAAATACGATGAAGGAATGGAATATGACTATAAAGATGAAAATTAAAAAAAATTTTTAAGAAGGAATTGATAAGAAGAAGTTGGTTGACAAAAGAGAGAAAAAATTGTTAAAGAGAGAGAGAGAATGTGATTGGGTGGGAGACTAGAACAAAGCCATATGCTTGATTTAGGGTATATTTTGGCTTGTTAGAAGAAATTGTATTCCAAAATCTTAAAGAAAGAAAAGCTTATATATGTATATACACAAAAAATAAGGTTAAATACAATAAAGGGATAGAATATGACTATAAAAATGAAAATTAAAAAAGATTTTTAAAAAGGTATTGATAAGGGGCACCTGGGTGGCTCAGTCATTAAGCGTCTGCCTTTGGCTCTGGTCATGATTCCAGGATCCTGGGCTCAAGCCCTGCAACAGGCTCCCTGCTCGGCAGGAAGCCTGCTTCCTCTCCCACTTCCCCTGCTTCTGTTCCTTCTCTTGTTGTGTCTCTCTCTGTCAAATAAATAAATAAAATCTTTTTTTTTTAAAAAAAAGGTATTGATAAGATGTTGGTTAAGATAGGAAAGAGGAAAAAATTTTAAAAGATAGAAAAAGAAAATTTTAAAAATTTAACTTTGAAAGACTAAAGTATAATAGGAAAAAAGCCATGAATTATTTGTGCTACATTCCCCTAGCACTGGAATTTTGCAGTTCTCACTGATCAGTAAACTTGGTCTTTACTGGATATACTTGCTGATCTGGGGGAGGGGACTATTGCAGTGATTCACAAATGTCTTTTCCCAAGGCAGAACTGTATCATTTTTGCCAGGGGTCAGGCTAAGCAATCTGCTTGGGTTTGCTCCCAGTAGCTTTTTTCCCTGAAAGCCTCTGTACAGCTCTGGAGGATGAGAATGAAAATGGTGGCCTCCCAATCTCTGGCCCCAGAGGAGCAGAGAGGTCAGGGAAACCCCTCTTCAGTGCACGCTCAGAGAAAAGCAATCACTCACTCCTGTCTCCCTGGTCTCCAGCCGCATTCTGTGCTCACCTGGCCTGTGACCAAGCATTTCTATCTCTGGCACATGGCCCCGTTTGGAGTCTCCAAACTCAGCAGATTCCTGCAGCACACTCTTGCACTGCTCCTACTCGTGGAGGAAGGGGGGTTTCCCAAGATATGCCACTTGTGGGGTCCCTGCTCAAAGAGTAATGGCCCAACTGCCTCAGATCATGGTTTATAGCAACCCTGAGCTGAGAGCCTGATCCGTGGCTCCATCTTTGCAGTTGGCTTCCCTGTCCTGATACTTGGGAATTCTGCCACACTCACACACCCCCAGGGTCTTTCTGTGACCCCGAGGGTCTTGAGACCACACCGTCCCAGGGAGGATTGCACCACCTAACTTAGCCACTGCAGTGATGTCCCTCCACAGAGCAGACTTCTAAAAGTTATGATTTTGTGCTCCACTGCTCTACCACTTGCCGGTAGCTGGCTGATGGTGGCTCCCTCCCCCCACAGTCTATCTTCCCAAATATCACCTCGGATTCACTTCTCCACACATCCTACCTTACAGAAAGTGGTTGCTTTCCTGTTCATAGAATTGCTGCTATTCTTTTCTTCGATCTCCTGCTGAGTTCATGGGTGTTTGGAATGGTTTGATAACTATCTAGCTGAATTCCTGGGACCCAACAAAATTAGGTCTCCTACTCCTCCACCATCTTCCCCCCCCCCAATTTTTTTTTTTTTTTTTTTTAAGATTTTACTTATTTGGAGAGCCCACACCCGAGAGAGCAAGGGGAGAGGAGCAGAGGGGCTAAAGTAAATTTTACTTATTTGGAGAGCCACACCCGAGAGAGCAAGGGGAGAGGAGCAGAGGGGCTAAAGTAAATAAAAAAAAAGTTTTTATTTTAGATGGTTTAGTAAGTCAGGACTTTAAGTCTTGCAGGATGCAGGCAACTGTTCATTATGTTGCTATGTCCTGCACCAGGCCCAATATCCAGCATTCCTGGCCACCCACTAAATGTCCCCAGAGAATTCTTCCATCACCTCCACAATTTTGCAAAGTGCCCTCTAGAGGGCAGTACTGTACTCATTAACAACTATAAGGCTAGACGCAGGGTAAGATGGTGAGCACAGATGCCCTTCCTGCCCACATAGAATGGAAGTCTAGTTAGGGATACAAACATTAACCAAAAAACCACAAAAATAAAACTATGTCTGATCACAAGTTGTGCCATGTGCTTAAAGGACAGGAATGTGATGTGATCAGTCAAGTCTCCTGTTTAAGTGACAAAAGAGCAACAATCTGGAAGACAGAGAAGCATTCTCATCTCCTTTTGGCATCTTATAATCAGTGAAATATATGATATAAGGGCACTGTTATGCTTGTTTTGAGTCCTCAATCCTCCTACACTCTTACTGAGAGAGATACACATAGTACAGGAGAGTGCTCTGGAAGGATACTGCCTTTGTGGCATAGCACAAAATGGCCAAATGCATCCCATTTTCCCCTATATTTTACCTACTTAGAATTTATTTTGTTTCCTGTTTTTTAAGATCTTACTTATTTATTTGAGAGAGAAAGAGAAAGAGAAAGCATGAATGAGGGGAAGGGCAGAGGGAGAGGCAGATTCCTAGGACCTTGAGATCCCAGGACCTTGAGATTATGGCCTGAGTTGAAGGCATATGCTGAGCTAACTGAGCCAACCAACTGAGCCAGCCAGGCATGCCTATTTTGTGTCTTTTAAATTTATACTGAAGAAAAAAACAAAGTGGAAAATACTCAGTAAAGTATACTTGGTGACAGTATCTTTTTGTTCTGCTGAGAAAGAGTTCTTAGCAATTATTTCACATTTTTGAGATATTTGAAGATCGGATATAATTTTTTTCAACTTTACGGATGAAGAAATGGACTCAAGAAAGCGAAGTAAATATACTGCCTAGGTTCACACAGGAAAGAAATATTTAGGAAATGACTAATATTGCCTGTTCCCCAGACCAACAGATGCTTTTTCTTCACTGTGTTTTTTTTCTTCACATTAGGTGCATTACATGATATGCTGCACATGTCATCTAATAGATCTTAGAGATGGAGAGAAGAAAAAAATAACTTATAGATCTTAGAGATAGAGAGAAGAAAAAAATAACTTAAGCCCCATTTGGTTTAAAGAAGAAAAATTCCTTTGATAAAACCCCATGAATGTCCCATACATAAATACTTCCTTTGTGCTGATACTTTGATGTCCAATTTTTGCCTTGAATGTGGGTATGGAGTTTGAAATAATTTAATAATTTTGATCTGATCCCAGTTTTCAGAAAAGTGAAATACAAAAGCAATGGTAGAATATTTGTGAGCGGGAGAAGAGTGGAGAAGATGATTGGTTTTCATTTTAAAGATATTATAAGCCTTGGGGCACCTGGGTGGCTCTGTTGTTTAAGCATCCGCCTTCAGCTCAGGTCATGATCCCAGGGTCCTGGGATGGAGCCCACATCAGGCTCCCTGCTCAGCGGGGAGTCTGCTTCTCCCTCCCTCTCTGCCACTGTCCCTGCTTGTGCTCTCTCCTGTTCTCTCTCCCTCTCAAATAAATACTTTTTTTAAAAAAAGACATCATAAGTCCCAATAGATCAGATCCAAAAAAGAAGATTATAGAAGAATTGAATTCATTACAGGCACCAGCTGAACATTTTCAAGGATGCCTTTAATGTGAGGACTTGTTAGTACTCAGACCTTGGGATACTGATTCTCTTTGCAGTATCCATAAGCTCCTAAAAACCTCCTACCTAAGTTGGCTGCCCAAGATGGCAGCACACACAAACTGGGAGTAGAGTCAGAACTCCAGGAGTGATGAAAGAATACATCTGATTCTAAGGATTCCACATTTCACTCATGTAATAATTTGGCCCAGGGGCTTTGAAAAGTAACCATATTGCTATTTTGTAGGTCAACATATAATGTAACCTCTGTTGTCAGACTACCTAGCTTCAAATCCTGGGCTTCACCACTTGCTAGCTTTTTGATCTTGAAGAAAGTCACTTGGTGCCTCACAGTTTCCTCATCCATAAAATGGCTCTAATAATTGTACTCATCTCTGGGCTTATTGCAAGATTAAGAGAGATCAAACATGTTAATTATTTAGAATAATATGTGGCAAACTCTAATGATTGTTAGCTATTATAAGTATTCTATAAACAGAAAATTTTATAGTTTCAGTAAATATAATATTTTGCTGTCAATAATAACAATGTTATAGATATCTACTGCACTCTACCTTACGAAATGAGAGGAAACAAAAACCACTTTGAAATTTTAAAAAGACAAATTGGCAAAATAGAGGGAATAAACGGTTACTGAGAATAAAATTCAGGATTGACAACCTGTGAAAACCCCCATAATGATTAAAATTACAAGAGTAACAACTCCATTGATGGGGGACTTTTCCTTGGGAAACCCCAGAACATGTCATCCTCTCCCCTGCAAATGCTTATTTTCTTGTTTGTAAATTAGAGGATACAACGTTGCTCAGTATAAAACACCAAAGCGTTCATTGTTCACTACTGGAATAAAAAAAATGTTAAATAGCCATTTTATTTAAGGCAGACGAGAAAGTAAAAATGAACTGAAATCATCTGTCACCAGAAGAAATTAATGACAAACATTATCTTTTGTGACAGACCCATTATATTTCTGAAGATACCCTAAGATAGGTTCCTGCAAGGATTCTCTGGTTAAGAAACCATCTGTCTGCTTTGGGCAAATGACTGTGAGCCTAATCCACTTACAGAAAATGTCAACAAAATTGCTTCAACACCAGTGAGCTGAATAATAGAAACCCCTGAGCTAAACTTTAAAAATATGACTCAAGTGCAGAAAACTTCATGAATGTAGGCTTGTGTGATGATACTGGTATCCTGAGAATTCTCTTGCAGTCATTTTGATAAAAGAACCATTCAATAAAACAGTAAGAACCCACTGCCTGTTGATACCCCTGCTCTCGGTCTTTCCTTCCCATTATTGGGATCATTTCCTTCCGTGTCAACAAATCTAATAAGAGAGGACAGAAGATTAGTATCCACCTTTGCCAAGGTGACAAAGATAATTAATTGCATTTCAAATCAAATTTCAGTAATGGATGGTCATCAACACAAAAAACAAATACTGTCTCAAAGTTCCAATATCTCAAATAACTTTCACTGGATAATAAATGACCCTGAAATCTGAGTGCAGTAGGCCAAACACACAGAAGGACCTGCTACAGGAGCCTCTACTTGCTGGCTCATCCTATTTGCATTTCAAAAAGATCATTTATAGCAACTTGAAAGATGTAGGATGCTCCAAATCCCAGAGCAGACAAAAACTATAGAGATCATTCCCAGTTCCAGAAGAATACTTTTGAAATGCATTCCATTTGCCTGGTATTTGGTTGATACCGTTATACTGTAAGAAATTACTGATTACATTGCTGAAATTACTGGCTACTTCATCTATCCAAAAGATAAACCTCCAAAAATGCTGGAAGAAGAGGATAGAAAACTGTGAATGATCACAAAGTGGCTTCAGCTCCCCAGTGCAGAGAATTTCAGCAGGCAAGCGGTATTTTGTGACATCTGGTCCGGGGCTGCACAACTCTCGGGGCACCACGGACACGGCCTTCTATGTGCCTGGCATTCCCTACAGCCCGATGACAGCCATACCGCATCTGGTCCAGACGTGTCCTTTTACCAAGGACATCTTTCTTCTCTGCAAAATTGCAACAGTTTTAAATAGGCTGGAACTGTCCCCTTCAGCAGCGTTTCGTCGTGTGCAGGGTAACCCATCCTGCAGCCCAGCAGGTACCCAGTGACGCTGGCATGAGTTCTAAGTTATGTCAGTTGCGGTGGCCAAATAGCTATTAGCAAGAAATTGCTCAAGGGGCGACGTCCCTGCGCTCTCCACACAATGGGTCATTTTTTAACTAATGAAGGTAAGGCAGCTATCAGATGAAATGGCTATTTCTTATTAATAGTTAAATCGAGGAGTGGCCAGCTTGACTCCCTCCACAATGACTGTTTGGAGATTTCGTCAGTAATGAGGTGTTCACTGTTGGTGCTTCATATGCAGCACGGCATTTGGTTAAACTTCCCAGATTACCCTTACACCAAGGGAATGTCCTATTTTCCCTAATCTGAGATTCACTCAAGTTTCAGATCTCAAACTCAAGCTATCCACAACAGCAAACCACTATCAACATATTTTGCTCCAACATATTGTTTAAGAATTATGATATATAAATGTTGAAATAATAGTATCCATACGGGGGTGCCTGGGCGGCTTAGATGGTTAAGCATCAGCCTTTGGCTCAGGTCATGATTCCAGGGTCCTGGGATCGAGCCCCACGTCAGACTCCCTGACCAGCCTGTTTTAACCTCTTCCTCTGCCATTCCCCCTGCTGGTACTCTCTGGCTCTCTCTACCTCTCTGTCAAATAAATAAATAAAATCTTTAAAAAAAATAGTATCTATATTTACCAACTGTTCATATTATGTCATTTGGGCTTAATCAATTTATCTATTCCAACTATCTACATATATTTTACCCTAAATATCTCATAGGCATATCATGAAAATAAGGACATAACCACATGCTATCATTACCCCCCATGAAATTAGCATTCATTCAGCAATTTCATCTGACATGAAGTGCATATTAAATTTTCCCAAATATCCCAAAATATCTTTAATAGCTTTTTAAAATCCAGAATCCAATCAAGGTTCACACATTATTAGCACCTCTGAAAATAACGATCCGGCTCTGTGACGTTAGAGGAAAAGCCTAAGCGGCAGAGCGCACAGAGACACTCAATGGCAAGTTCACAGCCACGGGTACCTCTTCCCTGAAAGATACACATTTCCACAGCATCACCCTGTCCACCTTCTGGAAAAAATGCACCGTTAAGTCATTACATACACCTGTCAAAACATTTCTTCTGAATGTCAGATACCATCACTCTTACATTCTTGTTTTTAAATCCACGTTATAAATATATAGGCCTGGAAAAATTTATCACACATTCACCAAACTCATTCAGTTATGAGGGCTATGCTGACACCTCCGTAAATGCTCTTGTCCTCTCCAGGCCTCACATTTCTTTCCACATAACTGTGAAAATCAAACTATCAGAAACTAGTGGGAGAGAACATTCATAGGTAATTCCAATATTTCAGTAGCTGATGTTTTTTTAGGCCTTTGCAATGCAGACTGAAAACACACACACATTTTTGGACGAACTTTAAACTAGGACCATTTAGAAAATCTGGAACAAGTTTTGTGTGATCCTATCCATGTGCATAGACCCTTGCTAAAGAAGCCAGCCCCAGGCTGACCTTGCGGTGGGATGGCTCGACTCTGTACTATAAGAATCCACCTCTCTGGCCATAGCTGGTTGGACCGAGCATTCACACAGAGCCCAAGAGTGGCCAATTATAGCTGGCCCGTGACCTGTCAGCTAGCCTGACTCCGGGCAGCAATGATGGCAATTAGTGAAAGCAATCAGATTAAGTCTCTCAGAAGGTGACCTAGGAAATTCAAAGAGCCTTAGTCAGAAAGAGATGCTAGAAAATATACAGAGGAAAACAAGAAAGGGGAGGGAGCTGAGCCTTTCCAAGGCCACCCACACTAGAGAGAAAATTCACAACTCTTGCTCCTGAGAGAGGAGAAAATCTCGGGCCCCTAAAGCCTCTTGGATTGCAATGGTCTTCCAGCCCAAATTTCTGTGAGGCTGTCCATTCCGTAGCTTCTCTTCTTCTCAAAAGATGTGTTTCTTGCCTTGTCACAAACATGCTCCTCAACTGATAAAGCCTGAATGAATCCCTGTTCCCTATAACTCATGTAAAAAAACAAACAAACAAACAAACAAAAAAAACCTTTAAATGAGAAATGACAGGCCTGTTACAATTTTAACCACATCATTTGATTGGTTGATAATCAAGGCAAAATGGGGTTTAAATGATGCTTTTGTCCCCGCTAAAGCTTTCTAAGCTTCTCATAGAGAAAGCCAGAATCAGTCACAAGGGTAGAGAGGACAGAGATTGTGGCTGATGTCTGCAGTGGAAAGAATGATGAACAAATTAGAAATTGACTGGGTGACCTTGGAAATATCACCGCTAACTCCTATGAGCTACCGTCTCCTTTTCTATTAATGAAGGAGGTTGGATGAAATGTTCTTTGAGCTCACCCCATATACTGAAAGTCTGTCATTTATTAATTAGGGCTCAGATTAAAATTGCTGTGTTACAATTCATCATTTAATTATTTTAAGTAAGAGACCCTCTAGTGGGAAAGAGATAAGAAGACGATAAAAGGTTTTTGATAGGGGAAGGATAGGGTACTGTGGAAAACACATGGCAAAGATGCCTAACCCTGCTGAGGATGGAGGGGCTAGAAAAGGGGCAGTGTCAGAAAAGGTGTCCTGAAGACTGGGTACCTGAGCTAATTAGCTGAAGTACAGATAAATTGCCCCACCCCCTCAGTGTGTAAACAACAGAATAGGGGCTCTCACTCCAAAAACACTCCTTTGAAGCACAAGGGACACTTCCCGTGTGCCTGAGAGCACAGCTGGTACCACGGAGAAACTGGAGAACGTTCCGTGTGGTTGGAGGATCCCATGGAAGAGGAAGGCAATGAGAGACGAAGCTGGAGAGGAAAGAGATCACAAAGAGCTCCTTAGGGGTAGTTAGAAAGTTTGCAGGAGGCACCATGGGAAACCTTGGAAGGGTTTGAAGCATGCAGAGTGGCCATGACCAGACTTATGTTTAGAAAGGTCACCTCAGCCGCTGCGCTGCAGAGGGTGGCAGGGTATGCGGAAAAGGAAAGACTCTTACTAACTCGGGTGATAAGTGAAGAGAACCAAGCTCTGGGAATGGAGATCACTCAGGGAGACATTTCAAAAGTTGACCCAACAATACTTGGTAATTGCTTAGAGGTGGAGGCTTAGGGAAAAGATCAAGAATAACTCCCAAGATGCTTGCATGGATAACTCCAAATCGTCCTTCATTCTTTCATTCATCCATTCATTTACTCAAGTAGAATACCAGACGTGTCAGATGTGCATGGAGATGAACATAGTCTGAGACACGCTGACGTCCCTGTGGTGGAGAGAACTCCCCATGCTACGCCTGGAGAGGAACCGGGAGAGAACAGTGGCAAATGGAGGTCATCTAGAGATAAAGAGAAACCCATGGACCAAAGATACACATTTGAGATTTGACAAGAGAGTGAGGGTAACGAAAACCATTTGCATGGACACTGTGGCTCAGGGAGAGAGGATGGAGTGAGAAGAGAGCCTGGGCGAGAACCCTAAGAAACAACAGCAGTTAGCAGACAAGCTGAGGAGAGGTAACCTGCAAAAACTGCTGCGAAGGAAGAGCCAGAGGTGTGAGAGGAAGACCAGGAAGAGGGCTGGGCCCCAGAATTCGAGGGAAGCAGTGACGCAAGGAGGAGTGACCAGCCATGCAGAATGTTTCCAAGTGGTCAAGAAAAATAAAAGCAATAAATAAATAAATAAAAGCTGAAAACTACCCACAAGATTTCATGACAAGGTGACTGGTGACCTTGCTAAGAATGATTTAATGGAGTGTCAGAGGAGAAGACAGATTACAGTTGGCTAAGGACTGTGTAGGAGGTAAGGAAGTGGATTCAGCAAGTGTAAACAACCTTGTTAAGAAGTCCGGGCTGTGTAGGCGAAGAGAGATAGGAAGTAGAGTAGCTGGAGGGGATCTGAAAGTCTTTCATAAAAGCCGTTTTATATGTATAAACACAGAGAGGCTGAGCAATGAATGCGAGAGGAAAAAGACAAAATATGAAATGGAGTTACTAAATGCCTCTACTGCTTGGATTGATTGTTCTTCTACCTTGATTTTCATAGTATCCTAATATTCTTTCTCCTTATTTTAGAGCCATTTTACTGGTAGGAAATGGGAAAGTTACCCATCAATTAAAAATGTAAAGCATATTAGCTTAAACATATAAGTAAATCTATCTAAAGTTAAAAGTAAAAAAAGCAAGGATTTCAGAGTGAATGTATTTATGGCTACCTCTAGAAAATGAAGAATTCTCACATTGTCCACCAGGTGGCTCCCCTGTTTTGGGCTTAGCAAGAGAGTTCCTGTCTGTCCACAAAAAGCTTGTGCTCCAATCCTTAGAAATGGCCTTCTAAAACCATTTGGTTAATTCCTCTGCCTCCATGTCAGTTTGCACCTCAGTCACTCAAAGTGTCCTCAAAGACATTCTGAAAACTTACAGAGTCATCAAAAAACACTAATGTATCACCAACGTGTATAAGTAAGCATTTAAATTAGAAGCGAACACTACGTTCACATAGTAGAAAATGATTTTCACAGAAGGAAAATATCTTAGCGAAACCTGAACTGATCATGCTTCCTCAAAGGCAAAAAAAGAAAAAAAAATCTAGCCACTTGCTTTTACTATTTGATGAAAGGAGAAAAAAATGATAACCCTAAAGTGTTCAATAAAGTTTATTTTATATAATAAAAAATAGGTTAACATACCAATCCCTTTTAATGTATAAGGCAGTATCCTTATACTTGCTGTTTGGAAAATGTTAATATATAAATTCAATCTCATATGAACTAAAGCTCTCAGGTTCAAGTCATCTGTTGATAATTATAAAACATAAAGATCTTTCTTCTACTTGATAGGGATTATTAGCATGATTCAGCATGAAGACAATGTTACCATTATGTATTTACGAATATTTGAAATAAGGAGGATATATGAGTTGAAGGTAATTGAAAGAGTCTACCCCACGGATACCTCCCTTAGCCCTTCTCCCATCCTGCTGCACCTGAAACCCACCAGAAATAAAAGAGGAAAGGGTAAAAATCAGTTTTACAACTATGAGTGCACAATTGGATTAAGAATACACATACATACACACAGTCACCGTAATAGTAGTTAAAACCAGCTTCCTTCATTTGCCAACCTTCTTAGGAAACAGTTCTATTGTCTTTAACTTGCTAACAGTGCAGAATGAATACTAACACCTCAGGTTTGGGATGCAATTGGAAATGAGAGAAGGGCCAAGGAAGAGAGGGCTCCCTTCACACGTTGGGAAATCCTCGTGGCTGGGGGAGCAGATCATTTTATCACCACTTTTTTCCATCTTTCCTCATTTTCTGAGAAACTTGGAGGAAAAAAAAAAAAAGAAAAGAATATATATATATCTCCAAACATTTAGCCACTAAGTAAAATCACCTCAGAAGGGAGGCAAGACCACAGGATATTTGGAGGATTGCAGAGGGATTGCCATGGCTGGAGCAAGGGGTAAGTGAAAACTAATATAAGAAGGATGAAAGCACCTCATTAAGGGAAATGACCTACTTAACAAGATAGCAAATTCACTAGAGACAAATTAAAGGAATTGTATACACCTAGGCAGAATTTTGTAACTTTGTTACCCTAAAGACTTGAGAGGCTATCTCCCTCAGAGGAAAATATTGGTTGGTCAATATTTATTTCATATGGCCCTATTTGTCATGCTGCTTAAGTAAAAATTCACATAATGTCTATTCAGAACAAACACTGAAGCATTCCAACCATCCACTAGCAGGATCCCATGGGCCGTAACTCCGTACTCTGTAACTTTCCATATTTATGTGTTGGAGCATCCGGGCTGACACCTGCCAGGAGATGTTGGGGTTCTAGAGAGGAATCAATGGTTCCTGGCAGCCAGCTCAGCTCCCTTCAAAGGGTGACCTTTAGGTGTGGCGGCAAAAGCACATCCCTCACCATGATATATTATTTGTTCTAATCCTCAGCTTCAGGTCCCATATTTTAATAAAGTCTTTCACTGATGTCTACTTCAAGTGTATTAAGCCAGCACAGCTGATTTTCTTCTTCTCTGCACACATAGGATTCTCTCCTCTTTCCTCTTGAACTTGAAGCAATGGAGACTCGCTGTCCTGAAGCTGAGATGAGCTCCCCCAGCTGTGGAGAGCCCAAGTGTTGCTGTCCTATTTTAAAGTAACAGTCTCCAGTGCTCTTCATATCTATACCCCCACAGCATGTTTATTTTCTATAGTCAGGGGTTTTTTTTAAATAAAAATATAAAAACCCCTTAGTAACTACAAATTGCTGATACACGCAAAGACGAACACTCAAGGAGGCAAAACCTCAATATTCATAATACGAAGGGAAGAGGAAATCTGCCTGTAGTTTAAAATGAAGTCCCATTCCTCATTTTGAAGGCCGGACTAAGAAGAGACTTGTATTGTGGCCTGCAGCCAAAAGTGAACTATTTTGGTAGATGTATATATCTTCTAGTCTCTAGGGAATTAACAGTTAAGAATTCTCTCTTTTACTTCATAATTCTGGTAAACCTCTACAGTCCAGACAGTGTTTGCCAACAAAACTTTCCGCAGTGATGGGATTATTCTATATCTCTGCTGTCCAGTATGGTCGTCACGAGCCACATGTGACCATTGAGCACTTGAAATGTGACTTGTGCCCCTGCAGGACTAACTATGTAATTTTATTGAATTTTAGTTATTTTTATTTTAATAGACACCCATGGCTAGGTTTTCCACATTGGACAGCACAGGCTACAAATGATGCCAAACTTCCTCAAGGTAATGAATTAAGTAGAATTCTTTTTCACTCTTTCCAACCCCTTTCCTGACATAGCACTTGCCACGACTACAATTTAATAACTAATTATGGCTTGCACTTTTTAACATCTGCATGTCCCACGAGAACACACATGCCCTGAGTACAGTGGCTGCTTCCGTCATGGTCACAGCTATATTCCCAGCAGCTTAGCACAGGGTCTTGCCCAGAGCAGGGATCCAAAGCACTTGTTGAATGAAAGAATAAGTTGGGTGCCACTGCATACACATTCATTCAGCCTAGAATTTCCCAGGACTGCTGACTTCCACTCCCAGAAAGATCTTAATGCCCAAGTTTTTAACACTATCAAGGAATACCAATTCACCCCAAAACTAGCCCATCCTTTTATAGCCAATAAATTCCCTGCTATCTTTTACTCAGGCCCTTTTATAACCAGAATTTTCTGGAGAAAATAATCAAAGGACTGGCCATGATGCTATCAGCAATTTCAAGGTCAGGTGGAGTGACAACAGGTATAGCTGGAGGAGGCAGGAGCCAGTGGAGTAATAATGGAAATATTTGGTAAGAGATGTGGGCTGGTAGAATTCTTCTAACCACACCACTAAGGAGACCATCCTATCTGCCCACATGGAGAACAAGTCATGTGACCACGGGTGCCCCACTTCACATAAAAATGCATTCTAATCAAACTATATTTTTCAGCCAACAATCAACAGAAAACTAGATTTCCCCCCGGTAGGCTTTATATTAGAAAACTCCTTAAACTTTAGCTTTCAATCCGCTTTGTCCTAGGTCACTGCTGTGAACTGAATGTGTTCCTCCAAAATTCATATGCTGAAACCTTAATCCCCAGTGTGATGGTATTTGGAAGTGAAGACTTTGGGAAGTAATAAGGTGTGGATGAGGTCACAGAGGTTGGGATTGGTGTCATTCCAAGGGAATGAAGAACTCAAGCTCACTCTCTCTCCACCATGTGAGGAAATCAGGAAGATGGTTGTCACCAGAACTTCACCTGCTAACAGCCTGACCTCAGACTTCCCAGCCTCTAGTACTGTGAGATATGAATGCTTGTTGATTAGGCCACTCATTCTGTTACAGCAGGGCAAACTAAGACAATCACCGATAAGTTTGCAGCTCTGCTATAACAAAGTGCTGCAGGAATAATCAAGCAGATTAAATAACAGAAATTTATTTTTCTCACCATCCTGGAGGCTAGAAGTCTGTTATCAAGCTGTGGGCAAGGTTGCTTTCTTCTGGAGCCTCCATCCCTGGCTTGTAGCAGATAAGCTACAAGGTTCACAAGCCAGGCTTGTGAAGACCTGTGTCTTCATCTGCTCTTTTCTTCTGTGTGTGTCTGTTTAATATCCCCTTCGTCTAAGGACCCTAGTCATGTTGGATTAGGGCCCATACTAATGACCTCATTGTAATTTAACTACCTCTTTATGGACGCTATCTCCAAATACAGTCACGTTCTGAAGTCCTGGGCATTAGGACTTTAACACATGGATTTTGGGTGAACATAATCCAGCCCATAACAGTCAGCACTCTCCCAATGTTCCAATCAATGTCTCGAATTAACTTATTATCTACATCCAACCACCCCAGAAACCACTGTTTAGCATTCTGGCATGGTTTGCTATTGTACTGTGAGTGACAAACACTTCTCTGCCTATCTGTAGACTCCCACTGCTTGCATATATTTGTAGGCTTAGGACTTTATCATTATATAAAGTATGGCTTTACCACATCAATAGCTTTTTCATACATTATATATAAAATAGCCATGTAACAGGTGGGATGGTTTTGTCATCCCATGGATGAGGACTCCAGGTACACACTCCCTGGGTTTCGATTCTAGCTCTTCCGCTCATTAGCTAGTTGACCTTCTTAAAGGTTGGCTATTATCTAACTTTTCTGTCCCTCAGTTTTCTCACGCACAAACGAGAAATATTAATAGTACCTACATCCTGTGGTTACTATTACAATTAAATGGTTTAAGAAGTATGAAGAACTTGGAACATTATCCTATAAAGAATAATATTTCATGTTATATCTGTTAGCTATTATCATGTGTTGCTATTGCTAACGTGCACTCTGTATTTAAAGTATTTGAAAAAGAATCAAATTCATCAATTCGAATCAGCCATATGCTGGATTCCAGTTTTACAGCGAATATTCTTATTTTCCCTAAAATGTCCACCTTTTTTTGGTGCACACAAGTTGTTTTGCAATCATTTTCTAAGTTATTGAATACAAATAATGATGATCTTAAGATGATAGGATTTTTCCAGAAGTGTAACTAAGACCAAAGCAAGAAGGCTTCCCTGTTTAGCAAGTGAATTCTAGAAAGCAGAGGGAACACTCAAGGCATTTTCATATATTTATAGCACTAAGTATATGATGAGCTCTTGATAAATATTTAAAAAGTGACAATGATGAAGATGGTTATGATTCACAAAGGGAGGAAGGAACTCAAGGATGAAAGTTACCCAGACTTTAAAAAAAGATCATATGAAAATGTCTAAAGTTCAGTCACTTGGAATGTTAATGATATCTGAACCATCATGGAAAAAGGCAAGAACTGAAGTATCTTTTCTCAGTCCTCTTATGAGAAACTAAAAGCAATAATGTCTAAAGAGTTAGTTACTGTACCAGGGCAATTTTTAGTACTCTTTTCTAGGCTTATATTCAAAGAATTCACTTAAACAAACACATCTTGAGCACATACCATGTGCCATTTCTACTGTAACAATAAAAAACTGAATGTGGGCACTAGAATGGTAAAATGTATCAGAGGACCATCAAATATTGTATACAACATATACTCAGAACATTTGTGTATTGTGTGCACCCCACACGCACACCATGTAAACTGAGGAAAATGGCTGAAGAGAGCAAGGGCAGCATTCCAGAAAACTGTGCAACTTTATAAATATCCCTGAGAACAGTCACTAATCACCTGAAAGACAAAAGATGAGTACCAGGAGGATGAAAAAAATAAAGGTGGGCATTGGGCCTACTGAGAGGAAAAGCTAAAACTAAAGTACCAGTTTAGTGCACTAATTTTCTGTGAAGACAGAATACCCAGGTAGGAAAAGATGAGCCTGGTAAGTTTAGGCCAGGGAGAATGAAACTCCCCAGAGGTAGAAGGAAGAAGGAAGAGGTCAAAATGGCAAACCCATGAGAAAATGCAGCTGCCAAGAACCACAGAAACACTCACCTTCTCACGTGGCACACAAACACCAAGGGGTGACATTGGACACCAGGACCCTGGATGTGAAGAACAGGCTTTGGAGTCACACAGATCAAGGTTTGCTTCTAGCTCCACTCCTTACTGGTGAGTTATGTTAGGCTGAACACATTGCTTTGCTTCTGTAATTCTTTCCCAGTTTAAACTTAAGACTGTGCTCAGGCACAGTCCCCATCCTGAAGGAGCACAATGTCATAAGAAAAAAAGACATGGGAACAAATCCTCATGATATAGTGAGTCAGGGTGGGGAACACAGGAATGAAATTGTATATAAGCTACAGATATAGCACTGAAAAGGAGATTATTTGGTTTTGACGAGAATTGGGCTTGGAACACATAGAGAGAAAAGAGCAGGGAAAGTTTCCCTAGAAAGGTAATAGATAACATGTGCTGGATTTGAGCGATGAGGAGGGGCTGGTTAGGTGACTGAGGAGAGGAAGCACATTCCATCAGCGGGAACAGCACTTGTGAAGGCATGGAATCCTGAAACTGCCAGTGTGTTCCAGGAACCACAGAACTGTGGGAGAGTGAGATGGAAGATACAGAGCTAAGCAAAGGGCCCATCACAGAGGATCATCTCATCCAGGCCAAGAACTTAGAATTATGTTATAGCTAACAGAAAACAATAAAACATTTATCACACTCCACTTGGGCTATTAAAAACTTTTGTTTATTCATTTGTTTTTCAATCCTCTTAAATGTTTTTCCCAGAGTATTTTTTTTTTCCTGAAGATTGAAAAATCTTATCAAAATTTTCTTTCACAAGAAGCTTGTATTAGACTTGAAAAGTAGATTGGATGTTATTTTCCCAACGCCTTCTGTTTCTGTCATCTGGAGTTACAAACTGAATCAACTTAGTTTGCTGAAACTAGTCAAAGTTAAAATCTAAGATCTAGCTGAGCTACAAATGATATTTTCCTCCTCTGATTTCTAGAACACTCTGGATTGTTGAGCTTCTCTATCGTGCTCCACTATACCAATAAAAAACGGGTTCACAAGAAGACACACCACCGCACATGGATCTTTTCAAAATTACTGAAGACTTCTCTTAAGAGTAAACCTTAGCACGGGTGCCTGGGTGGCTCAGTCAGTTAAGCATCTGTTCTGCCTTCGGCCCAGGTCACGATCTCAGGGTCCTGGGATCAAGCCCCACACAGGGCTCTCTGCTCAGCAGGGAGTCTGCACCTCCCTGTCATTCTCCCTCTGTTCTCTTTCTCTCTCTCTCTCTCTCAAATAAATAAAATCATTAAAAAAAAAAAAAAGTAAACTTTAACAGAGAAAATCACTGTGGTAGACAATAATTATAATTAATTTAAGAAATAAATACGTGAAGACACTCCCAAAAACTTCATGGAAAATAGGAGGCTAGAGATAGAAAAAGACTGATTCCATGGAGGTTCTATGACAAATCCAGGGGGTACCTAGGGAAGACACAAAGACACAAAGGAAAGAGACACAAAGGAAATGGCATCTCCTGGAGGTGTGTAGGGCACAACTCAGATGGTGGCCTGCGGCAGCTCTGACCAATTCAGGGATCAGATCCTTAAACTTTGTGTTGCAAAAAAAGAAATGGCATTGGTGTAGAAATGTCTAATCAAGAGCACCAGTAAGATAATTTTGGTGTATTGATGTTTAACTTCAAAGAAATTCACAAAGTCTCAAGTAATGAATTATCAAGGTCAGCTGTAGTTCAAGGTCTCCTATGAAAACTCTTCCTGGGTATCCTTGACAAAGGAGCCAAAGGAAATGACCTTCCCAGGAGTAGTTATTTAAAGAATAAGGACAGTGGTAATCACTCCACTATTTGCTCCCTCTACCTCTGACCAGAAAGGAAGTTCTAGAACAAAAATTATACTTTCTGAGACAAACCCAATAATCTGTAAGTTGATGGTTATTAAGCAAAGGATAATAACAGAAATGAAATAGTCTGAATGATTAATCGCAGTTTTGTAGCTGAGACAGTACTTTCCAGAATTCAGAAGTGGAATGTCTACCCTGGTGGTGCTTATCATTATATTTTTATACATTTTTATGATTTTCACAAGAACAACTGAGAATAATTTTTAATAACAAAAAATTCAGAGAAATACACCACTTCTTCAATGTTATTATATCTTCACGCATTATTTACAGAGCTCTGAATGAGTAGGGTTAATAAATGAATTGTTTAATATAAGAACCAGAGCTCTGTTATAACATAGCACACAAGCACACACTATATATACATATAATTGTTCCTTTCAATGACATTCTTCCTCTCCCAGGCAAAAATGCATTACAGATAAAAGAGAACAGGAAGGAAGTTGCTGGCTTTTTTCCCTCTCTGGTTTCAGATTACATGAAAAGACTCCGTGGGCTGACTCAGAGGATACACAATATATATTGTTAAGAATCTTCAGTCTCATTTATTCAGATTTAATATTAGGACATAGTTACTATTAAAACACACTTTTTATACACAAGCATTTACATGCCAGCTTCATTTTTTGCAGCCTTGGATATGAGTTTCTTAGTTAATATCAAATCCACAATAAACAAAAAAAGCCACTTCTGCAATATGTATAATAAGTGTAAAGAGTCATCTGGAAGGTAGGAGAATGGAGGAAGTGGTGTGCAACCAGCCATGATTTTACCAGCAAATAAACTGTCTATAGCTCTCAAGTGTCAATATGACTGTTCAATCAGATGTTCAAAATGTACTCATCCATGCAGTGTGAAAGAATAAACTACTTCAGTAATAATGTACCACCAGAGAATACAAGTAACTCTAAAACATTCAACCTTTCCTCTCTATATTTTTGCCTTAAGAAAAAAAAAGTGAAGCTCAACTGAATCTGGAGAAACAGAAAATTACAGTGAGACAAACCCACATTTCTGACCCAGGGCTATCGGAATTAAGTGCTAAAACCCAGCCCAGAATTTTTGGGTATCTAGTGTATTTTAAATGTATATGAGAAATACATCTCTTAATACATGTTTAAGAAAAAAAGCTCAAATTTCTGAAACTAGATTTGTTAGTAATTAATCAAGAACTTCTTTTTGGCCCAAGAGATTAATATCTCCCAAGCAACAGCGTCCAAGAGCCAATTTTATTGTCATTGTTCCATAATGCCCATTGCTTGGAAGCAGTCAGCTGGGAAATCTAGAATATTCTAGATGATTAAGAGATACCTCTGAGATATTGGAAATGCAATCTTTTTATTCTGCAATACATTGTAAAGCAATTTAAGAACTTTCCATCCCTGAGTCCATTGACTCAAAAGTCCATTGAGAATAGTATCTTTTAAACAAATACTCAAAGAGTTTGGCTATTTTTAGAACACATAGCTTTGTCCTGGCAGATTTACAAACCAAGTCAGGAAGGGTTCCTGTATCTTGCTGCATACCAAAGGATTCTCTTCAGTGAGAAATAAATCTATAGTCTTGGTTGTCTCTGAAAGCAAGCAGCTTCTACCTAATGACTTTATAACCTTTCCATAAAATAATCTGATAGTCAAAAGTTTAAGATTCAATCCTAAATCATAGTTTTGTGATATTCTTTTCCTTCCAGACGTTATTTTCTTTCAAAGCTTTAATATAATTATAATGATACTGATACTGATAATAATGAATGTTTCTTGCCCTATTCAGATAGTTTTCTGACCGGTTATGTATAAATATTTTTATGAATCTAAAGTTACTTTTAAAAATGCAAAGGGATTTCTTTTTCAGAAAATCTATAACTAATCTTTTCATAAAGCCACGGATTTTTCCTTAAAAGGAAATCCTGTTTCTAACTATTCTGCTTTGGTGAATAGGTGCTTTCATCTATTACAAGTGCTTAAAGTATCACAAATATATGGGGAATGATTAACAACACAAAATTATTTTACAAGAAGTGAGAAATAAGGAGGGGGGAAAGGCTCCCCTTTTCACCTACTCTCTCCTTCCTGGTCTGTATCTTTGGGTGTATAATCTCATACATGATGTATATTTGAGCACATTGGATCTACCTGAAGTAAGAGAAGTCTAATTAAATTAGAAGATAACAGCCTCTGGACTGAGAGAAACATTCTTACTACCCATCATGACCTTTTCAATATGGCTTTAAAAGAGTAACATCTAATTTCATTATTCTTAACCTAAATTGTCTTTTACATGTTTACATTTACACATATGCATATAAGTGTGTATATACATATCCAAACACATATAACATTTTGATATACGTATTTATATATGCAGGTATGTATGTTGACATTGTTAAACTCAACCTGAGCCCTGTGCTCCTGGAAAACAGGGACTTTAAGAAATCCCCCACCCTTTTGTGTTCCAGGAAATAGGTGCCCCCTTGTTTACCTATCCCAAGGCCAGACACAGGCCTTCCAGATTCCCTTTCAGAAATGATTAGTTGAACTGTCTGAACCTCTTAACCAATCTGGACAAATTACCAGCCTCCCTGATTTGGCCCAACTTTAGTTAGGCTTCTCTGCTTCCTTCAGGTCCCTGAACTTTACCCCTCCCCCAGTCTGAGCCAGCAGATAACACCTTAAAAGTCTCTTAGGATCATACACCCACTCACTCACTACCCATACCGGTTCTTTCTAGCCTTGTTTTTCCCTCCGAGGGGACAAAAACAACAACAAAATTCTTTTTGCCTGAACTTTAGAAGCTTACAGATTTATGAAAGGGATATTCTCCTTATTTATTTGCAATGGTCCCCTTCCTCATATTGCGATAAATCTTTCAAATAAAATCTCTCTTTACCTAAATCTGGATTTGCTTTTACATGACAATGTATACCTCACACTTGCATACACATTCAGAGAGGTGAGCTCATGTTGCTCTGATTTGAATTAAGAATAAGGAAATGAGATAGATGTATCCTATCTTCCCCCTAGAGTAACATGGAAAAAAGACCCTGAGTTTGAGAAACCAACAGGGTTATAAGAAACTAGAATGAAACATTTTTGTTATCAATTTTTTTCCACTTCTACCATTGTAGACATCAAACTCACCTCAGCTAAAACTACCTTGGACAAAGATTGTGTAAGAAACAGCTTTTCTCTAAAGAAAGTTCTCCTGTGAGAAAAGTAAGACCTTCTATCACCTCACAAGTTGGAATCAAGTCCTCTGGTCTATGACGCATCTATTCATTAGGATTCTGCCACTTTTCAATTATTCAAAATCATTATAAAATGCAGCTTTCATCTGGAAAAAAAATGTACCTCTGAGAGACACTAAATTTAGTTCCATTGGAGATAAAGTAAAGTGGTCTGTGCTTCCATAATCATGTCAACAGCCTAGCTTTTATCTCTACTAAACTCCTGGGCAGCACAGCTGGGATGCAGTCCTCCAAGGCCGAAATCTGGATACCATGTAACCAGCCTGCTTATTGCTAAGAAGCATTAACATTCCATCTGAACTGTCCTATACTTTTGAACAAGAGCTGTTTGAAATAATGTTGTACATTTGTAACTTTTTTTATTACAGATGCATTAATTAGACTCCTCTTTAAAAAATTTACTCCTTTTTCTAACACTAATACAGTAGTATTGTACATTGTATAATTCTCTTTTTGCATCTTTTCAGCTTTAAATCACAGAAAACTTTCAAAAACCAACATTTCAACATCCTCCTCTGCAAATACAAGCTGTCAAATAAATTTTGTGGATACACATGAACATAGAACGTTGTTGCAGATTATTATTTTAGAAGATGGGTGATTAAATTGACTTATAATTGATAATATGACTCATGACCAGATTTGATATAATAACAAATTAGCTATGATACTAATAAGTGGTAATTAAATGAGTGAGGCAGACATTTTAGAACTCCCAAGACCAAGCTGAAGAGATGCAGCACATCTTGCTTTTTATTTGTTTTATTTTCACCATTATTTTCAGATTGTTTTTGCAATCATACTCAAGTATCAAGATACAAGGCAGAGTTTTGGAATCGATGAAAAGCTCAAGATATTTACTTTCTGCTCAAATGGTACTTCCTCATGGAAGACTTCCCCAACCTCTACTGTTAGGTCAAATCTCATCACACAGTCTCAAATTGCCATACAACTTCTCCTTCACAGCAATGACCACGGTGAAAAATTTAATCTGCAGTGTGTGGTTATTAATGACCGTCTCACTCACTAGACTGTCAGCTCCATTAGACCAGGAGACCATGTTTTTCTTCACTAGTACATTCCCAAGTACAAAGCCTAGCACCCAGTAAGGGCTTATAGATATTGACTAAATCGATGAATATGGTTTTACTGAAACAAAACAAACAAAAAAATTACAGTTTGCTAATTCAGAGACTAGAAGACTCTTTTATGCTTTGTACTTTCTTATTTATAAATTTAAAGTGGAAATAAATTAAATCAGCTTCTTGAGATGGAATAAGGTCTTTATTCTGCCCTAATAAACCAAAGAATAACAAGGTTCTAAAAAATGTGTCTGAAACACATTTGCCCATACCTAATCTGAGTGTAAATATATCAAACTCAGCCTATAAAATCCCAGGAATAGATGTTATGCCTTCTAAATGTATACTTTTCCCTTCATAGGGCCTAACAATATTTTTTTAATGTATAAAAATGGTATTAACACATGATTAGAGTTGTTTTTCTAGGACTAATCCATTCATTCTTTCTCACCAGCCACCTTCTTCCTGGTGATAAATGGCATGCATTGTAAGGCACCTGATTGAGATTACAGGCGAGTCTGGGGCTTGCTAGGCTGAGTGACACTAAACCAGTTACCACTAGAATCAGACATTCAATATTAGTATCGTCACTATTTTGCCCTTCCCACTGCAGTCACCAAATATTTCCAGGATGACAAATATCATAACTACTTGCCAACATTCAAACATTATTTTTAAAACATTTAATTGGCAAATAAATACAAATAAATTTAAAAATAAAATGAAAATCTGAAAAATTAATATAGCCTAAATAAGACATAGACTGAGTCAATATACAACATTCATTTCATTAGCTATTAGGCACTTAACAATACAAGAAATTCTTCAGGTTCTTTGGTATGTTTTTGACCAAATGGATACATGGCTACCTGGCTAGACAGATGAACTGACAGACAGGTATATCTTGAGGTAGTAATTACTCATGTGGTCCTTGAGAAACAATCTACTTTTTACTATAGAAAACTTAACTTATAGAGTTTAACAGATATACTATGTATTTCCAGAGTAGGAGAACTCTGAATTTAAACTTAATTTAATTATCAGACCCTCTATAATGTTTTTTGAGTATTTGCACTACAGGGCAGCCTTGCAAAATGCAAGAAAGGATAAGAGATCATTCTATTTGCAAAAGTTCCTAACAGGAAAACAATGTTGCTAAGATGTCAATACTACCAAAAGCAATCTACATATTCAAAGCAATCCCTAGCAAAATCCCAATGGTGCTTTTACAAAAATAGAAAAACCCAACCTAAAATTCATGTGGAATCTCAGGAGACTCTGAATAGCCAAAACAATCTTGAAAGGGAAGAATAAAGCTGGAAAAGTCATACTTCCTGATTTTATTTTTTAAGGTTTTTATTTATTTATTTAAATAATCTCTACATCCACTGTGGGGTTCAAACTCACAACCTTGAGATCAAGAGTCACATGCTCTTCCAACTGAGCCAGCCATGTGCCCCTCATATTTCTTAATTTTTAAAACTTACTACAAACCTACAACAATCAAAACAGTGTGCTACTAGCATAAACTCAGACATATAGACCAATAGAATAGAAGAGATAGCCCAGAAAAATAAAACCCCTCACATATATGATCAAATGATCTTTGACAAGGATACCAAGACCATTCAATGCTAAAAGGATAGTTTTTGCTGCAAATGCTATTGGGAAAACTGGATATCCACAAGCAAAAGAATTAAGTTGGACATTTACCTAGCAACATATATAAAAACTAACTCAAGATGGAAAAGACCTAAAACTGTAAAAGTCTCAGGAAAAAAAATGTAGGGCAAAGTTTCACAACATTGTATTTAGTAATGATTTCTTGGATAAGACACCAAAGACACAGACAACAAAAGAAAACATAGACAAATTAGACTTCATGAAAAATTTTCAACTTTGTGCATCAAAAAGACATTAAGATTAAAGTAAAAAGCAACCCACAGAATGAGATAAATCTTACAAGTCATATATATGATAAAGGATTAAACTCAACAATGAAAAAAAAAAGCAACCACCCAATTAAAAAATGGGCAAAGGACTTGAATAGATATTTCTACAAAAAAGATACACAGAATAACAATAAGCACATGAAAAAATA
>CM053605.1:30822580-30850272 GCA_028646535.1 Procyon lotor
GCCAATGTATAAAACAGTATGATTGTTCCTCAAAAATATTAAATGTAGACTTACCATATGATCCAACAATTCCACTTCTGGGTCCCAAAGAATTGAAAGAAATGAAATCAGGGTCTCAAAGAAATATTTATACATCCACATTTATAGCAGCATTATTCACAAAAGCTAAAACATAAAAACTTTCAAAGGTCCATCAACAGATGAATGGATAAACAAAATGTGGTATTTATAGGACTTCCAGGGAAAATGGCATGTTAGGAAGACCCTAAGCTCATGTTCTCCCATGAATACAACTAAATAATATTCACATAGGTGTAAACAACCCAGAAAAAAAAAAAAAAAAACAACCCTGAAAACTGGTAGAATAATGTCTCCACAGTTAAATATAGAGAAAAGGCTGCATTGAAGAAGGTAGGAAGGGCAGAGATTCGATCAGGAGGTAAATGGAGCCCCCTGACTGTCTACAGGAGTGAGGGAAGACATGGGCATGGGTGGAGGAGCTAAATAGACTCATACTGGGGAGCCCACAAGGGAAGATGCCCATAACGTTTGCCTTTGAAAACTAGAGAAGTGGGGCGCCTGGGTGGCTCAGTGGGTTAATGCCTCTGCCTTTGGCTCAGGTCATGATCTCAGGGTCCTGGGATTGAGCCCTACATTGGGCTCTCTGCTCAGCGGGGAGCCTGCTCCCCTCCCCCCCCCCACCGCCCGTCTCTCTGCCTACTTGTGATCTCTCTCCTCTCTGTCAAATAAAGGAATAAAAATCTTTAAAAAAAAAGAAAACTAGGGGCAACTGGGTGGCTCAGTCTTTAAGCGTCTGCCTTCGGCTCAGGTCATGATCCCAGGGAGGTGGGATCAAGCCCCGCATCAGGCTCCCTGCTCGGCACAAAGCCTGCTTCTCCCGCTACCGTTCCCTCTGCTTGTGTTCCCTCTCTCGCTGTGTTTCTCTCTGTCAAATAAATAAAATCTTTAAAAAAAAAAAAGAAAAGTAGAGAAACAAAATTTCATGAGTTCTTACAATCAGTGAGACTTAAAATCTCTAACTTTAAAGATTAACAGGCTCATAAGAAAGCTGGGAGGGCAAAAGGAAACTGAGTCCCTGCCCTTAAAAAGACAGCACAACAAACAGCTCCCACAGAGACACACCACAGAAGCAGCACTTTGCAAAATTCCTGGGGTATATAGGAGGAGGATCTGTTTACCAATCTCAGAACATGTGGTGGAGAGGCAGGGATGTTGGGATATCTTCCCAGGAACAAAGGAGCTAGCTCTTTCCTTCCCCCACTACACAACCTAAACACACAGCCAGGTGTGGGAATCAGCATGGAGCAAATACTCCCTACCTTACTTGCTAACAGTGCACCCCATCCCTGCATTCCCTTGCAGACACACCCACTCCAGCCAGACTTCTGCTTCAAGTCTCCTCCCACAACACACCAGCACAAACCTTGCTAACACTGCCACCCTGCCCCTGTGTGCTTCTGCAGTTCCACCCCCTCCAATTTAGTTTTGGCTTGAGCCCATCCAAAGCAGTGCCACAAGCCTAGCAGTATGAAAACAACCCCAACTGGGGCCAGCACCACTCTAAGTAATGCTTGCCCTGGGGAAAGGGAAGGATAATCACGTACACCAGTCAGACTGCAGCTCACACAGTGGGCTAGTGGTAGATACCTAATCTAACTGCAGGCCCCACCTACCAACAAAAAATTCTAAGGGCATAAATAGGAGAAGCATGACTACATCTCTCACAAATGCTCGTCTGACTCAGCTCAAACCCAGAGCAGCCCCAGACCGGCCCATTGGCAACACAAGGACAAAACCCTGCCCATAGTGGGTAAAGAGAACAATTACAGAAAACTGGACTGAAGGAAAAAGTGGCCCAGCCATAATAGCAGGGTGAACACAACACATATAGAAGATAGCCCTGAAGTGCTAGATTCTAGTGAACAGGGGACACTGCAGAGCACTAAAGGGCTTCTCCATAAGGCCACTACTCTCAAGAACTCAAGACACAACTGACTTTCCTAACACAAAGATACAAAGAGAGTTGGATAAAATGAAGAGACAAAGACTATGTCCCAGATGAAAGAACAGGACAGTCATGGCAAGAGAGTTACGTGAAATGGAGATAAGTAATATATCTGACAGAGAATTTAAAGTAATGCTATAAAGATACTCACTGGACTTGAGAAAAGAGTGGAGTATCTCTGTGAGACCTTCAACAAAGAGATAGAAAATATAAAAAAAGAACCAGTCAGAGATGAAGAACTCAATAACTAAAATTAAAAATGCACTAGATGGAATAAATAGTAGACAAGAAGAGGCATAAGAACAGACCAGCCAAAGGTCAGAGAAATGAAAAATGAGAGAAAAAAAGTAATACAAAATGAAAATAGACCTAGGGAACTCAGTGATACTGTCAAACACAATAATATTCACATTATAGGGATGCCAGAAGGAGAAGAGAGAGAAAAGGAGCAGAAAATTATTCAAAGAAATGATAGCTGAAAACTTCCCAAATCTAGGAAACAAACCCAGATCCAGAGGGCACAGAAGCCCCCAACAAAATCAACCCAAGGAGGTCCACACAAGACATATAGTAATTAAAAATGGCAAAAGGTGGTGATAAAGATAGAATTTAAAAAGCAGCAAGAGGGAAAAAAAAAAAAAAAACACAGTAATATACAAGAGGAACCCATAAGGCTATGAGCTGATTTTTCAGCAGAAACTTTGCAGGGCAGAAGAAAGTGACATGATATATTCAAAGTGCTAAAGGAAAAAAACCTGCGGCCCAAACTACCTTATCCAGCAAGGCTATCATTCAGAACAAAAGTAGAGATAAAGAGTTTCCCAGACAGACAAAAAAGAATTAAAGGAATTCATGAAAACTAAACCAGACCTACAAGAAATTATAAAGGGGACTCTTTGAATGGAAAGGAAAGACCATAAATAGGAGTAAGAAAAGCAAGAAGCACCAAAGCAGTAAAATTAAGTATATCTATCAAAATCAGTTAAGAGACTCACAAAATAAAAGGATGTAAAGTATGACGGCATATTATAAAAACCGATGGAGAGAAGAGTAAATAATTAGTTCAAACTTAAGTGGCCATCAACTTAATATAAACTGCTATATGCATAAGATGTTATATACAAGCCAAATGATAACCACAAATCAAAAACCAATAACAGATATTTAAAAAATAAAGAAAAGTTCACTAAAAAAGCCAACTGATTGTGAGAGAAGAGAACAAGAGAAGAAAGGAACAGAGAAGAGCTATTAAAAACAATCATAAAAGAAGTAACAAAATGGCAATAAGTGTGTATCTAGCAATAATTACTTTGAATGTAAATGGACAACATTCCAATCAAAAGACATAAGGTGAGGGGCACCTGGGTGGCTCAGTGGGTTAAAGCCTCTGCCTTCAGCTCAGGTCATGATCTCAGGGTCCTGGGATCGAGCCCCACATCGGGCTCTCTGCCCAGCAGGGAGCCTGCTTGCCCCCTCTCTCTGCCTGCCTCTCTGCCTACTTGTGATCTCTCTCTCTGTCAAGTAAAGAAATAAAATCTTAAAAAAAAAAAAGACATAAGGTGAGAAAATTAGTAAAAGGCAAAATCCATCTATATGTTGCCTACAAGAGACTCATATGAGACCCTTTAAGACACATGCAAATTGAAAGTGAAGGTATGAAAAAAGCATTTATCATGCAAATGGAAATGAAAGAAATCTTACACTGGACAAAATAGACGTTAAAACAAAGACTATAACAAGAGAGGAAGAAGAACACTATAAAATTATAAAAGGAACAGTCCAACAACAAGATACAACAACTGCAAATATTTATGCACCCAACATGGGAGTGCACAAATACATAAAGCGGTTAAAAACAAACATAAAGGAACTGATCGATAGTAATACAATAATAGTAGGAAATTTTAACACCACACTTACATCAGTGTATAGATCATCCAACAAGAAAATCAACAAGGAAACAGAGGCTTTGAATAACCCATTGTGGGGCATCTGGGTGGCTCAGTCAGTTAAGCATCTGCCTTCAGCTCAGGTCATGATCAAGCCCCACATTAGGCTCCCTGCTCAGAGGGGAGTCTGCTTCTCCCTCTGCCACTCCCCGTACTTGTACTCTCTCAAGCTCTCTCACTCTCTCTCACTCTTTATCAAATAAATAAATAAAATCTTTAAAAAAAATGAATGACCCATTGGACCAAATGGATCTAGCAGATGTATTCAGAATATTCCATCCTAAAACAGATATACATTCTTACATTCTTTTCAAGTACACATAGAACATTCTCCAGAATAGATCACATACTGGTCACAAAACAAGTCTCAACATATTCAAAAAGATTGAAGTCATACCATGCATCTTTTCTGACTACACACAATGAAACTAGAAATCATCCACAATGATAAAATCTGGAAAAGCACAAATACACACAGGTTAAATAACATATTACTAAACAATAAATGGATCAACCAAGATCAAAGAAGAAATAAAAAAAATATATGGATACAAATGAAAACGAAAACACTGTGATGCAGAACCTTTGGGATGCAGCACAGCAGTTCTAAAAGGGAAGTTTATAGCAATACAGGCAGGCCTACCTAAGAAGCAATAAAAATATCAAATAAATAACTTACTCTTACACCTCAAGCAGCTAAAAAAAAGGAACAAACAAAACCCAAAAACCAATAGAAGGAAAGAAAAAATAAAGATTAGAGCAGAAATGAATGAAATAGAAGTAAAAACAATAAAAGAATAGATTGATGAAACCAGAGGCTGGTTCTTTGAAGAAATCACCAAAATTGATAAACATTTAGCCATATTCATTAAAAAAAGAAGGAGAAAGAAAAAATAAGTAAAAATAAAGAGAGAGGGAGAAGACTCAAATTTAAAAAAATCAGAAATGAAAGAGAAGAAATAACAACTCACCCCACAGAAATGCAAAGGATTATAAAAGAACATTATGAAAATTATACGCCAACAAATTGGACAGCCTAGAAAAAAATAAATAAATTCCTAGAATATAGTCTCCCAAAACTGAATCAGAAAGAAATAGAATATTTGAACAGACTGACTACCAGCAATGAAATTGAAGCAGTAATCAAAAAACTCCCAACTAAAAAAAAACCAAAAACAAAACAAAACAAAAAAAAACTCCCAGATGGCTCTAAAGGTGAATTCTATGAAATCTTTAAAGAGAATCCAAACCAATTCTTTTCAAAGTATTCGAAAAACAGAAGAGGAAAGAAAGCTTCCAAATTCATTCAGGCCAGTATCTCTCATGAACACAGATTTAAAAAATCCTTGGCAAAATATTAGCAAACTAAATCCAGCAATATCTTAAAAATAGTCATTTACCACAATCAAGTAAGATTTATTCCTGGGATAAAAGGGTGGTTCAATATTTACAAATCAATCAATGTGATATATCACATCAATAAGAGAAAGGATAAAAGCCATATGATCATTTCAGTAAATGCAGAAAAAGCATTTGACAAAGTACAACATTCATTCATGATTTAAACAAACAACTCAACAATGTAAAGACCATGCAATACAAAAAACCCACAGCTAACATCATACCCAATAGTGAAAAACAGAGCTTTTCCCCTAAGATCAGGAACAAAATAAGGAACAAAATACTATGTTATTCAACATAGTATTGGACATACTAGCCATAGCAATCAAACAACAAAAAGAAATAAAAGGCATCCAAACTCATAAGGAAGAAGTGAAACTTTCACTATTTGCATATGACAGGATACTATATATAGAAAACCCTGGAGACTATAAAAAAAACTACTAGAACAGATAGAATTCAGTAAGGTAACAGGATATAAAGTCAATATACAGAAATCTATTGCTTTTCTATGAACTAAAATTAAAGAACAGAAAGAGAAATTAAGAAAACAACTCCATTTACAATTGCACCAGAAAGAATTAAATGCAAACTAAATTATTAAATACAAACTAAATTAAATACACACTAAAGTAGGAGAAAGATCTATACTCTGAAAACTATAAAACACTGATGAAAGAAATTGAATGAAATAGAATTTCATTTCCATTTGTTTATGTACATATAAGCATATAAACAAATGGAAAGATACCCCATGCTCATTGACTAGAAGAACAAATATTGTCAAAATATCCACACTACCCAAAGCAGTCTACAGATTTATTTCAATCCCTGTGAAAATACTAACAGCAATTTTCACAGAACTAAAACACATAATTCTAAAATTTGTATGGAACCAAAAAAGACCCAGAATAGTCAAAGCAATCCTGAAAAAGAACAAAACTGGAGGTATCACAATCCTAGATCTCAAGATATACTGCAAATCTATAGTAATCAAAACAGTATGGTATTGGCACAAAAACATAAACAGATCAATGAAACAGAATAGAGAGCTCAGAAATAAACCCACAATTAATCTTTGACAAAGGAGGCAAGAATATGCAGTGGGAAAAAGTCTCTTCAACAAATAATATTGGGAAAACTGGACAGCTATGTGCAAAAGAATGAAACTGGACCACTTTCTTATATCATACACAAAAATAAACTCAAAATGGATTAAGAACCTAAATGGGAGACCTGAAACCATAAAAATCCTAGAAGACAGCACAGGTAGTCATTTCTCTGACGCTGGTCATACGGCATTTTTCTAGATATATCTCCTGAAGCAAGGGAAACAAAAGCAAAAATAAAAATAAAAAGCTTCTGCATAGCAAAGGAAATGATCAACAAAACTAAAAGACAAACTAATAAAAGGGAGAAGATATTTGCAAGTGATATATTCAATAAAGGGTTAGTAGCTACAATATATAAAGAATTTATAAAACTCAACACACACACAAAAAATAATCCAATTAAAAAATGGGCAGAAGATATAAACAGACATTTCTCCAAAGAAGACACAAATGGCCAACAAACACATGAAAAGATACACATCACTCATCATCAGGGAAATATAAATTAAAACCACTTTGAGATGCCACCTCACACCTGTCAGAATAGCTAACGTCAAAAATACAGGAAATAGGGGCGCCTGGGTGGCTCAGTTGTTAAGCATCTGCCTTCGGCTCAGGTCATGATCCCAGAGTCCTGGGATCGAGTCCCGCATCGAGCTCCCTGTTCGGCAGGAAGCCTGCTTCTCCCACTACCATTCCCTCTGCTTGTGTTCCTCTCTCACTGTGTTTCTCTCTGTCAAATAAATAAAATCTTAAAAAAAAAAAAATACAGGAAATAACAAGTATTGGCAGGATGTAGAGAAAAAGAAACCCTCATGCAGTGTTGGTGGAAATGCAAACAGGTGTAGCCACTGTGGAAAATAGTATGGAGTCTCCTCAAAAATTAAAAATAGAAGTACCCTGTGACCCAGTAATTTCACTCCTGGGCATTTACCCCCCCAAAAATGAAAAAACTAATTTTAAAAGATATATGGACCGCTATGTTTATTGCAGCATTACTTACAATAGCCAAATTATGGAAGTAGCCCAAGTGTGCATTAATAGATAAACGGATAAAGAAGATATGATACACACACACACACACACACACACACACACACACACACACACACAGTGGAATATTACTCAGCCATAAATAAGAAAAGAATATTGCCATTTGCAACAACAATGATGGATCTAGAGAGTATAAGGCTAAGCAAAATAAGTCAGTCAAAGACAAATACCATATGATTTTACTCACGTGGAATTTAAGAAACAAAACAAACAGGAAAAAAAAGAGACAAATCAAAAAACAGACTTTTAACTATAGAGAGCAAACTGATGGTTACCAGAGGTGGGGTGGGTGGGAGTATGAGTGGAATAGATAAAGGGGATTAAAGAGTAGACTTATCTCGATGAGCACTGAGTGTAGAATTTTTACTCTCTACTGTACATCTGAAAACTAATATAACACTATGTTAACTATGCTGGAATTAAAAGATAAAGTAAACAAAAATAAATATATAAATAAGTGTAAAACACAAAAAATATATTTACATACAAGAGAATATTATTCAGTTATATAAGAGAAGGAATTTCTGACATATATTTACAACATGGCTAAGCCTTGAGGACATTATGCTAAGTGCAATAAGTCAATCACAAAAAAAAGACAAACATTGCATGATTCCACTTTTATGACGTACCTAGTGTCGTCAAAAATCACAGAAACAGAAAATAGAATGGTGGTTTTCAGGGCCTGAGTTTTTTTAATAGATCCCAAATTTCAGTTTTACAAGATGAGAAAAGTTATGGGCATGGATGGTGGTGATGGCTACACAACACTATGAATGTATTTAATACCACTGGACTGTATGCTTAAAATAATTAAGATGGTAAAATGTATGTTCTATGTATTTTAGCACAATAAAAAAATAATAATAAAAAAACTTAGGGAATCAAAAATTCCCGGAAGATGGCAAGTACAGATCATTTTACTGGAAAGAACAATCAGGAAGGGGAAATATAGCAGTGGGGAAGATTGCAGTGAGAGTCTGTGAAGTGAAACTAGAAACTGAATGTAATTAGGGCTTCGTGGTGCCATAGGTTAAAAACAAAGCAAAAAAAAGGAGGGGGAGGGGCGCCTGGGTGGCTCAGTGGGTTAAGCCTCTGCCTTCGGCTCAGGTCTTGATCTCAGGGTCCTGGGATCGAGCCCCGCATCGGGCTCTCTACTCAGCAGGGAGCCTGCTTCCCCCTCTCTCTCTGCCTGCCTCTCTGTCTACTTATAATCTCTCTTGCTGTGAAAAATAAATAAAATCTTAAAAAAAAAAAAAAGGAGGGGGATCAAGACATAGAAAAGAAGGTGTATAAGTAGAGAGATTTACACTATTGATAGGTTTAGTGACAAAAAGATAGTATGTTTAAGCAATGTAATGTAGTTAAGCACAGAGAAAGATTGCAAATTACTTTTAATCATAAAAATGTTAAGACCTAGAAGGACTCTAGCTATCATAAAATCTGATCTCATCCTTTGGTGAGAAAGATAGTCTAATTTTTAAAGAATTATTTATTTATATATTGACACAGAGAGAGAGAAAGAGAGGCAGAAAGCACAAGCAGGGAAGAGTGGCAGAGGGAGAGGGAGAAGCAGACTCCCTAGAAAAGGGAGCCTGATACAGAGCTTGATCCCAAGATCCCTGGGATCATGACCTGAGCTGAAGTCAGATGCTTAACAGACTGAGCCACCCAAGCATCCCCAGATAATCTAATTTATAATAATAATAATCTATAAATTATAATATTAATAATCTATATATAATCTAATTTAAAAATCTGCAGATTTTTAAATTCATGTTTAACTTCCTATAGGTCTAAACTTTTAGATAATTAATTCTAAGATAAAATAGATAGGCACTCACAGCCCAAAATTTTGTTACTTTGTATGTAATACTAGAAAGTATTTTCTTCAGACCTACCAGAATTAAAAGCTCTGTGTGTGTGTGTGTGTGTGTGTGTGTGTGTGTGTGTGTGTGTGTGTGCCTAGTCTAGTCTAGTTTCTTTATTCAGAAATAAAAGCTTTGTTCAAAACTCTTTGAAAGTTCTGTCTCAGGATTGGTGACTTAAAAGCTCTTCAATTTTGCCTATCAGTCTCCTTCTCAGTGAAAGCTTGAGGAATTTGCCTATAGGGACTTCACCTTTCATTTCTATAATCATCTCAGGTTGGTTATTCAAAGGAAGATTCCAGGACTTCTGCTCTGAAAGCTTAGGTGATAAAGGATAGACTAAGCACCTGAGAGGCAGAGTTGAGGGTGTAGAGGAGTGGGCTGAGGAAGGAATAGGAAAAGGAGCATGGCCTTTGCAAAGCTCTTGCTGGGGGCACAGCTCTGAAAGCTTCCTCTACCTCATCAAGTGGTGGAGGCTGGCAACGTTGAGACTAAAAGCCAGTGTGAACAGTGTTGCTGTCCAAGAGAAACAGGAGGAGGTTGGCTGGGTTCTCAGGGTGGGTCCAGGGTCGGCCCTCGGCTTTGGTATTTTTGTTATTTTGTTTTGCTTTCCTAATCTCAGTGGTATCTGTCCAAGGGTTCAATTACATCCAACCGCTCCAGAGTGATCAGGCCCTGGGGAGCTGATTCACGCTGTCCAAGCTCATAGGAGATGCACTGGTGAAAAAGGAAGTTAAATGTCTCATTTACAAAGAGAAATGTAACTTCCAGGCAGATAGGACTAGTTAGATCACCTGGTCAATCCATTCCATCTTCATCAGAAAATGATACTTGGGAAGCCAAGTTGAGAACCGAGTTGCTTGGTAAATGTAGCATCAGAACAGGGAGAATAGGTAGTCTGAAGCTACATTCTTTGTAGGAATACACTGCCAAGGTGATTGGAATTCTCATGTTATCTGGACAGGACACTTACTCCTGTAAGATACTAAATATAAAGTGCTTAGTACAATACTAGACACATAGAAAGCACTCAGTTAATATATCACTCTTATGGGGCTATCAATATTCTGACAGTAGAGGGTAGTGAGCTGACAGCATGGGTTCTGGATTTAGATCCTTGCTCCACCACTCAATACCCATCTGTCGGTGGGAATGTTAATGTCTCCAGCCTCAGTTTTTCTCATCTATAAAATGGGTGCAGTAACAGCAACTTTACACGGTTATCCTCAAAATTACCTAAGATGTTGTGTAAAAATCACTTAACTGCTTATTATAAGCTGTGAATGCTATTAATAATAAAATAACAATTATACAGCACTTTTTATATGCTGGAGACCACTTTATATATATTAACTTATTCAGTCCTCACATAACCCTATGAGGTGGGTGTAGTTGAAGAACCTCATTGTAGTCAACAAAATCCGTTCCTTCTCCTTGAGGAAGCATATACTGCCCCACTCCACTGAAGTCAGATTTGACCATGTGGCTTGCTTTCGCCAGTCAAATGTAAATAGAAGGAAAATAAGACACTACTGGGCAGAAGTGTTTAAAACCAATTTCCCTACCTCTAGGATTGTAGAAGCATTAGATAGAGCTCCTATTAGCCTGAGTTCCTAAATGATATTCTCTATCTTGTATGTCTTGTGATGGACATACAGTGCGAGCAAGAAATAACTATTGTTGGGGGGCCTGGGTGGCTCAGTCAGTTAAGCATCTGCCTTCAGCTCAGGTCATGATCCCACGGTCCTGAGATTGAGCCCCACATTGGGTTCCCTTCTCTGCGGGAAGCCTGCTTCTCCCTGCCTGCCATTCCCCCTGCTTGTGCTTGCTCTCTATCTCTCTCCATTGTTCTCTCTGTGTCAAATAAGTAAATAAAATCTTGAAAGAAAGAAAGAAAGAAAGAGAGAGAGAGAGAGAGAGAGAGAGAGAGAGAGAAAGAAAGAAAGAAAGAAAGAAAGAAAGAAAGAAAGAAAGAAAGAAAGAAAGAAAGAAAGAGAAAAGAAAGAAATAAGCTATTGTTTTAAGCCCCTGATGTTTTCAGATTTTTGTTTCCACAGCATAATCTATCTTAATTGACTCAGAAGCACAGAGGCAAAAGGAGATTTCTCCAAGGCCACACAGCTAGAAAGTATTTGGCTTCAGTCTATACTCCTAACTACTTTGCCTTACCTTTCTTAACAATTCATAGTAATATTATCAATATGAAGAATAGTTTATTATTAATACATTGTTATCCTTGGGGGTCTGTTTCTTTAGATTTCATAAATTGTCTTTTTCTGGAAGAGTTACCTCAGGAGGAAAGCTAACCTCTCTTCAGCTTCTACTGCAATCAACAGCCAGTAGCTTCCAGAAACAACATTGGAGAAGTTTTCAATAGATAACATAGGAAAACAATGTGGAGATTCCTCAAGAAATTAAAAATAGAGCTACCCTATGACCCTGAAATTGCACTACTGGGTATTTACCCCAAAGATACAGATGTACTGAAAAGAAGGGCTACATGTACCCCAATGTTCATAGCAGCAATGGCCACAATCGCCAAACTGTGGAAGGAGCCAAGATCCCCTTCAACAGATGAATGGATAAAGAAGATATAGTTCATATATACAGTGGAATATTATGCCTCCATCAGAAAGGATGAATAGCTAACTTTTGTATCAACATGGACGGGACTGGAAGAGATTATGCAGAGTGAAATAAGTCAAGTGGAGAGAGTCAATTATCATATGGTTTCACTTACTTGTTCAGCATAAGGAATAACATGGAGGACACTAGGAAAAGGAAGGAAGAGTGAATTAGGGTAAATCAGAGGGGGAGAGGAAGCATGAGAGACTGGACTCTGAGAAACAAACTGAGGGTTTTGGAGGAGAGAGGAGTGAGGGGATGGGTGAGCCTGGGGGTGGGTATTAAAGAGGGGCACGTATTGCATGGAGCATTGGGTGTGGTGCATAAACAATGAATCTTGGAACATTAAAAAAATAAAATTAAATTAAGATGTTAAAAAATAAATAAAACTATTTTGTAAAACTGTAAAAAACAAACAAAATAGATAACATAGAGGACACTGGACATGCTCTTTATACAACCTCAGAGTAGCCTCCAGGGGCACAGTCACTATGGCTGCCAGAAGATCCTGACTTGATAAACACACACACACACACACACACACACACACAGAATCACAAAGAATGATTTAAAATGTGCATGGTCATTCAGTTGAGGGTGACCCCATTTTTGCTTGTCATTCAGTCTTTCAGAGATGGATGCCTCTCTTCATACCTCTTTTCTTAATAGCACATCATCTTGTTTCCCTTCTCCTATCTCTCAACAATGAACAAAGCCTTCAAGTGGGTCTGCAGGCTCTGTTAGAAAGCATATTACCACACTGATATCCATTTAATTTCCCTTATGCTGCAAGATGTGAGAGCCTGAAATTTGAGGACCAAATAAGAGAATCTGCCTGCTTTAGCAACACAAGTACCTGAGGAGAAGTGAAAAACTCTGTTCTTCCCAAGGAAAATGAAAATGTTGCCAAGATAAAAGCAGAAGAAGCAAAGGCTTAAACAGTAATAAAAAGCCAAAAGTTAGGTAGAAAAAGATTAGTCATATTTAATGAACACAAATCTATAAAAGAAACGTATTTTTTTTTTTTAATGGCACACTGGAATACATTAAATTACAAGCTGGAAATCTATCTAGGGAAAATATAAGTACATATCAATTAATAGAAGTACTCATTGATGAAGTAATGATTCATTCATAATTCATTTAATACATGTCACTCAACTAGTAATCAATGAAATTTATGAACAAATAAGAGGTTAGCCACTTCCTAATTTTTTATTCCTTTCTAAGCTCTAGTAACCACCTACCTTCATAAATTTTCTTTTACAATAAAATGTTTACTAGCTATATTTTTTAATATTATTTTTATTTATCACTACTTGACATATCACTAGCCTGCTAAAATTGATTTTTTTCATCAAATTTTTTAAAATATAAAGATAATGGAATTTAGTTCCTTAAAATATCGAATAGGCCAAGTTAGAAAAATATATACTGGGAAAGTTCATTAAAAATGCTACTCATGGGTTCTTTTTTTTTTTTTAAGATTTTATTTATTTATTACACAGAGAGACAGTGAGAGAGGGAACACAAGCAGGGGGAGTGGGAGAGAGAGGAGCAGGCTTCCAGCTGAGCAGGGAGCCCAATGTAGGGCTTGATACCAGGACCCTGGGATTATGATCTGAGCTGAAGGCAGACATTTAATGACTGAGCCACCCAGGCACCCCTCATGGGTTCTTTCTAATTTCAGTTTTGTAGGTGTAACCGCCTTACAATGAAGTTTTTTTTATACTTGAGGAGTCAAGTCACTCTGGATGGAGTCCAAGACTTTAAATGAATTCCACCTTATAACACATTCTGTTTTATCAGTGACATAGTATAAATTCATATCTCTCTTCCAAAAGATCTTCAGAACTTTCATGAGTGAAACACTTCCAAAATTAATAACAACTTACTACAATAGGTTAACTAAGCAAGTGAAGTTGTAGCATCTTTTTCTGGAAGACTTAAAGAACAGGGAAAATTCCCATTGTAAAATTTTAATATTATGTTAATAACCAAATAAAATTCTTTTCTGAACGACAGCATGGAGAAAAGACAGATGGGAGGAACTCTTAACGTGTGAGGGTAGGATGAATTGGAGCTATCTTGGTCCAATGATTATCTGGAAAATATACTGAAGACTGAGTCATTGAGACATGTTTCATCATACCACTCCAAATAAACACAATGGCTATTTAAGGAGTTTGAGTTTGTGCTCAGCAATGAAAGAGAAAGAAAAAGATAGGAGGAAAATGTTATAGTTGGCTATTGGCATATGGTTAAAGTGGGGGAAATGCAAAAGATTTGCTAAGTGAGTTCCTACTGTGAACCCATGCATGGTGCTAAAATATGAATGGAAGGGGAAAAAAAAAACATGGATGGGAGCTTCAAGAACCATCTTGATTTTAGCCTTCTTGCTGGATCCTAAGTCCTCACCTCTGGCTTGGAAAATTTGGACACTAAGTACAATTCATATCCATTATATTATAGAGCTATTCATCTTTGTCTCTGCAAGTTTTTCTCCAGCTTCCCTGTCATGTATTAATATCAGATCAATGTAATACTGAATTGTAGGAAACATAAATTAAAGAATTTATTTTTTTGTCTCAGCTTAGTTTGCTTGAAAGTCAGGGCCCCTTCCACCACTTCTTGCTCCAACCCACCATTTCCTTAGGGGCACATCTGTCATATTTTCTAGCCTCTCCCTTAATTGTTGGAAAGTACATTGGAATTAAATATGTTTAGCTACATGAACCCACATATTCAAACAATATTAACAATTCCTCACTCCCTTCCCCTAAATAGTGGAGAGTACTTATATAAATTGTATATAAAGAAACCCTTTCAGTTGGCAATGCACAATTTTACAATGATCCCTGCCATATCCTAGTAATTCAGTGAGTATGTCTTACAAGTTTGGGTATTACTCATTCAACCAATTGTAAGCAACATAAACTGAATATAGAAAACTTAAGAAAAAAGGCTTTTATTGGAAGATATTAGGAGCTTGGAAAATCAATAGGAAGGCTAGAGAACAAAGCAGGAACTAAAAGCTTGACATTTAAGATAAAGAAATAAAGGGAGAGTCTCAAAAGGTTCTTCTCAGAGAGGGATCATTAGACTAAATAGTCCCCAAAAGAGCCCAGCCTCTGTCCCTCATATAAAAATTAAAATTCCAGGGGCACCTGGGTGGCTCAGTTGGTTAAGCCTCTGACTCTTGATTTTGGTTCAGGTCATGATCTCAGGGCCATGAGATCCAGCCCCATGTCAAACTCCGCACTGGGCATGGAGCCTGCTTGGGATTCTCTCTCTCCCTCTCACTCTGCCCCTGTCCTCTCTCTCTCTCCCTCTCTCTCTCTCTTTCCCTCTCTCTCTCTCTCTTTCTCTCTCTCTCAAAAAAAAAAAAAGTCCAATTCCGAGATCATTTGTTTAGCACTTGTGGAGAGAGCACTTGATTAACAAGCCCACAAAATGCAATAAGGGAAAGGAAATATTAAAAGTTTGGGAAAATTCACTCTTCTTTTTTTTTTTTTTAATTTTTTTTTTTTAAATTCACTCTTCTTAAGTTCCTGGCACTCAAGCTGAAATACCAGCAGTTAGTACATGAACTATAATACTAGAATACTGGTCATGTTTCAAAAGCTCTGTCTTAGAATGACATGTGCAGCATTTGCTCGGCCCCATCTAGCAACCCTCCTCTGTCACTAAACCAAACCAACACAGAAACCAACCTCAGAAAATAGAGAATGACTTCAAGTCACAGGTTAATAAGGAAACAAGAAATTATATCTCAATTTAAAAATCAGTTGACTTAAAAATTTATTAAATAAAATAAGAAACAACAACAACAAACTTGTTCCTCCAATGGTCAACCTCACCTGGCAAAAGTAATAGCATATAGAGGTGTGCATAGAGAGTGTCTAGTTTTATGCACTATGCCTTAGATATTTTGTACGCATTACCTCATTTAACTCTCACCAAACCCTGAGTGTTAATATTACTGTCACCCTAATATTATTGTCAACCCTCAGGCGGATCCTCTAACTTGGCCAAATCTTCACAGCTATAAGGCAACATGCATGCAGAGTGGACTGCACCCCTGAACTAGGCTGACTAGACTCAGTCACGTGGGTTGAGTTTTTTTTTTTTTTTTAACCCAAATTTGTGGATTGAGTTTTATAGGAGGCAGGAGGACAGTGTAGTGTAGAACCATGGGCATAAGTTGAAATCTCAGCTTTGCCGCTTACTGGCTGAAGGCAAGAAATTTAAACCTCACCAAGCCTCAATTTCCTCATCCGTGAGAGGGGGAGAGTTATACCAGGGTCAGTATGAATCGCTGCAAGGTCAGCCCATCCTTGCAAAGAGGAAAAGGGAAATGTATATAAACTACTTAGCCATGAGTGCTTGTCACATATTAAGTACTGAGTAACTGATGGTTATTTTGAGTTATAAGTCTGTGTCCCTTTGTAGACTAGTCCTCAAGACTCAGGTATTACTCTTTTGATATTTGTATCTGTAGCACCTTTCTCAGTGATTGGCACATTAACAAGCTCACATAAATGTCTGCTGACCAGAAAGTGTATCAGCATGCACGCTGCCATGTTGTATTCTAATATTAGAAAATAAGCTCCTCCTTATATTAACGCTCCTCCTTGCTCATTGAACAAATGATGCTAATTTTCCACCACCCCAATGTCTAGCCTCAGACTTTAACTCATGAGGTCAGAGATGGTACCTCCTCTGTTCTCCATGGATCCTCAATACCTAGCACAGAGCTCAGTACATAGTGGGAGGTTAACAAATACTTGTGAACTGAATTTTTAATAAACATTTGTAATATATCTTTCAGTTTACCTAGCACTTTCATATAAACATATTTCTCAGCAGAGCAAGTTCAACATATCTCTTTGGCACCAGACTGCCTGGGTTCACACTCCACCTCCATCATTTACTAGCACAGTGGTCTTAGGTAATATACCTAAATTTTTAATGCCTCTATTTTCTCACCTGTAAAATAAGACTAATAATAGTATTGGGGGGGGGTGCCTGGGTGGCTCAGTGGGTTAGGCCTTTGCCTTCAGCTCAAGTCATGATCTCAGGGTCCTGGGATCGAGCCCCACATCGGGCTTTTTGCTCTTCAGGGAGCCTGCTTCCCCCTCTCTCTGCCTGCCTCTCTGTCTACTTGTGATCTCTCTTTCTCTCTCTCTCTGTCAGATAAATAAATAAAATCTTTAAAAAAAATAGTATTGGGGGGCGTCTGGGTGCCTCAGTCGGTTAGGCACCTGCCTTCAGCTCAGGTCATGATCCCAGGGTCCTGGGATTGAGCTGGCATGGGAGGGGGGGTGTCCCTGCTCAGCAGGGAGCCTGCTTCTCCCTCTTCCTTTGCCCCTCTCCTCCAACTCATGCGTGTATGCTCTCCCTTTCTCTCAAACAAATAAAATCTTTAAAAAATAGTAATAGTATTAAAAAAAATAGTAATAGTATTGAGTTGTTGTATATATTAAAATGTTAATTTATATAAAGCTTGTAAAACAGTATGTAGGACAAAGTAGGTGTTCTTTAAACTTCAGCAATGAGCAATTTTGTTGGTGGCTGTTTTCTTCCCATCACATTGTCAGGAATAAATTATTCCAACTATTCTATTCTATTCTATTCTAAATCATCTTTCCTTTCACATAAGAAAATATGAAAAGTGGGCACCTGGGTGGCTCAGTTGGTTGAGCTACTGCCTTTGGCTCAGGTTATGATCCCTGAGTCCCAGGATCAAATCCCACATCAGGCTCCCAGCTCCATAAGGAATCTGCTTCTCCCTCTGACCTCCTCTCCTCTCATGGTCTCTCTCATGCTCTCTCTCTCTCTCTCAAATAAATAAAATCTTTAAAAAAAAAAAAAAGAAAATATGAAAAGTGACATCTTTATTTCAAAATCCTAAAATCAATTTTCAGGAGAGCAAATCATAATCTCAAGAAACTGACTTCCAAAGCTATTTGCAAATATAAGTGTATTTATAGAGACTGCTCTTAAAATAAAATAATCTTAAATGGCCCCAGATATTCTGTAGTTTAAACCTCTTCCAAATCACTCGTGCTGGATCCTTATCCCACAACATTTGGCGTTTTTCTTTCCACAAACAAGAACAGCTATATTGATTTGAGGAGAAGTGTTCATGTGAGTAAAAACACCGGCTGGTGGAATTAGGTCACGCTGTCCTCTGTTTCCACCACAAACCTCATTTGCCCTATTATGGCAAAGAGTATGTCAATCTCCCCATCACTTAGAGCATGAACCTGGTGATTAGGCCACACATTACTTAAAAATTCCAATCACTGCATTTAACTACTGATGCCTTTCTACACACTGGAGAGATGAGCAGGAAAAAAATTAAGGCAAAGAGGGCACTTGAGAATTTCATTTACCTTCAATACTGTAATGTTCCAAGCAAAGCTCTCAGTTGCCTTGTTGAGTTTTCTTCCTTTCAAGCCTTCTTTCGCCCCTAGATTATGAAGTTCCTCATGGAATTCCATCCCTTTGAAAAAAAGAACATATAAGAATTCTTTCTATAAATTTCAGAAAAATGGGCATTTTATGATGAAAAATTTCCCATTCCTTTCCTCTCATAATTTCGAAAACCCTGAATGAAATGTTCCTTCCCATTCTGTTCATCCCTACCAGTGGCTATTCTTAGAGGCAAACTAACAATAAGCAATGCATTAAACCAAATTACATTTTAAACAGCCAGGAACCACCAGATAAAAACATAAAAAGGAGGTTAAGAACTAAATTCTTCCAACAGATTACATGTGTCTTATTTGTCTTCTACTTGGTTTTTACATGAAATGGTGTAATGTGTGACAATGTGTGATGGCTAGCCATATGTGGTAGATGCACTTATTTTATTTCTCCTTATAAGCCACCCATATGGTTTGACAGTAGACACTGGAGTCCATATGGATAACAATGTTAATCAATAAATGTTGAGTAAAAATAAAAAGATGTTTTATAAATAGCGTTCCTGGAAAAAACTAAATACCGCAGATTTGGGACTGGCCTTAAAGTTATTTTTAGCTCAACCATGTCTCAAGCTTGACTACTATAAAAAATATCACCATCCTCAGAGTTGAGAATCATACTTTCTTCTGGACAGCTTACACCATCTTTGGAAAGCTATGACTGATATCAAGCCAAAATCTCTCTCCCTGAAACCTTTACCCCTTGGTGCTAGCTATACCAGACCAGCTAAGTCTAATCTCTTTTCCACTGTGCAACCCTTTAAATATTTGAAGAAAGATAATTGATAAAGTCCACTACAGTGTTTTCTCCTCCAGATTAAACATTCTAGCATGTTTCAGCTTTACTAACAATGTCTCTTCTTTAAAGATGATATCTAGACAGAGCCTCTGCATTGCACAGCTTCCTGGAGTTGAGCTTGTAGGGACCTGCATCCTGGAATATCATACTCAAAATGGGCTTGAAGCAGCCCACATAGGGTAGGGATTTACCACCACCCTCCTTGTTCTAGGTACTCTACTTTTACTAATGTAGCTAAAAACCTATTAACTTTTCTGGTGTTAACATCACAAATATAGCATATGGTAAGAGCATGATTGTAGGGTTGGGCTTACACTCTGGTTCTACCACTTATTAGCCACGTAAGCATGAGCAAGACCTTGAAACTCTCTGCAGCCCAGCTTCCTCACTAGTGAAATGGTGATAACAAGAAAGCTTACCTCAAGGGATTGTGGCTGAAGATTAAATGAGTCAATAGATATAAAGCTCTCAAAGTCGTGTCTGGTATATAAGAGCATTATAGAAGTACTGGTATTATTTTTGTGCTTTCTGTCAACAGAAACATTTAAGCCTGTGGACCAGTCAGAGAAGAGCACCATTTTTAAAGCCTAATCTGGGTTCAAAGGTCAGCTCTACCCTGTGCTAATATGGAATCTTGAGTGATTCATTCATCCTCTGAGAATCTCAGATGCCTCATCTATAAACTGAATACAATGGTGATTACTTTGCAGGGTTGTTTTAAGGACTAAGTAACACTGTATGTGTACACAGTATATCATATGCAAATATATCAAGCAACTGTCATTATTGTCATCTTACTCATCATAATCATTGTGCGTGGGAATCAAAGAAAACATAAATCTAAGAAAGATAAAAGTACAGCGTGTGGATGAAAGTGGATATAGATAAACAGATATCACAGATATCCTCACAGATTTGTGACCCAACCCATCCTTAAAGAAAGGTCAAATCTAAAATAATGACTAATAAATGAGGCAAAAACTTAGGAGAGTAATAGGATTATGGCTCAAATTATAAAAGAGGTGGTTCTTAAGGGGCAATGTGTAGTAAAGGGTTTTGACAGACTTCCAGACCACAAAAGTAGTTTCAGAACCCATAACCTCTCTAGACATCTTTAGACACTACCCCTCTATGTACATACACCAACCTACTGTCACCTCAATTTTTTCTGTACTAAACAAAGACTTATAACTCAAAATTATAGTTAAACTATGGCACAAAATATTTGAATTTTAAGGGTAAAAACAGAAACTTTAAAAACTACTATGAATTATCATTAAGTTTCTAAACAAAATGGGGCAGAAGTAGGGGGATTACCTGCTTTCTGACACTGCACAATCTTTTCCTGGACTGTATCTGCCATTTCTATGAGAAACCGGCTCTCTTGAATCATCTGTCACAAAATAAACATAAAAAGGTGGTAGTTAGAAGTCCTTAAACCAGCCCACTGGAAGGACAACATACAGGGAGATGATTGCAGTAGTAGGGAACCATGGCTGTGACCACAAGAGACTTTGGAAGGATAATGTCTGCTGCAGTCCTCATCCACTCTAGCTAGGCTACTGCTAGAGTCACCTACTTCATAAGTACTTCAATCATGTAACATGCTTGGCACACCACGGGTGACAAATAAACCACTGTTAAATAAATTCATACACATTCTTTAAGCCCCGGATCACATTCATGAACACTTTTTCCACCAAGTGACTGCAACATCAAGGCAAGTGGTACTGGAACAATAGCAACAAGAATCAAAATAGAGAATCACCTAGTGCTGCGCTAAAGGACAACTGAACACATCAGTGAAGTTAGCAGCGTGGATCTGGGCGGCCCAAAGATAGTAGAGATCTGGTCCTCCCTCTGAAAGTGCTCCAGCACCACTGGCAAGAATGAGAGATGGGTCAGATTTCTGAGCCACCGATTCCACAGAGGTTGTGGGCAATAACACTGAAATGGTGGTTCCTGCCCTTTACATTTGGGTAGAAAACAAAAATGTCCAAGAAATAATTAACATACTAAATGAAATAGGGGAAATAAGACAACTGTTAGAGAGATGAAGAAAAGAAAAATCTGTACCTGAAGAGGAGGGAAGATAATTGGTAAAGAAGTTGTGATCAGGATGGCAAGGGATTGGGGCCCTTCTGAAGAAGTGACCGAAGAAAGGCAACCATTAGACAAACTAACACTTCTTGATATCCAGCAACTCTTCTACTCTCAGTAAGTGTTGTCCCCTTTCACCTGGCTATTCTATGTTCTGTCTGTTTCTGAAGGGAATTCAAGGCAGAATCCAAAGTGGACAAAAGGTATTGGGTAAGACATTTTTCATAGTTAAATGCTGTTGAACAGACTGTAGTCTTGTACAATCACTGACAAATATAAAGTGGTTTATGACTTCAAATTTTTAAATAGAAAAGAATATTGAATCACACATTTTTAATGCCTCATAACTCTATAGGAGCAAAATCATACAATGCATTCATTTAATAATTATCTACTGAGCAGACACTATGTGTAAGCACTGTGGTGAGTAAAAAGGTTGTGATGCAGTAAGGAGCAAAAACAGACATATTTCTATCTCCATGGAGCTCAGAGTCTAGCAGGGAAGTCTACTCAAATGGATGAATGAAATATGATAATTAATTCAACCAAACAAAATTGAATTATTCATATTTTCTGCCTAAAGTGGCAATTTAAAGTAAGTTATTTGGAGGGTTAAATTGACCATCAAAACCATAAAAGTAGATACCCAAGGTCTAGACTGAGTCACACATTTTAACTGGATTAACACTTTCAACTCCCAAGAGGAAGTGGAAAGTTAGTGAAAAACAATTTACTAAATGCCTAACAGTAGCCTGACTTACTGCAGCTTCCAAATGAATAAAACTTACAAGCAGAGAAAGATTTAATATGAGGACCATCTTATTTAGCCTTTTCTAAGCTTAGCATCCATTCCTGCAACATCAACTAAGTTTTATTATGCTTTCAAAAGTTATCATATGTTACAATAGTTAAGTAGTAAACAAAATGTTTTTATGAAACCCAAGCAAGGGAGACAGACATTCATAAATAATGGACACATTTTGAGACTTTACCATAAGCAAAATAGGTAATATACATTTTTATAATCATTTAATTTTAAGACCAAAAGAATCTTAGGTATCATGACCACTCCCTTAATTTTGGAAGGAAGGAAGGGAGGGAGGCAGGGAGGCAGGAAGGGAGGGAGGGAGGGAGGGAGGAAGGAAGGAAGGAAGGAAGGAAGGAAGGAAGGAAGGAAGGAAGGAAGGAAGGAAGGAGAGAAGACGTGAAGTGAAGTGAAGTGAAGTGAAGTGAAGAGAAGTCTTACAGGAATTGGGGCGACTGGGTGGCTCAGTGGGTTAAAGCCTCTGCCTTCGGCTCAGGTCATGATCTCAGGGTCCTGGGATCGAGCCCCATATCGGGCTCTCTGCTCAGCGGGGAGTCTGCTCCCCCCCCCCCCCGCCTGCCTCTCTGCCTACTTGTGATCTCTCTCTCTGTCAAATAAATAAAAATCTTTATAATAAAAAAAAAAGGACTTACAGGAATTAAGATTCTTGTCTAAAAAATAAAACTAATTAATGATGATGCTTGAATTAAAACCCCAGTTACCTGGCATCCACTTTCTTTAACGAAAAAATAGCACCCCTCTGATTCTATCTGGCCTGGCCATATTCCTTGAGAGAATGCATGCCTTCACATACATGCTATCTTTTGAGCCTGAAATATGGCATTTTCAAAGTCACCTGGTCCAGCCTGTCAGGAAAAACATGAGGGCATGCCCAAAATCAATCCATTTCAACCAGATTCAAATTTATCCTTTTTAAGAAAAACTAAAAAAAAGTAATAGGATTGATCATTTCCTTTGATGATATCTTGACTGACATCTTAACACTCACTTCTTTTGGTTTTGCTCTCAGTAGAGAACATATTCTTTGATTTAAAGAAAAAAACTTCCTTATCTACTGATTTGTGGTCAGTTTTCTTTGCAGTATTTTACTAAATATCTCCAGTGTTGAGCATAAAAGGAATATACTTCCTTCATCCAAAAACACCATACCCTCTTTGTAATAACCTGAAAAGGAAGTGTCATCTTTGCTATGGCTACCTTTTTACCTAGACATTCAATCCTACCTCCACTTCCCTCAGGAATCCATTCCTAATGACCCCTTCTTTTTTTATCCAAAATGTCTACCTCTCTCCTGACTTTTTCCTTTCTCCATACACTTCCTACTTTAAAGTAAGCAAAGAAAAACAATAACAAAATATTCTACTGGCCACTAATCCTCCTTTAAAAAATTAGCCCATACTCATTGCTTTGACTCAAGCAAGATTCCATCAAGACCTTCCAGTTAACCTTGGCATCATCAACTACACTCTGGTCTATCCTCTGTCCTCATTCACTCCCAACTCAGCAGCTGACACCTCTGATCATTCCTCTTTCTTAATTTCTTGGCCACATTTCTTTTTTCAGTTTTACTCTTTCTCTGACTCCCATACTACCTCTTTCTCCTTTATTATATCTATACATGTAGGAATCATTTGAGCTGCCTGGCCTCAGCTCTCCATTCTTCCCTTTCACTATTCTCTCCTCATAGTAATTTCATCCATTCCTAGAGCTATGAAATATTATACTCATGCAGATCATTTCAAAGCCAATGTCCCCAACACTGGCCTCTCTCCTAAATCCCAGATTCATACTTTCAATGGTCTACAACAACAGTTTCCAAAGAAGGGAGGTACATGCACTCTGGGGCAGGGAGCACAAGATAATACTTTGAGGTGTGAGAAGAAACCATAAGGACTTTTATTCAGGTTTATTTTATCTGTAAAACAAGAACAGAAATTAAGCTTCACAGACTGACCCTGCCCCCTGCCCCCCCTGGGTCAAGTCAAGATCATATGTCTCTAATGTGGTAAGTGAAGAAAGATAAGGAAGAAAGGAATTCCATATGGAAGAAGGACTAACAGCAGCTAACTCATTTATTAGTTTCTTTCAGAATATTACAACTTACATATGCCTGTAAAGTAGTAGAGTAATACCATTTGTATTATCTTGTCCTAAATAAACTAAACCTTCCCAGTAAGGATTCCTGAGAAGAAAATGAAAATTACCCAAGCACAAGCAAAAATGTGAAGATGGCAGAGCACTCATTCCACTCACAACATGATTTCTTCCTCAGCAACACAGACAAGTGAAAACAATGACAGGGGGCTCAGATCAACACATTCAGTCACATTGGAAGAGCAAAAAGATTCATTTCTATTATTTGTAAGTAAAATTTTTTTTAAAATCCAGTGCTAATTTCTATTCCTGATTTGGTTTATACTGTATAAGTTGGTATGTTGTTAAGTTTATATCATTTATGAATGAATACATTCTCAAATTTTTACTGAGGAGTTGCCTATGCTGGGTCCTCTCTATTCACCCCTCCAGATCCACTCTCTGCCATGCTCCATACTGGGGAGGTTGGTCTCTGCAGGCAACATCAAGCAGGCTCCCTTACCTGTGACTTCTGTTAGGATGGCCAAGGGGACCCATCAGCAAGGGATCATGGGCAGGAGGCAGGAAGAGAGAGGGCTTAGGGTAGTTACTCCCTTGACCAATACCTCCCTGCTGGACTGTGGCTCCATAACTTCCTCTCTATAAGACCACAGCTCCTGTCGAGTGGCCCCTCTCTGCCAGGTGCAGATATGACTGAGTGCCAGAATGGCTCCCTCCCTTTCTCCTTAAGGCCTGGGAGTAACGACAGCTTTCCACTGCTGCTATTCCTGGGGTGCTCACCATCCAGTGTTGCTTCCCTATGCTTATGCTTACTTTTATAACCAAACCCCTCATTTACTTCTTTAATCACCCCTCTGCTATCTGCAGAGAACAAATGAGGTAAAGATGATTAGACTACCAGATACCTGTGCCTGTAATTTCCAGCATTCTCTGTCTCATCCAGACATCTAGATTCAGATCTCCAATATCCTCTTTGCCTCACTGCATCCAGAGGTTGAGCTCCCACATTTTGTCAGTCGCCAAGACTTGCCAGATCTGCCGCTTTTATCCCTTTGTTTCCTTTTTTAATCACAACAGTCCTGGTTTAAGCTTTTATTTCCACTCTCTGGAACATATTTCAAATTCTTATTGATCTCAAATGTCACCATTAAAAATATGTTCTCCTCCATCTCAATCGCACATTCCCACCCCATCTCTAGCCAAAAAGAAAGAAAGAAAGAAAGAAAGAAAGAAAGAAAGAAAGAAAGAAAGAAAGATCTCCTATCTTCTTCATATGCTCACAAAGCTCCCTTGGAGGCACTCAGAGGTAGCTTTGAATCCCTGCTCAGCTACTGGCAGGTTCTGGTTCTTCCCACCTTACTCCTTACTCCTTCTCAATATCGCTTTCAGAATCTTCTTCCAAAGGCATAGCACTGGCTACTTCCTGGCTTGCTCATTTTCTCCTTTGCCTATTGAGTGAAGCAAAATTTTTCTAACCCAGAATTCAAGTCTTCCCATTTGCCTCAGCAGCCTCTCCCCCTATGGCTTCCCAGTTCTGCTAGGTCCCTGTGCAAATCACACTTCTCCAAACACACACCCTACTTGTTCCTCCTTCTACACATTTCTTACTATTAGATATGTCGTCTTAAGCCATTTCCCCTGGTCAAAATCTTACCAGCCTCAAAGCTCATTTCAGTGACCCCTCTTCCATTGGTGTCCTGATTTCCCTTTCCCTCTCCCTTCCACCTCCATATTCCAAAAACATTCTATTTCTTAGTCTGTTTATAAAATTTCTTACTTTCTATTTCAAATTGCAATTATTTGCTTATGTTATTTCCCACCCTTCATTTCCCCCAGTAAATTGTAATTCCAATATATCAGGGACTTATTTATCTTTATAGTCACATATTCGTCAATTCATTTCTATGATCACTTTTTCCCTTTTTTACTGTGTGATATTTATTTCTTCTACATATTAATTACCCACAATACAGTATTTTATTTACTATTACTCATTTCTCAAACCTATAATTGTCTTTTAGAACTCTCTCTCTTTCTTTTTTTAAGATTTATTTATTTGAGGGGGGGATCTGGCAAGATAGCGGAGGTATAGGACGCACAGAAAGCACCAGGACCCAGAAGTCCAGCTAAAGAAGTAGAAAACCACTCTAAAAGCCTTCAAACACAACAGGAGAGAGAAGAGAATAAGAACAGCAATTCTAGGAGCAGAAAATCGACCACTTTCAGGAGGTAGGACGTGTGGAAAAAGTGAATTTAAAGCGACGGGAAGAGAGACCCTGGGGGGAGGGGCCAGCTCCCACCCAGCAGCCCCAGAGCCACGGAGCACAAAATCCAGAACTTCTAGTCCGCTTCGCTGAGGGACATCACTCCGCAGGCTAACCGGGGGTTCAGCCCTCGCGGGAACAGTGTGGTTTCAGGACCCGTGGGGTCACCGAGGGACCAGGGGAGCCCAAGTGTGGCAGAGCTCCCAGGTATTGGGGCAGAGAAGCCGGCGGCAGAGAAGGAGCCACACAACGCCACATAGACCTACCTTGGACTATAGGAACTGAGACATATAGTACATATAGGGCTGCCCTACTTCAAGTGGGGACCCCACAGGAGGCAGCTCCGGAGACACCCCCTCCTTCCTCCTCTGGGAGGAGAGGTGCGGGAGTGCGCTGCAGGAATCTGCTGGTTTGGGGACTCCAGTCGGGGCCGCATGCACCACAGATAGAAGCGCTCCGCCACAGGCTAGCTGAGCACAGAGCACCAGGCGCAGACAAGGGAGACGGGAGTGATAAGGGATTTCCTCTGACTGTGGAGGATCACGGTGCCCAGCACTGGGCTCCTCTGGGCCAGAGACTGGGAGGCTGCCATTTTCATTCCCGGCCTCCAAGGGTGGTACAGAAAGCGCTCTGGGAACAAAGCGAACCTGAGCAAAGTGCTTGGCCCATCCCCTGGCTAGGGCGGTGCAATTCTGCCTCAGGCAAAGACATTTGAGAACCAAGGCTACGGGCCCCTCCCCCAGAAGATCAGCGAGAATATCCAGCCAAGACCTAGTTAATCCATCAGTGAAAACTGCGGAACTCCAGAGAATCTTTCTCTCTCACCCATCTACTCTTATCTTGACAAAATGACGAGGCGGAAAAACTCACCACAAAAAAAAGAAGAGACAGTACCTATGGCGAGAGACCTAGTCAATGCGGACATTAGTAATATGTCGGAAATAGAGTTCAAAATGACAGTTATCAAGATGATAGCAGGGCTCGAAAAAGATATTAGAGAATCTCTTTCGGGAGAAATAAAAGCCCTTTCTGGAGAAATAAAAGAAATAAAATCTAACCAAGTTGAAGTTAAAAAAGCTATTAA